>OY757915.1:48273881-48328881 GCA_963585895.1 Sepioteuthis lessoniana
ACAGACCTTATATATATATATATTCACAGACCTTATATATATATATATATATATTCACAGACCTTATATATATATATATATATATATATATATTCACAGACCTTATATATATATATATATATATATATATATATATTCACAGACCTTATATATATATATATATATATATATATTCACAGACCTTATATATATATATATATATATATATATATATTCACAGACCTTATATATATATATATATATATATATATATATATATATATATATTCACAGACCTTATATATATATATATATATATTCACAGACCTTATATATATATATATATATATATATATATATATATATATATATATATTCACAGACCTTATATATATATATATATATATATATATTCACAGACCTTATATATATATATATATATATATATATATATATATATATATATATATTCACAGACCTTATATATATATATATTCACAGACCTTATATATATATATATATATATATATTCACAGACCTTATATATATATATATATATTCACAGACCTTATATATATATATATATATATATTCACAGACCTTATATATATATATATATATATATATATATTCACAGACCTTATATATATATATATATATATATATATATTCACAGACCTTATATATATATATATATATTCACAGACCTTATATATATATGCATATATATATATATATATATATATATTCATATATATATATTCACAGACCTTATATATATATATATATATATATATATATATATATATATATTCACAGACCTTATATATATATATATATATATATATATATATTCACAGACCTTATATATATATATATATATATATATATTCACAGACCTTATATATATATATATATATATATATATATATATATATATATATTCACAGACCTTATATATATATATATATATATATATATATATATATATTCACAGACCTTATATATATATATATATATATATATATATATATTCACAGACCTTATATATATATATATATATATATATATATATATATATTCACAGACCTTATATATATATATATATATATATATATATATATATATATATATATATATATATTCACAGACCTTATATATATATATATATATATATATATATATATATATATTCACAGACCTTATATATATATATATATATATATATATATATTCACAGACCTTATATATATATATATATATATATATATATATATATATATTCACAGACCTTATATATATATATATATATATATATATATATATATTCACAGACCTTATATATATATATATATATATATATATATATATTCACAGACCTTATATATATATATATATATATATATATTCACAGACCTTATATATATATATATATATATATATATATTCACAGACCTTATATATATATATATATATATATATATATATATATTCACAGACCTTATATATATATATATATATATATATATATATATATATATATTCACAGACCTTATATATATATATATATATATTCACAGACCTTATATATATATATATATATATATATATATATATATATTCACAGACCTTATATATATATATATATATATATATATTCACAGACCTTATATATATATATATATATATTCACAGACCTTATATATATATATATATATATATATATATATATATATATATATATATTTTTATATATATATATATTCACAGACCTTATATATATATATATATATATATATTCACAGACCTTATATATATATATATATATATATATATTCACAGACCTTATATATATATATATATATATATATATTCACAGACCTTATATATATATATATATATATATTCACAGACCTTATTATACCTTTTATATATATTTATATATATTCACAAACCTTATATATATATATATATATATATATATATATATTCACAGACCTTATTATACCTTTATATATATATATATATATATATATATATATATATATATATAAAGCGAATGAAAAAATTGTCGGAAACTTTTTGTTTTCTGTTTTCAAATCAAGGAAATTTGGGATTTTTTTGCACACACGATTTTGTTTTTTATCGAGTGGGAGTAGCCTCCCATTTTATGGACATGTTCCAAATGAACACCGTTTTGCTGTAATATCACAGATAGGATAGATAAAACATTTTAAATTAATATGTTAATCTGCAAATTTTCCTGAAAAAGAAAAAAAATCAGTTGTATTTGGGCGCTATCAGCATTAGAATACATTCAGACTTCATCTTTTTTTTTTTAATCACTACTCAGACTTTACCACTTCTTTATCAACTTCAGCTTAGTTTTAATCCTTTATCTGTACCAACAAACTAAATTTTTTCTGATGGTAGTGAAAAACTGATAAAATTTTGGAATTTTCAACGAAAAACTTACCTTAGCAAATTTGAATACCCAATATTGTGTGTATTTGAAGAGGGGAGAGGAATAAATGCAGGCATTTCTGACAGACAGAATAGGACTTGTACTACCTCTAACAAAAAATATGGATTTAGCACACTTTGAGGATATTCACTTAGGTTTTTAATTTAATTGTAAATAAACTAATAATTAGGGAAATCCTTGCCTGCACAAATTAAGGTTGTCCTAAAAATTTGACGAGGGGTAAATAAATATTAATTTCAAATTTTTTTCAATAAATTCCATAATAATAAATGCAAAACATTTTATATTTGATAGTCAAGCATTCTTAATAGTTTGAATATATTCTAATGTACCTCAAACAAACAATTAAATCATTCAAATTAATAGTATAATTTTTTCCCAAACTCTGAAGAGGAAAATATGGAATAACCCAAAATTGAGGAAAAAGTTATGAATTGAGAAAAATTTGAAATTAATATTTAGTTACCCATCCTTAAATTTTTATGACCACCTTAATTCATGCAGGCAAGGATTTCACCAATTTAAAACAATATTCTTTATTAAACTGGTTCCATTTTCCTGAATGGCATTTAATAGATCTTTGGTGGATGGAGCCTTCTCATGGTCCATTTAAAAAATTTTCCACTGTATTTAGATCTGAACTTTTCATTAGAAAAGCTTTAATCTCCTTTGCTCTGTGACAAGATGTATTATCCTCCTGATAAATTATTTCATCATCACCAAACGTATTTTTTATCAGTGGAATGAGAAAACCATCCAAGATTTCAAAGTACATATATGCATTGATTGTTAAGGTAATGATTGCCCTTCACCCCACATCCCTTGGTTCTTTAAATGAGATGTAACTCCATATTATGAATGATGTGGGAAATTTACTTATTTTCTTTAGGCAGTTATTTTTATATTTTTCATTTAGATAGCATAAGGCAAATATTCCAACATCATCACCTTGGCCAATGCAGATTTTTGATTCATCATCAATATCACTTTCATTCAATTGTCCACATACCATTATACTATTAGTTTGAATAATTCAATTTAGTTTGTTTAAGGAATATTTTCTGAAGCCAGAATGTTCAGCTGTTTAAGAAAAAATGTTTTGCATCTTATCTGTTATTAGTTTATTTACTACTAAATAAAAAAAAAAAACCCTAGTTAACATCCTCTAAATGTGCTAATTCTATTTTTTTATGTATAATTTCACTAATATTTCTGTAAACTGTGTCACATTAATAAAAATAAATTGGAGATTAAAGACTATGTTATTCTGTTTTATAACAGGTTAACCACTTCAAAATATGTTTTACTGCATTTTATAGAAGACACACATTTAAATAAATGAAAAAATTAATTATACAACATTCAATAGTCCAATGAGCTGGTATTATGATGAGGAAACCATCTGTCTTGGATAAGTTACAGTGGGTGTTAATCCCCCAAATACCCTTGTAAATGCATCATATATGCCAACATATACAGTAAATGGCAAGTGAAGATTTGTCCTTTGTCATTCAAACTTTAGTTCATAATAGTCCATTGAGACAACAATGAAATTCAACTTCGCTTATATACTCTTGAAATATAGCACAGATGGCATCTTTGGTGATTTTGAAGACCAAATTCTGAAGTGCAGTAATCCTTCAAATATGGGATGTGTAATCCCATTACCAGGTTTACCTGGGCACATGCCCTATGTACTTATATATTTTGCAGGCAAAAGTGCTTTTATCTTTGCAAATTATGTCACTGGTGTTCCTTTGCTCAGTCAGAAGTTAGGATCACTAGATTGTGGGTATCTTGCATTGCTCAAAGATGGCATTAATGTGGATGTTGTATCACATTTTTAGTCACTTGATGACCTTCAATCAGTTCTCTATAGAATATTTGTCTGGGAATGCAGTTCTGCTATATATGGATAACATGGACAACATAGTACAATTATGATTCGACAATCATGGACTCAATGCTGAAGTTAACAGCCTGTTGCTATGGAAGCATAGCATGATGGTTATCATCATATGAAATGGACACAATGAGTAGAGTTCAAATTCTGGATGAAACTGTTTACATTTCACTTTGCACTAATGCCCTTGGGAAAGTCATGGATTCATCTCTTCATACTCAACTAGCTATGGCTAAATAGTAGGGTAGACTGGGTTCTTTAACTTCGATACAACAACCAGTCTAGGTGAAGGAAAAATCTGATTTCAAACCAGCTGTACTCCACTGCAAATACATACACTGCGAGGGCATCTAATTACTGTAAACATGTACCTCAATTTTAAAGTTGATAAAATACCTTGAAACAGAGTGAAAGGAATAAGGTAAAGTTAATGGTTAAATTCTTTTACATATTTCTGCAAATAATTTACGTTTTTTTTTGTGTCCATAGGAAAGTGAATTGAGATGCAGATCTGGATATTGCCACCATTATCTTTTGTATATATTGCATAATTATCTTTGTGTTAAACAAGGATTTACTTGTTGACTGGAGTAGCATACCAAAAAGAACTAAACAGCTTAACATATAAGTAGAATAAGGCAAAATTTGCCTTTATACAGGGGTGAATCAAAAGTTTTGCAATATTTTGGTACATACTAGTTTGTGGTACATATATCACAAATGAAGTAGTTCAAGTCACGTAAGGTAGCCGTGGTAGTTGGTGCACTGACACATGCATTGATTCACTACATGTGAGATTTGAAAGTTGCACACATTAACATGCAACATAATCTAAAAAAGAAACTTATGATTTATGAGTTCAAACTGGGCCATAATGCTGGGGAAGCAATCAAAAACATTTGTTGAACAAAAGGTGAAGGCATAATTGATGACAGTGCAGTAAACAGATGGTTCAAGAAATTTTACTCAAGTTGGAAGAACCTCAATGATCAAGTAAGGTTAAGCAGGCCTAAAACTGTGGATTCCAAAGTCGTACTCCAAGCCACAGATGTGGCAAAGCTTTTGCATCATCATCCTGGCATCATGCCATCAAACACTGTCATGAAGCAAAATTATGACCAAGCTTAAAAAGTAAATGCATCACTTCTTTTTTTCATGTTTGTGATTAGGAGTATATAACCTTCAAAATCAAATTCTGAAAGAAGTGATAGAAAATTAATAAATAGGCCACTTTAATCCTTTAGAATGTTAATTTCTTTTTTATACAACTACTATAAAGATATGTCAAAACAGAATTTTAATTTCTGTACAATCTTAACAACATTAATATTCCAAACATCTTTACAATTTCATATTCTCATCCAGTGTGATATTTTATTTTCATCTTCTTCAAATTCAGTATGCTCATTATGTAATTTAAATGCACTACACTAAAAATTTAGACACTTTGAATTTTATGATGGTTAGCAAGCTAAGCTATCAGACAATTGTTAATGAGTTCAATCCTCAATGCTCCATATATATCTGAAATCAGACTGGTCCCAACTAAAAGAAATAGAAAAAACATTTTTGGCAACTAATTTTTGCTGCTTAGCATTCAGAAGACCTACTCAGACAATTTGTCCGATTTGAAAAATATTGATTTTTTTAATGGTTCCAGACAGTTGGGGTCTTAATTATGAAATAAACATGATGCCAAAACAATCTCTAACTTTCTGAAACGTATGTACATGTGTTATCTTTCTCTTGTTTTTTAAATTTTTCCCTAGAAAGAGGAGAAAAATTCCTAATGATAGGAGTGGGAGAGAAATGATACTAGCCAAGTTTCAATGACATGAGCATAATTTGAAAAAGATAAAAATAAGGAAAAAATAACTCATGTACATGTATCTTTGAGAGTCGGAGATCATTTCAGCATTGTATTAAAGCAAAATAAATACAAACAGCCTCAGATGGAATTTGAAGCTTACCGATTCCAATCTACATGACAATATCCATTACACAACTTGCACCTTCAGATTTATTGTAGTCGACTTTAGTTGAGGATGACCCAAAGGCTCGTTTTCAATAGCTACCACACTGAGGTGTAGGGAAGGGCACTACTCCATTCCCTGGATGGCTCCACTTTACCTTTGATCTGTATTTTACAATGCTGTGTTAAACAAGGCAGTATCAAGTACCATTTTTTGAGTCTTTGGTATGACTCGACCTGGGATTCAACCAAGCCAGAAAAATCTTTTCCTTTATTACTTGTAAATTCTTACCTTTAAAATTCAGTGATAAAAATTACTTTTCAAATTAGACCACAATAAAAAATAATGCAAAAAAATATATTTTATAAATAATTTAATCAAATTATACAAATAACAGGGAAGATGTATAAAGAGAAAGCATATTTAGGAAGGAAACATTCCTTGGATTATTTGATAAAGCAATCAAATAATAGAGTTTCAAGAAAAAAATCAAAGCATTTTGATTATTTTCTATTGTTTGTCTTCTTGCAATTGATGGTAGAATTTCTCATTAAAAGTTAAAATGCATTTCTTTAAAAATCATTCATTTCAATCCATAAACTTTGGCCAATGTAATTACTTGAGTTTGATCTAGATCTGAAAGTTTTTGTAATTCACTGAATAAATCTTTGATAGCTGAAAAGAAAGAGAAACTTATTAGAAACATGTGGTACAAAACAATAAAATCTGTTTCATAATAGTTGTTACATTTAGTTCAAGAAAATTGTCCAGAAAATAATTTGTTACTTTTGTAAATAAAAACAAAGTAAAAAAAAATTTCATAAACACAAAGTAAAAAATAAACTATGTAATTTTCATTGATACAATTAATTTTGAGAAACAATTAAATAATTTAATTCATATTTCATAATTTTTATATTTAATAATAAAAAACAGCTACTTCAGGGTTTTACTGCTATTTTGGTTACTGATTTTTGTGTTTTTCTTTATTTTTCAATATTGTAAAAACACAATAACACATTTCAAGCATCATTAATTGTATCAGGTTTTACTAATTTAGGTTATTCTATCTTTTCTATTAGATTGACTAACATCAAAATCCAATATAAATTCGTGTTTGAAAATACAAGTTCTGGGTATTTACTGAATAATTGAGGCTTGTTAACAGTCAATTCATTATCAAGGTGTGCTGATAGCATAGACTCCCTTGACTCTCTTGCTATTTGTCCCTATTGTTCATTACTTTAGGTAGGTTCTTTAGTTGGCGCCCAGTGTCCACACAGAGCTGGTTAATGTAAACGTTTGGTGGTCAGCCAACACTGGTGCATCCATGTGTAGGAGTCCAAAGGACAATATCGCTTTTGAGTTTGTCCTTACTTTTCAAGCGTGTCTTGTTCGTATTATGTGGAGTGTTTGTTTGACGGGAGATAAGAGGTCATACAATAATCGTTTTGTGGGGTGCTGCTTCCAAGATTTGTTCAAAACAGCACAACATCCTTTTGTGGTTCCTATCTAGCTTTTTCTACAAACATTTCATTAGAGTCCAAGTTGTTCAGCCATCCAGTAATACTGACACAGCTACAGCTGGGAAGAATTCCCATTTTATTTTATCAGAGATCAAATTTCCATATAGTCACTTTTATAACAGTAAATCATTACAAATAATTCCAGTAAAATCTGAGGTACTAGTACTGATATTGGCTCTTTCTCAAATAATAATAGAAGGGTTAGTCAAAAGTTCTGCAATATTTTATGTAACATGAGGCACAATACGACAGCTCAGGATGCTTTTGCTGGTTATGAAAGTGTAGAACCACAGTGAGTTTGCCTGATACACTCCAAATGCTGCTTGCTGGATTTGCCTCTATAGCATGGAGCATAGCCTTGGAATCCACAGTTTTAGGCCTACCTGATTGTTGAGGTTCTTGGAAACAGAATGAAATTTCTTGAACCATCAAGTTACTGTACTGTGATCAACTATACCTTTCACACAACAAATGTTCTTTGGTTACTTCTGCAGAGTTATGACCCAGTTCAAAGCCATAAATCATAAATTCCTGAATTAGACTATATTGCATGTTCATTTGTGTGGCTTTCAAATCACATATGAACTGAAGCAATGTACAGTGTGTTAGCCCGCCAACTACAGCAGGTACCTATCACAGCTTGAACTTCTTGGGTCACATTATATATATATATATATATATATATATATATATATATATATATATATATATATATATATCTCCAACCCCTCTGCATGACTATGATGGGACACAAAGTCAATTTTTTAAGCAAAGTTTAACAGGTTTGAATTTAGAGTTTTCCTTCTAGACCAGTTGCCATACTAAAAGACTAAAGAACCCAGTCTGCTCTACTATTTAGCCATTAAGAAAATAATTGGATTCATACCTTTTCCAAGAGTATTAACACTATGTGAAAATGCAAACAGCCTTGTCCAGAACTTAAACTCAGGTTGCCATACCATTTGTGACAATGGAAATCCTTACACCACAACCACCTACATATATACATGCTGCAAACAAGCACGTATCAAAATATTGCAAAACTTTTGATTCACCCTAGTAAAAAGGTTCATGTTACTTACTTTTTGTCTCTGAAGGAGATAAAAACATAATAGCCATTTGAAATCTGTTTACTTGGGAAAGGTGTGTAAGATGTTCTAAAATCAATTTACCATCACTGGAAACAAAAGAACAAACATTTATACATATTAACAAGTTATTTGAAGTACTAATATATAATTGTTATACTCAAAAAAAAAAAAAAAAGTTATAATTCTTGCTCACAGGATTTTACCTAAACCGTTGTTATAATTCTTGCTCATGTGATTTTCCTATTTAAATACGTCCATTTTGAATTCTTATTTATAGGTGTTTGGCCTTTTGCCTTGTGTGGTTATTACTGTAAAATTCAGTTGAATAAAGCCTTGATAAGGTCTTTCTTCTTTCGTCTTCATTACACTACAATATTACAATAATAAAGACTACTAGAGGTTATAGAATATAATGGTAATGACAGGAAAATATTAGGAGAGACAAATTTATGTAAAAAAAATAGAAAAGTATAAACTGAACTGCAAACTTTGAGTCTCTAGATTTACAAAAAATCCTAGATTGATTGATTTTAATGGCATGTCAACTCATGAAGGGTTATTTTATGCTTAGATGTTAGAGAATTGTGCACACTGTATATTTATATTTACATTTTTTGTGTAGTTTAAGTTTTTTCAACACAGTTATATGATATCAAGTACTTCTATTTAATACAAAGAATTTGCAAAAAGATGTATTTGATCTATTGATGGGAACATAACAGGTACTACCACTCCAAATCAAAGTGGGCCTGGGAGTAATTGCAGTGCTGCTGTCATACCCTTGCAGAAGATTCACTGACAGAACAGATAATTCTAGAAACTCTTTTTCTGCTTAAACAAAATCTTTCACTCTGCTAAAGCAATCCTATTTTTATCAATTAAATGATAATCTCAATCCCATATAGAATGGTGTGTTTTATTTCAAGATTATACTAATTTAGGATTAAAATTATATTTGATAACACTCTAAGACTTTTGGTATGGCATAAATGACATTTGCTGTAAGTTAAAAGATTTCATACAAGATACATTGTTTGCTTGTGTGGGTATTGGGTTGCCAAAAAAAATGATTGATTGATTTTAATAGCATGTCAAACCATCTAGGGTTATTTTATACTTAGAGTTTAGAGAATCCCATTTATTGTACATTGATTTGTACATATTTTTACATAGTTTCTTTTTGCACATGATCATATCAAATATGAATAATTTTCAAACAGATCTATTTAAACCATAGATGGAACTATCTGGTACTACCACTCTGAGTCAGAGTGAACCTAAGAGTAAAAGTAATGAAAGAGTACTCCACACTCTCCAGATTTCCAGAACTAGAGCCTCACGATCAGATGCAGTGTCATACCCAAGACATCCCTTTTTTAGGTTGGATTTCTTATCCCACTGCAAGGAATACAATCAGTGTATTCTAACTCCTGCCAATTGGGCGTTTACCAAAAAAGGCCCCTTTTTGTCTAAAGTGTCAATCACAGAGCTATATATGATTAACAAGTCAGTATTGCAGGGTTTTTTTTTTTTTTTTTATATATGGATTACTATTTGGCGTTTCTACCAAAGAAAGCCAAGATTATTAAATAACTGCAATGATCTAGCAAAGACTGAAAACTTACAAATTGAATCATAATATGTGAAACTGATTTTTATTGTAAGCATCCAATAATATATCTCAGTGGCAGGACAATGAACATATAGAATTTGTGGTTAAAGTCAGTAAATTAAAAGAATACACTGTAGCATCAATGTATAAAGTGGCTTATCTTCAAATTCTAAAAATAAATATACAAAAACATACATATACACATTTGTCAAAGACAAAAGTATAAATAATTTTGCAGAAATTATTCAGAATATAGTTTTCTTAGAATGTATACTGCTCAACTTTCAACAATGTCAGTTGTTTTCATCTATGAAAGGAGTGTTGTCAAGTTGTGATTTAGAAATAGTGAATCATAGGAAATAATTTGAAAAAGTACTGTTTAATGTTTGCAAAAATCTACATCATGGACAAACCTAAAAGATAAAAACAAAATTACAAAAAAATCTCTTCTTACGGAATAAATGAAGTCTTTAAACAGGAACAAATTTTAGTAACCATTTCAGAATCCACAAACTCACTAACCAATTGGGGATACTGTTCAGGGATGATATTCTGGTGAGAATAAAAAAAAAGAGAAAACAATTATAAAAACAAGGAAGTTAATTTTAGATAACTAGCCATACTAGGCTGGCTCCTTTCAATGTTGCTAATAGGTATAACAATGATTTGGAAGTGCTTGTAGCATAACGGTTATTGTTGTAGCTGGTGGACTTGGCTACCCAAGTTCAAAATCCTGAATGAGGCTGTTTGCATTTTACATTGCACTAATACTCTTGCAAAAAGTATAAATCCAACTATTCTCCCAGCAGCTATGGGTAAATAGTAGGTCAGATTGGTATGGCAATTGGTCTAAGAAAAGGAAAGCTCCAAATTCAAACCAGACCTGGAGAGGGATGGGCTTTGCCAGGGTATTTTTGCCAAAGATATGGTACATGAGTGATGTAACCATGACCAAACCAGGTTACAGGATAAGTCTCAGATAATAACTGTTTACATTTATCACTGCTTAGGTGGTGCATATAGAGGAGAGGTTTGCTCAAGTACTCACCATCCCAATCATGGTTGCAGTTCAGAGATTACACATTTTTGTAAAGATATCTGAGCACAGAAGGTGTGGATTCATAATTTCCTAAAAATAGTAGCTTTAAGTGACCATAAGCAGACTTAGCTAAAACTATTTGATGACTGTTTATTTTCAAAAATAAGAATTTATATAGTTTACATTATGTTTTGAAGCACAAAATTTACTTAGTATTTAGGACAAATGCCCAAGCATGTTCAAGCAAAAATGCAACAAGCTTGTAGCAAAAATAAGCTCATATTTAAGAGAAACAAAATCATAAACACACATCACAGTAGATATTTCTCTGTAACAGTGTAAAACACATTAGTTTGAACTATAGATATAACTTACTTTCAGTCATCCTGCCCAGAATATTGGGAGGCATGTGGCTAGTTTGTACAGACTAAAAATAAGAATTCATATAGTTTAAATAGTCATAAAACACAAAATTTATATAGCATTTGGCACAAACACACAGACATATTCAAATAAACATGCAACAAGCTGGTGGCAAAAATAAGCTCAAATCAGAAGAAACAAAATAAAAACACACACACACTTCAGCAGATATATTATATCAGATTATATTTATAACTATTTTTTGGGCATACTCTCCTCAAATTTGGAGAGGCATGTGGTCAGCAAAAAAGATAATCATATAGTTATTGTGTATAATATGCACCCCTAACTTTTGGGCTGAAAAATCTGGAAAAATAATGTGTCTTATATGTAAATAGTTATGGTAATTGGCTATTTCACAACCCAATTTTAAGTTAAAATTGACCCACTTTATATTAAAATGAGGACATGGCCCTTACCTTCAGATAACTGTACATTTCATGAGGGTTTTTCTTAACATGAGGCCAGTAGTATTGGAACTGAGTAGACATTCTACCAGAATCAGAAGAAATCTGTTGGTCAGTAGCTGAATTTGGAATATGAGTAGAGGATAAGGGTGAGGACAATGAGGTTGAGGATGACGTTGATACAGAAGACACTGCAGAGGGTTTGGCTGTTTTTATCACACTTGGAGATTTTCCTTTTTTCTCCTCAATGACAGTACCTTGAGTTGAAGTTGTAGTAGTGTTCTTGGATTGTGTGAGCTGTTCAAATGATTGGTTATCACGGGCCACAAGATTTTTTTGTGTTTCACTTCGTCCCTCTGTTATTTTGGCAATTTGTTCTTTTCTCTTGGTATCTTTATCTTCAATCCCTGTTTCTTGGATCTCTATCCGTTTTAAGGGTTTCTGTAAAGAAAAAGAAAAACAGCTATTTTTAGAAAATAATTTTACTAAAGTAGGATATATACTAAATATTTATTATTCTATGTGTATTATCTTCTAGTTGTTAATGTAAGCTGTGATATTATTGTCTATTTTAAACAAATACATCAAAACTTTCATTCAGTCTAATGATTATATAGTTCTGTCAACAGGGTTTAGAATATGTAGACTGTATCCCCAGCAGAAGAGTAAGACCTCACCTCAAAAAAGGAAGTGTTCTGAGTATAACACTAAACTGCATCTGATGGTAGGTCTACAATTCTGAGGAGTGAGGAGTACCTTTTTATTGCCATTATTCCCAGGTCCACTTTGACCCAGTTCAAGTCCCATTGATAGATCTGTTTAAAAACTATTTGTATTTTATAAGACTGTGTGAAAAAAAATTAAGGAACCACTACAAAAAATGTAAATATGAACAGACCATGAATATGATTCCCTCACCTCCAGGCATAACATAACCCTAAACAGGTTAAAATCAATCAATCCAATGATGATATTTTACTATAGCAGTTACATTGTAAACTGAACCCCCTTCCTTTAAAATCTAAATTGTTTAATATTTTTCAAAACTAACAAATTTCTGGAGGATACAAAAGTCTTATAAATTGAAAGCAGTAAAAAATTACTAAAGAAAAATTTTTTTTTCAAAGAAACCATCCAACTTCTATACCAATGAAGTTAGCTCTGATTGGCCAACTGTTTATCACTATAACTGCTATGTAAATTAGCAGCCAGTGCCACTAGCTCCAAACAGGGTCACACTCGACATGAATACATATATCAACATAATGAATTTACCAAAACCAAATTTTGGGTAGAACTAGTCTTATGGGGCAAAGTATAATCAAAGAAGAATACTAATCTATGTTAATACAAATTTCTGTGCATGTTTCCCTACCTGTGCTAACATCAAAATGACCTACATCATGTTAAACCCTTAATATATATGACCAACATGCAATGTATATTACACGTACTAACAAATGGGATTTATCAGTCATGGATAATTAATTTGCATAAGGATTTTACAAAACAGGTTTTGATAAATAACTGTACTGTATCATCCATTGGTGATTTTATAGTTTTCTTTATATATATATATATATATATATATATAGACAATAGTTTTTTGTGTAACTTTTATAAGAAAGCCAAAAATTTATTTTAAATTCATCAAGTTTTAATAAAAAAGTGCAATTGCAATGTACATTAACATTTAAGCTTTTTCACTGCCTTTGAAAAATATGCCCCCTATACATACTCCACTTCCAATATGTTTTACACAATAAATAATGATGATGTGCCTCTGTGATACTATAAGCTCATCTGCAGATGGGTACAATGGTGCAAATGGATGCAAGGATGTCCATATATGTATGCATATGGGGGTGAGTATATCAATATAGACGTGTGTATATATATATATATATATATATATATATATATATATATATATATATATATATATGTAGGAAAAGGCATATCTTTGTGTGTACATGGATATATGTAGCAAGCTCAAAAGCCATGTTGAAATTTAAGGCAAGTTTTGTAAGGCAATAAAATTCAAAAGAAAAAGAATTTTAGATGAAAATGATTTCTGGATGAAAATAGTTAGTTTTAATGTCTGTTGTAAATAGATGACATTGGCATTGATGTGGCCAAAGGTCAGTAGATAAGAATATCAATTTTTTTAAGTACCTTAAAATTGAGTGGTACGAGCATAAGAATCAGGTTCTTTTGCCAAAATCAGCTTGAGAGGGAAAAGTTGTGATATGAACCAGAGTTAAATTTGAGCCAGGCACAAAAGGTTAGTTGACAGTTTAGGCACACAGTGGGTTAAAGGAATTTCATCATCCATCCATATTGATAAGAAACCTGCACTCAAGACCATTTTGCAAAGTGTCACACACTAAAAACAAATTCTGAAGACATCTTACTTAAAAGAGGGGAGGGTTCTATTAAGCAAGATATCCTTGGAATTTGTTTTTGTTCTTTTTTTTTTTACCTTTATGGAGTTGTCTACTGTAGTCTCAATCCAAACTTGCAATGACTAGTCTGCCTTCAGAGAATTTATAACAATGTGAGGTGGAATCATTCTGCGGGTAAAATTGTGTAGACAACAAGAACAGATATTCCCACGATCATAATAGTCTCTTTGGACTTCCAAATGTGAAGCTAATTGGTACATAGAGGTATAACAGACGTAACTGATAAGGAAGCTGCTCAAATAACAATAGACCAATGTCATCTCTCTTTCCTCAACATACCACTAAAGTAGCTGTTCCATTAACTCAAGATTTTATAGAATGTCTCTCCCTTTTTCTAATGATTGTTAAATTTCAATACCCCCCCACTACTTTAGCCAGTGAATGACATCAGAATAAAAGAGGAAAGATAAAAAATGTGTCTGTCCACTACTTTTTCTTACTAAGATAGGAATGACAATCAGCAGCCTTTGAGTCCTGTTTGGGAGCAAGCACCAATGAGATCTGCTTGTCATGTAACACTTGTCAAAGAATCAATCTCTGCCATAGTTTCCTGATATTCACCTATTGTCCAACATCATAGCAAGATGCCAAGGTAGGATTTTATTATAACAAACAAGACAGGATCAAAAAGGAGTGAGACTGAAGTCATCTTTTCTAGATTTTAAAATTTAAATGAAATTGTGGGTATAGCTGAGCAATTTATATAATAAAGTGAAGATGTCTACATGAGTCAATGCTAATTTGAAAAAAATGCTAAGAAAAATTATGAAACCAGTTTCACTACTTTTTGAACACAGGATTGTGCAAATGCAGACTTAGCTTAGTGTGACTTTTTCTTGTTTTCTAAACCAAAAATTCATCTCGAAGGTAAGATCTGAAGACATAGGTAACATTAAAAGAAATAAGATTTTGCACAATACCAAAAGATGATTTTCAAAGAGGCTTCAATCCCATGGAAAACTTGTTTGAATAATCGTGTTGAATACCAAGAGGACTATTTTAAATAAAACTAATGCTTCATTCACAGTTCATTTCTGTCTTGGTAAATACAGCTTCAATCTCAATACTTTGAAAATACCCTGTGTATAATCCTTCTTGATAATATTTCAAAACTACTTTTGAATGTTGCTCACCTTTGACCTCTCAGCAGGAGTTTTATGAATGGCATTTACAATTCCTTTTTCAGTTTCAGCTGATGTTTCTCCAGAGTTTGATAACAGTTTCTGAAACAGATTAATAGAATAGCAAAATGAGTTTTAGAGAATGATTAAGATGATATGTACAATATATCTACTTTTGACTGAATTCCTAAAATGAAAAATAATCATTCTTATACACTGATGTACTCAGACTTGTACCCTGATCTTGGTTATTATTATAGTTACATTTCAGCAATTACACATTCCAACCTTCAAGTGTCTGTCATAGTTGGTAACTTTCTGAGAATTCTGAACTGAATCTTTTATTCAGTCAACAGGAGAGATTCTGTTGTTCATGCTTACAGGATATGTTTATCAACTAATTATTCCTAGTTCATTCATCCTTGAGATGTTGCTTGTCTGTCTCTTCCATTGAACCAGAATATATGACATGCTCTATCCAACCCAGGGATTGAACTCATGACCACCAGATAACTTGATATGCTTTAACAAATGCTTTTTAACATAAGTGTATAATGAATATCTTTGTGTAGAGAATTTTTGTGAAAAACCACGAGTAATATTTTATTAAAGTTTTGTTTTTGTCTTTTTCCTTATATAATTTTCCAACAGTCCTTAAAGAAATGTTGGCCATTTGCAGCTCATAAAAAAGTTTTATTGTAATCTCAACAGAAATTTTTAAATATATCTCTCTAGTGTTTTCTTTTTCATCTGAAAATGTCAATATCAAAACATACTTTTATTACTGAACAATAACACAACTCAGAATAGTGCTATTCTGTACATAAAGTATAATAATACAAAGTTATTTATATATGATTGATTGATCTTAACAGCATGTCAACCTATCTAGGTTTATTTTATGCTTAAAGGTTAGAGAATTGCATTCATTGTATGCTTATATTTACATTTTTCCGTTTTTTAAATGTTTTTTCTACATGATCTTATAGAATATGAATAATAAACATATCTAGTTGACCCATAAATGGGACCTTAACATATACTACCACTCTGGATCAAAGTGGACCTGAGAGTAATGTTACACTCCCCCTGATCTTTAAAGCTGAAGCATCATTATCAGATGTTATACCCAAAAGATCACTTTTTTTTTTGTGTGGAGGTGCGAGTTTTACCTCTCCATAGAGGGGGATACAGACAACATATTCTAAAGCCTGCCAAAAGGACTAGTTGATATAATTTTTCTTTTAATATCTATTATACTAGCAAGGTTATTGCTCAAATAAAATTAATCATTAAATTATATAAAATTTTTAGACAATTCTTTCTCTAGATTCTTAAACCTTAGAACACTGAACCCTTCATACCTGTGGATTCCTCCCTACTCCAAGCTGCTGACTGAAAAGGAGCTGAAATGTTATAATCTGTTACTGAACAGCTTTTAAAACTGTTAGATTACATGTTATAGGCGATATCAAAGTAAAAATGGAGATTACACAACAGAATTCAGGTTTCTTGGGCATATGTACTTATAGGTAGCAATGCAAATACCAGATGTTTGGGGTCTATAGCTTAATGGATAGAAAGTAAAGACCAATCATTATATACAAGAAGTATTCAACTTGTACGAAGCCAAAACTATATAGTACTTAGATACAAAATAACAGAATTATCAGTTTTAAATTTAAAAGGAAAAAAAAAAAGAAAAGAAAAAATGAAAGCACTTACCTGTAGCTTTTTTATTTCACCACTGGCCATTTTGTTACTTGGTTCAAGTTGCAATACTTTTTCATAGTCAGCAATAGCTTCCTCATATTTTTTTAGACCTGTCCTAGCTGTAGCTCGACGTAAGTAACCTTTCACATATGTAGGGTCTAAAGACAGGCAGCTGTAACAATCCTGCTCAGCAGCAGCAAATCTTTAAGCAATAAATGGGGAAAAATCAGACTAGTTAAAAGTGCAATCTATACTTTAAGATATTCTTAAAAACTGGCTTAAAGGTTACCTTTTTGTGATTAAGTTTGATGTTAAGTCATAGGTAGAGATGAAAAATATGTACTTTTTCAAAACTTCAAAGTACCAATTTAGAAAAAAAATCACAAAAATATCAGCTAATTATTGGATTTTAATCAAATTTTCAGTACTTAAATAATAAAAGATTCCTTAAAATTAATATTTGAGAAAGCTGTAATCTGTGGAGTAACATGAAAATTAGGAGTAGAGGTAGAAAAGACAATGAAATGCAAATAATAGACAAAAAACAGCACACATACCCAAATCATATATAGTAAGTACAAAAAAAAAACAAAAAAAAAAACATCTTCACTTTCTTTGTGAATTGTATTTTTTGTATATTTTAATGAAAATTATGTTCAAATAAGACTATTATACCTACTTTTCCTGTTTTAAAAGTGCCATGGCTCTATTTGCAAGGATGAGGGCATTGGTAGGATCTAACTGAAGTCCAAAGCTATAGTGGTCAATAGCCATCTCATAATTTCCCAATTTAAAGAATTCATTGCCCTGCAAATAAATATAATTTATTCATTTTAGAACAAATAATTTTTTTCTTTTCTTTTTTTAAAATTCAACTTCTATATTTACAAAATATACATTAAAAAGTTTCAAGAGTTATTTGAACAAATGAGCTCTTATTTTTGTGTTACAAAAATTAACAAGAATAGAACTGTATAGTTGTGTTTTATGGCATATCAATCCTTGTAGATTATTTAATGCCAAATCCTGTTTATACATATACATAAAAAATAATTTGTAGGTAGTATTATTTTCAAAGAAACCAGAGCTCATTTGTTTGCACACAGTTAAATGATATCAAGTATTGCTATGTAACATTAATACTTTTATTCGCACATTGTAAATGGCTCCAGGACTTGCTCTATAATACTAATAATTAAATTTAATATCATTCATTTATTTGCACACTGTTAAATGGTTCCAAGTTTAGAAAATGGTTAAATATTTCTATTTGACCCATAGATGGACACTAACAGGTACTACCACACCAGGTCAGCATGGACCTGGGAGTAATAGCAATAAGGGGTTATTCTACAATCCTCAAAGCTCTAGAACTGTAGCCTCACCATCAGATGGTTTAGTATCATACCCAGGACACTAGTTCTACTTGACCCATAGATGGGACCCAACAGGTACTACCACTGGGTCAGCATGGATCAGAGAGTAATGGCAATGAAGGAGTACTTTACATTCCCCAAAACTTCAGAACTGGAGCCTCAGTATCAGATAGTTTAGTGTCATATTCAGGATACACGTGGGGAGGTTGATGTCTTACCTCTCTGCAGAGATGCATTTGGTGTATTCTACAACACTAGCTGACTAGGCTACCAGGAAATGGAAGTTTTTACATTGCAAGTTAATGGAAATTGTCTATACAGTGCATTTGTTAGCAAACTGTTTTTGCAACTCAGTTACTACAAAAAAGAGACTTAGTGCTTCCAAAGTCCCAAACATAAGCTAAGCTTAATGAATAACTATAGTGTATATATGTATTTACCCAACCCCTCTACTATGAGCAGGATGCAACAGAGTTAACAGGTTTGACTACAGAGTTTTCTTTCTTCTTGTCCATTTGCCATACCAAGGTTACTATTTACCTATATCATACCTTTCCCAAAGGTACGTGAAATGAAACCAGCTTTGTTCAGGATTTAAATTCAGGTTCCCATGTGCATTTCCGATGATAATAACTACAACTAGGAAATGAACTATTCACATGGTATTTCTTGCTGGGTATTTGCCCACATTTTTTCTGTTGTCAAATATTAATTTCTAAATTTGTTCTGCCTGAAGAAACAAAAAATCTCTTCCCATATGTCTTGTATACTAGAAGTTTGTATAGTGGATTGGCTGATATGTGATAACAAAAACAATTTCCATTGTTCAAACTCAAGGAATAACAGTAACTCTTCTCAGAATTAATTAAACAATCAGTTTGATATTTGACTACAAGAAAAAACTAACAACTAGATGAATATTTACAGTGTAATCAATAAATAAAACCATGAACTTCTATGAACCAGACTCTTGATAGTTCATCCATTATTTTTATTACTTGGAATATTCAGACAATTGTCTTCATTGTTACATTCACAACATTTAGGCTGATGCATCTTTTGACCTTCATCAGTGTTTCATGTTGAACTCTGGAGCTCACACAGAACTTCAAAATGAATACTTTATTTAATCCATGGGAGTAGATTGTTCTAATTCTGTTAACTATGACCGGGTACAAGGGTAAAGCAATAGTAAATATTCCTTGTTATTTACTTATGCTTGGGATTGAAACTGCAACCTCCAGATGATTTCACTTAGAAGCACTTCTCAACCAAACGGCTATATTAATTGCATCATGTGTCCCAAAAATTCACTCTGAGTTGTCCAGCAGGACACATAGTGCAACGGATATAGGGATTTGGTTAAGAAGTGCTTTTAAGTGAAACCATTTATAGGTTGCAGGTTCAATCCCAATTACAAGTAAATAACAAGGAATACTTAATATAGCTTAACACTTGTACCTGGTCATGGTTAATAGCATTAGAACAATCTACCCCAATGGATTAAATAAAGGACTGAATTCAAAGTTCTGTGTGAGCTTTGGAGTTCAATATGAAACACCTAAAGAAAGCTGAAGCATGCATGGGCTGAAAAATTGTGAATATAACAATGAAGATGAAGACAATTGTCCAAATATTCCAAGTGATAAATATCATCAAACTTCATCTCAGAAATTTAGACCAATTTCATACATTATCTTAAATATCTGATGAAAGCAGATGTCAACTAAGTTTTTGTTTGAGTCTAGGTTTGGTTTGCTTGGTTGATTTTTTTTGTAAGTGACTATTCTTAACATAAATAATTTGCACACAAGTATATGGTTTCAAGTGTTCCTATCTAATACTAATATAGATGGAACCTTAACAGGTACTACCATTCTAAATTACAGTGGGCCTGGGAGTAGTGGCAATGAAGAGTTAATTCCACATTTCCCAGTGCTCCTTACAGTTTAGGGTCAAACCCAGGATAGTCTATCCTTTTGGGGAGATGGGTATTGACCCTATGCAGAGGATACAATCAGTGTATGCAAAGTCCTGCCAACAGGGCAGCTCTTTGAGGCTAACTAGATACCATATCACTAAGACAGTAATATATTTATAGGAATGATTGATAAGTTTGTAGGCTAATGTACAATTTTAAGATTTTAATGAGAGTTAGTGAAAAGAGCTTTTCTGTTTGTCAGAAAAGAGAAAGAGTTCAACTCACCTTGTCCTTTTGTTTTAGTGCTTGCTGCTTCTGCATTTCATCTTCCAACTCCTCATCTGATTCACAAAATTCTGAATCAGAAGATGTTTTATCATCAAATACCTCTTCACAAGCTTTATCCTAAAATGATAAAGTGTAAACACAAATTTTATTTTATGTAAGAATAAAATTACTTTATAAAGACACTTCTTGAATTTTTTAAAAAAAGTATATATCACATCTTTTCTGTGTACAAAAAAATAGAAAAAGCAACAAACTTTATATCAATACTCTTGTAACTACCGACCTTCATCCATAGGATTTGGCATTCAGCATATGAAGGGAGGGATAGATAGATAGACTAAGCTAAGTGAAACCTACCCACCACCATATACATGATTTTAATGAGTAAGAATCTATCTATATAAAGAATAGTATGACTTTTTGTTGGTTTCTTTGTATTTTTTGCCATGTTAAGGGTGTAGTATCTGTGACTTGGCTTAGAATCAAAGTGTAACTCAGTACTTCTGCTTAGGATCAGAGTAAACATAATTAAATATATTACAAATCAATAAATTAAATTTAAAACAACCTATATATTATAGATCTGGTTTATTCTATTTTGTATTTATTTTTTTGAGTAAGTATAAAAGTTTTATACTCTTTATAAAAACTGCATATTCTTTATTTTATAAATTTTAAGATAATCACAAAATTTACATGAGTAGATCCTAGTTATAAGTGCCAATCCACACATAAATAATGACATTTTTTATGGAAACGACACTAATAAACTAATAAGTTTTATTGTCTAACAGGATGAGAGCAGAAGAAAGAATGGCTTCATTTACCTTTTATTTTACTCACTCTCACTGTTAAGTTCAATTCTTACTGAGTTCCCCATACTTCTGTCCCTTTAAGCTTAATAAATAACTAATATCTATCTTACTGTGAACATACCATAAGATTTTTAAGAAAAATAAGAGTCATTAAAAGCATACATTAAAAAAAGAAAAAGAATAATGAGAAATTTTAATAATGCTAATAATTTTGAAATGAAAACAACTGAATCTTACAACATCAAATTTTTCCCATGCTGCATAATCAGAACTTTTGATTCTGGTTGGTTTAGGAGCAGCATCCTTCTTTTCAATATCATTCTTTTTCTTCTTCTTTTTAGAACTGTTTCGTACTGGGGGCAATTTCTGAAATAAACAGAAAAAAAGCAATGATAATAATGAAGCAGAAAGAAAGTGGTTGATCATCTACATTGTGATAAAATGACTTTTCTATATTACCCTAACATAGCAAAAATGGCATATTTACCCAATCCCTCTGCCACACAGAGGATGTAACACAAAGTCAATATTTCAAAGTGGAGTACAGCTGGTTTGAATTTAGTTTTCCTTCTCTGACATCAGTTGCTGTACCAAGGCTAGAGAGTATAATTGGTCCTATTTGTCTATAGCTAGGAAGAGAAAAGATGTATTCTCAAGGGTATTAGCACGATTTGAACCCAGCGCATCAAGTCATTTCATACACTGATAACTATTATGCCACAGATGCCTCACACTATAGCAAGATTTTTGTTAAGGTAATAAAATCAAATTGCTCTGAGAGAATCAAGTAATTTTCAACATAATGATCTGGAGGTTTAGCATTCTTGCTATCACTAATTATCTATTAACTTTTTTGAAGAGTGATAGAAACTTGAAAAATGATATTCAGCCTGCAGTTTGATGGACTTGGGATAAGTATAACAGTATGTATATGACATAGCTCTAGGTCATTCTCTTCTCTGTTGAGCTAAGATATTTTCATTACTCCTTATAAATTCTATAAATAGGATGTGACTTGATATTGAACATAAACATATATTTAAGCTGGAATTGGAACTTGCTTTAACAATTTCATTTTCCATCATTTAGATAAATACAATCTTTAATTCCTATCTATTGCAGTTATTTGGCAGTTTTCTTATTTATTCAAAAATAGACCAATAATTTCTTTTACTAGAGATTTTAGAAAAGAGAAATGTCTGTATATCTTAAACTGAAGAGGGTATTAGTAGTAACTGCATCAATCAAAACATTTAAGGTAATAGTATCCTCTCATACTATTTTTAGAATCTGGTAACTGGGTAGTCCATGTCAATAATATACAATTCCAATATACTTAGAATTTCTACAAGAGAAGGCGTCAAATGTAAATATGCAATTAGAAAAAAAAAATTTTAAAGAAAAAAGCTGATTAAAGAAATTCCTCTACAGGACTTACTTGATTAAAAAAGTGCTTTTTAGACATTTTAAACAAAACAAAATGGTTAGTATGATAACCATAAAAGTATGTTTTTGTTTAAGTGAATAATTCAATTTTTTTATGCTTTATATTAAAAAAAAAGGGAAAACTAAAGGTGTATCTTTGTCTTTAAGTTATTTTTTAATATTAGTTTGAGTTTAGTTGGTAGGGTGAAGAAAAATAATTATACAATAAATAAAAAGATATTTTTAATTTGACATTTGAAAAAAAATTATTTTAAGTACTAAGATTTTTTAAAAACATAATTGAATTTTAAAGTTTGGTACAATGTAAACTTTTTTGATAGATGGAAAGGAAAATAGTTGATTTTTGTGTGAGTTTAAACAAGATATTATTTAATGAAATTAATTCTATTAAAATTAAAATAAATAATTTTAAAAGAAGATAATTTCACACATTAAAATTTTTAAAAATTCTTTTACACAAAAGTTCAGCATATAACTACTGTATTCTTATAAAATTATATATACATATGAGAACAATAGAGGTTTCTTTAAATTTTGATCAGCCAATTATGATCTTGTTTTGTTTTTAATTCCACAGCTGAAAATGCTTGTTCACATCTGTACATCATTTTGAAACAGCAGATACAATTCGGAACAAATTTCCTCAGTTCCTTAAATGTTTATCAATAAACTTTACCATCTCACTGAAGTTTTCAATTTCATCTTCTTAATGTAGTTACGTACACAAAACTTAAATCTTATTTCTTTCAATTGAAGATTTGGAATGATAACATCTTATTGTTAAAAATTCATAATTTAAAAAAAAACAACAAAAAAAAAACAAAAAAAAACAAACAAACAAAAAACAAACAAACAAACAAAAAAAAAAACAAAAAAAAAAACAGAAGAGAAGAGCGAGTCTTTTCTTCCTTTAAGGTGAGCCCCCAAAATGAAGCAAGTATCGACAGGTTAGTTGTAGAAGCCTAAAGAGATGGAAGTCTTAATAGATTAGACCAATTAAAGAAGTGCAGATACAATGAAGACATTGCCCGAATCCATCAAAGATCTAAAATCTGATAAATTCCAACCTCCATGCACTAAAATTTAACATTCAACAACATAAATGTTAAAGTTCGATATTCGATCACTTCAAACGTGTGTGACAAAAAAGCGATCACTAACATTCATTGATAAATCTCGAAACAAAGACAAGAACAATAACAAAGAAAAATTCAATTAAAATATTTCTAAAACACAGAAGAGATTTTAATAAGGCACTCCACATTCTTAAAAAATTGATCCCTAAATCTTGCAATTTTGTATCAATTCACACTAGTTTTTATTCTTATTACAATGTATACAATTTTTCAAAGACATATAATCAGTTTAACGTACACAAATAATTTTTATATTGCATTTTCTCTAATCTTTCTTATGGTACAAATAAAATGAACTTTTATACAAGTTTTGGCCGATTTTAAGTACACAGTGATTGGAATTGATCTTCGAAGACTACTGGCGAAATCGAGTAATCCTATTTTTAGTAGTAGCCGAATTTAATAACAGTTAATTTCTTTGCTCTCAAAAGCGATTAAATTCATTAAAGTAATAAATCAACTTATTTAATTTTCCATCCTAGAAAGTTTGGCGTAATTTTGAGTTGGAAATTAAAATAATCGTTAGTACTTGATTTTATTAAATAACTTTAAAAAATAAAAGTTCAGAACAAAAAAGCATGAAATAAGAAAGTAATTAATTCCCAAATATATCTTGTTCGAAAAGTTTTAAAAACTGTGTTTTACTTGTCAACTCAACTTTTAAATGTTTTACGATTTAAGAAGAAAAATGTTCCGAACAAAATCTCAATGTTGATTCTATTCGTAGTTTAAATTAACAGACGGCAAGTTTTTTGGGGTAAAAGAAAAAATCTTCAGGTTTTCTTACATGGGAAGATCTCTCAGTATCACCAGCTTTCTTTAATTTTTCTTCTTTTTTCTTTATATCTCCTTCCCAGTTATCCAAGTCTCTCAAGTAATCCTGAAGTTCAAGATTGTTCTCTCGCATCTGCATTTGCAGATTAAGCATCTTCTCTTCATGCTTTGATATTGACATTTTCAGACAAGAAAGAAAACACGAGAGAGTTCTATGTTAATGTTTCAACAGATAAAATTGGGCTTAACAGTATCTCTAATGAAGGAAAAAAGTCAACATTGAAACATGCGAAACAATCATGGTAACATGTGGACAATAATTTTTAAGACAGAGAAATCGGGACTTCCGTTAAAGAAGCTACAACTTCCGGTATTCATTTCAGGATTATCTACCTTTTCAAATTGCAAAATCTTAATGAGGTTTAGGATATTTATCTAGTTTCCCACCAACTCAGAGGCCTAGATTCATAGAACACAATATGAAAGTTAGTCAAAAGTTTCAAGTAGAATCTTGAATTTGAGTTACATATATAACTTTAGCAGTGAACGTTTGTGTATTGTAGTCATTGTTATTTTCATTTTGCAAAAAAAAAAAAAAGAACTGAAGTAACGAAAAAAAAGTACCATTATTAGAAATTAATAAATTAAACAAATAACAGTAAGGCGATAAAAATCGGAAAAATTTGATTTGCAAATCAAAAATAGGTTTGAATATGACCCCGACGTGATTTGAACACGCAACCTTCTGATCTGGAGTCAGACGCGCTACCGTTGCGCCACAAGGCCACTTGTGAATTTGTTGCAAAAATCTAATAGTATATAAAGTAATTATATTTATGATTTTTTTTATTGTACAAATTTTAAAATCAATTTAACGTCATGGATAAAATTTTACAAACAAACAGAGAATTATTATTATCTTTTCAATAAATGAGACAAAAATTCTTGTTTTACCAAGCTTAAAATTTTGCTTCTGCTACATCTTTTTTTCATTCTTTTCGTTTCTCTTTCTCTCTCTGTTTGTCTCTCTCTGATTTAATTGTTAAAGCATTTAAAATCCATCGAAACTTTTTTTTTTAAGCATTAATTTCCTTTAAAAAAAATTACAAATTTTATACTTATTCCATTCAACGAGAGATTTTTTTCCGAGTAGCACTCTTTTTATTTAGACGGTTAAATGTTTGAATATACTATGGGAAGGTGTTTTGATATTAGACGTCTCTCGACTAATTTGGAAAAATTTTCTATTGAAGATACCCACCAACAGAAAACTTGTGCTTTAGACACAGACAAAGGGGGTTCGAAAATATTTATTGATAGATCAGATTTAAGTTTAAAATCAAGTCAATAGTCACTACGCGATTTTTTAATGTTCATGAAACTTTTCCTTTTTTTCCTTTTTTTTCTTAAGTATTTTTGCATAATTCATGATAATTGTTTACTTTGAACCAAGTTTGGCTCAATTTCCCATTTGATTCATTCCTTAGTGACTGAAGAATGAATATATGTATATATTGGAAACATATTCAATTCAGTTATTGCTATAATAATTCTAAAAAACAAATTTTTATTCAGATAATTATGGATAATATATTTCCCTAATAAAGTGAACTTCTGTAAAGAAGAAGTTTTGAAAAATATGAATTCTGAATCAGTTTAAAATATTTTCCGTAGATTTTTCCGTAAAATTTCATAACCATTTTGTTATATACAGACCGGAATATAATGTTTCTGTTAGAATCAGTCACTGTAATAATAATAATAATAATAATAATAATAACCCTTTAAGAGTTATTGCCCTTGATCTAGTGTACACCCACACCCTGAATACCACTGATCAACATATTCGGCAGATCGGATCGGATCTGGTGTGTCGTATCTATGGTGAGAGTCAAAGCTGCCTGACGTAAGTACCAGGGAAGCCCAGCATTCGCATCACGCGACCGATACTGATTTACTTCTCGAGCCTCGGAGGGCCATCTCCCAGGCTCTGACCTTCTCGGGAGGGCGCTTGGTACCCACATTAAAAAAGGCTTTGTGCCATACTCGAGCGTACGTGGGGCGCACGACAAATACCATTGACACCCGGTATGATGAACTTCGGCCAGCCGTGGCTCGACAGTGCGGATCTGATCGGGTGTGTCTAGTCTATGGCGGCGGTTACACAGTCGAGGCTGCTTCAGTCGGTTTGTAAGAACCTGTTCTTGGAATTTCATTAGTCCCGAGAACCAGTTGTTAGCAAATAACATTTTTAAAAAGTTTGTTGCGGAGCCGATAAGTATGTCGACCCCACAAATGATTTAGGTTAAAGTGTGTGAGTAATTGACAGCCAAAGACAATGAATGAAACAAAGGCGAGGTAACAAATAAAACAAAGGTGACAATTTATTGTCATATTTACAAACGTGTGCGTAAAGTCCGTGGCAATTGTATTTATGTCTTCAGCTAGATGGGTGATATCGATAGCTGGTATGGTCGAGTCGAAGGGAAGCAGCTAGATGATCGTTGCTGGTAACTGATGTGGGTCGAGTCGTTGAAGTGCAGCAGAACGATCGTTGCGGGTAGCTGGTGTCAGTCGAGTCGTAGAATGCAGCCGGACGATCGTTACAGGAAGCTGAGGTCTGTCGTGGTTGGTTAATCGAAGTTCGGGTTTGGACAGTACGTTGGGTTAACTGGGGGTGCGTCGATATAGTTGCTAGCCCGTACAGCGAGTCGTACGTCGGCTAGATGTTGCAATGCTAGAGCAGTCCGTACAGCGAGTCGTACGTGGACTGGATGCTGCATTACTGGAGCGTCGTGGTCAAAATCGGTGTTGGCAGCTTGGTCGCGTAGAGTCGGGTGAGCTGGCGACAAAGACTGAGCCGTGTCTTAGAACTACGGACCAAGTGAACGTTCGGGGAAACCGTGGCTAGGTTTGCCAGGCCTTAGCACATACGAGGTCGAGCGAACGAGTCTGTGAAATTAGGGCTTTGTTGTGCCCCTAGCTGTGCAGACGTATTGGAGATGATGGCTGAGGCTTTGCCGTGCCCAAGCCGTGCTGATGTATCGGGACGGTAGCTAAGGCGGTATCTTAGCGCTGTGCAGATAGTGAAGCGGCGGTAGCTAAAGGCTAACCCGTGTCTTTAGCGCTGCGCAGCCAAACGGACGAACGGAACCGACCGAATGGTTAAGACCGGATGGTCTTAGAGTCCTCTTCGTGTTTGCCTCCGGACCGATTACTTCGACTGGTCGTTAAGGACCATCAGAGATACTCCAACTCGCAAAAAGTGATCTCTTATGGTCCTTAATAGGACTTTTGTGCATATCAATGTGATGGGAAGGCGAATGCAAGCACTAGATTTAGGATTCAGCCTTTCGGAGCCCGCTCCGAGAGCGTCCGAGGACCTCCGATATTTATCATACGTCCCACCAACGTACGATTTGGCACAAAGCCGTTTTTAAGGTGGGTCCAGTCGCAGGGCCGAAGCCTACACGCGTCCAGCAAGGCCAAAAATACCTTCGGCCCCGTCGGCATTCCCCTTATTAGGGGCGCCAGGCAGTAACCTCCCCGAAGGGGGTAAAAGCCTGGGTCGTGGCCCCCTGAGGTCGGAGATAATCTCCAGTGCCAAGGCACACCTGGCTCCGATTATTTGCCAATGTCTCCCACCAGACAAGGCTTGACACAAGGTCAAAAGCCCAAAGGCCGATTAAAGTGGGGATAAAAGGGAGGGGGAGGTCGGGAACGAGCCGAGGCTCGAATCCTGCTGATCTGTGTTGCCCATCGGCTCACTTAGTGCAATGTGAGCCTGATGAGCCAGGTGGTTTCACGGGCCCAAGGATGTGTCTGGGCACGTATGCTAGTTTACGGCTTACAGTAGACGCGAGGTTTAGTGCCATAGAAGGTGTTCCAAAGGAGACAAAAATTCAGCTCGCCCACCCGGAGGTAGCCTAGTCGAAACTAGGAGCCTTAAAGGCCTCAAGTCTGCCATTGTTCCTTTGTGGAGCCCAAACGGGCTCCTGGGAGCGTCCAGGGACCTCCGGTATTTATCATACGTCCCACCAACGTACGATTTGGCACAAGACCGTTTTTAAGGTGGGTCCAGTTGCAAGGCCAAAAATACCTTCGGCCCTGTCGGCATTCCCCTTATTAGGGGCGCCTCAGGTGCCAGGCAGTAACCCCCCCGAAGGGGGTAAAAACCGGAGGAAATCTCCAGTGCCGAGGCACACCCGGCTCCGTTATTTCTCCTACGCCCCACCAGCGTAAGAATGTGGCACAAGGAGGTTTAAGGTGGGTCCTGTCGCAGGGCCGGAGCCCATTTTTCGCCGCAGAAGCCTTTTTAATATAAAGGGAACGCAGCGCCATTCTGCCGGGCACGTAAATAGAAAGTTCTTCTATAAAAAATGGGTGTAGAAATAAAGTACTTCTTTAGCCTGATATAGGCTAGCGAAGATATGTGTTTCCATTTTTATAGAGTTATTTCTGGCAGAAGGGTTCTGTAATTGTCGTTAATTTTAATTTATCCCCTTTTTTTAGCTGTAACAGGAGGTCAAGGTCGTAAAAAGGACTTCGTCATTTCCGATCGTAACCGGATGTTGTTTTTCTAGGGCGAGCGAGTAAACCGATGTGTTTACGTTAGTGAACAGGTCGCGACAAGTTCATGATTTACGAAGTTTTACTTAGTCTGGCAGACTGACCTCAGGTGCTTTTCCTAAAGGTATTTGTTTGGAACCGTTCACATGATCAGGACATCTTTTTATTCACGTTTTCGGCAGCCCAGACATATCTGCCAGTGACCGAACGTACAAAAAGTTGACAAAAACCAAGACACACACACTGGTTGCTACATGGACATGTGAACACCCGACCAAATTTTTATCTCGTTACCAATACTAGTCAACTACGATTTCACACACCTAAAGAATATTCATAGAAGTGGCGAAAGTAAGTCTTTCTGCCAGTCCACTTTCTCTTGGAACCACCTTATCAGATTTCACGAATCAGCAACCAAAACACATATACACTTATAGTTATATACCATTCCTAATTTTTTCTTCTTTTTCCACCGTCAAGGAAATCACTGAAGCCACACACACACACACACACACATTCAGCCAAACCACAACACCGTTCAACTAAAATATGCTGCAAACACCCACCCATATATAAACACAAATACACACAGACACATATACAATCGGGAGCCAAACATATCCTCCGCTAATATGTGCTTTGCACACACGCATTACATTGACTGATACTAACTCTTAAAAACAAGAATATTGACGAACTTTTTGTTTCTTACAAACACAACACAAAAAAGTAAAAGAAAAAAAACTTGTAAATTACAAATCTTCATGTGTTTGGTTTGGTTGGATTGGGTTTTATAGCATATCAACTATTATAGAGTATTTAATGCCAAATTCTCTTTATACATATATATTGAATATATGATCTGTAAACACATTTTATTGATAACATTTTTAAACGAGCCTGAGCTCATTTTATTTGTACACAGTTAAAGGGTAACAGTCAGAATTTAACATCAGTCATTTTTTGTACCAACAGTTTGTTGGTATGTTCATTTTAAAATGAATTAGGAGTAATTTGTTTGTTTACCAGCATTGCTATTGTTTCTACAGTTAAATTATTTCAGTTATTGCTCTCTAACACAAATAATTCTATTCGATATTAATCATTTGTTTTCATTTAGTATTGCTATTAACACTTAGTGTTGCTATTAACACTTAGTATTCTATTCAACACAATTTATTTGCACACAGTCAAATTGTTCCAAGTATTGATATGTAATATCAATGATTAAATCTAGTCACACATTTAAAGAGTTTCTTGTGTTGCTATGTATTTCTAACATTTCAGTTAAACAGTCATTTGTTTACCTACCGTTAAATGGTCAAAGTTCTATTTCTAACAATTTGATTAAACGTAAGTCATTTGGTTGCACACAGTTTAAATGTCCAACAGTTCTATTTGATCTATAGATAGAACCCTGTCAGGTGCTAGGACTCTTATCGCAATTTTATTTAGTCAAAAAAATTGGACACTGGTAATAATTGTTATATTCTGAGTTGTTGATATCTGTGATATGAATGTTGTGGGCGAGAAATGCGTATGGTTGCAAAACAAAGAACGTATAGATACTCACAATAACACTGTAATGATGTTATAGAAATTTTTTATAAATAGATTAAGCACGGAGAATAGAATGGAGAAGTATGTTCATAGTTAAAGAATGAATACAGTGGTAGTAGTTATAAAGTTCATATACTGTCCTTGTCTCGTGGTGAAGGGATGGTTTTCTCGGAATAAGGGCGGCGTTCCTAGCGGCGGCGATCGTTTGATGTATCGGATGACAGGCGCCGGACGGTGGCGAAGAATCTTTAACACGAGTCGTGTGAAAGAACAAGTCTAACTGATAATTATTTGGTCCGTCTATTTATATATTTTTCGTAGGCTCAGAAACGGCAATTTTTGTGCCCCGCGGGAAGCGTTCCGATTGGATATTTATTAATGTATTTTTTTTTTTTTGTTAATTTATCGCAAACGGAAGTTCTGCACGGAGCCGATGCGTGAGCGACTAACTTTTCATTTTGAGTTGAGAACTCGAAGTGGTAACTTCCGTTTTTTTTTTAATTCTTTTCTTTTTGTTTTTTTTTTCAAATCAAGGTAAGATCTCGTCTTGTAACAGCTCCCCTAGATCTTACCATGATTTGAGGTTGCTATGTTGTTAGTGCTTGCTTGCGTGCGTGTTTTGTTTTGTTTATTGGTGTGTGTATTATCTATTTTGTTTTTTGGCACATAACGAAGTCTTTAAAGCGTGCTGGGAGTTGCCCGCGTGTTGTTCGTTTCGTTGGGTTTTGGGTATTGTCTCCGGAACTGCAGTCATTTGCGACAAGATGCTCCCCTGACGAAAGTGTAGGGAGTCGTGACAAAGGGTGATGTGTAGGTTGCCGGGGTGGACAAAGAGGTAGGAGTGGTCGTGTCGACGGGTGATTGGGAATTTGGTGAGGTGGGGATAGAGCTGGAGGTGGGGGTGGTCGATGCATGTGCTGCAGGTCATTTGGTCGCGGTACGAGTCGACGGACGTGTCCGCGGTGAACCCAATGCGTTTCACAGTTTTCGTTTTTCACTTGGACCACCAAACCGTTCGTTTTGGTGACCTCAAAGTCACCTATCCAAGGCAGGTGAGACAAGTGGGCTGTTGCGGATTGCAGTCGGTGGAGTAGCACCTTGTCACCGACTTGTATCGGGTCTTTGAAGATGCTGCGGTTCAGTTTTGCTTCCATTTTGTGGTCAGCCTCGTTGTTCGCCAAGGCGACTCTTTGATGCACCTGTCAGAGCAAAGCGTTTATCTGCATACCGTAAGCACCTGGGTTGTTGTTGTTAACGATGTCTTGGCAGGGGATCTTCGGTAGACCAATGTTTGGTTGGCGGCCGGTGATAATGTAATGCGGGGATGCACCAGTGGCGGTGTCGGCTGTGGCATTCATTGAGGAAACTGCGGATTCGAGAACGTCCATCCATTCACAGTTTCTGTCTTCGCAGATCATGTAAAGGGCGTTTTTTAAGGTCCGGTGTTGCCTCTCAATGTTCCCTGAGCTTTGTGGTCGCCACGGGCAGTGAAGTTCCCGGGTGATCGAGGTTAGGTCACAAAATTCCTTGTAGACCTCACCAGTGAAGTGGGTTCCTCGGTCGGAGGGGACAATGCGGGGAATCTCGCGGTGACGAAGAAAGAACTGGTAGAGTCCGCGGGCTGCGTCGATTGCGCGGTCTCTGGCACATGGTATGGCCATGAGGTGGCGGCTGAAGCTGTCTAGAATAGTAAGGATGTACCGCTTGCCCTTTGAGAGGGGCATTGAGACAAAATCTATGTAGACAACGTCGAATGGTTTTCCGCCTCTCTTGCAATGGCCCGTGGACCAGTTTCGGCGCATGCCGTAATTTCCCTTGCGTTTAGCGCAGGTTTGGCATGACTGAACATACGCCCTGATATCGCGATTTTTGAACTCCCACCAGTAGCTGGATAGGTGTTCCTGCATGCGGGAGATCCCTGAGTGGTTGACACAGTCATGGGCTTGGTGGAGATATTTTGTCCGGAGCTTGTAGGGTACTACCAGTTTTGGTGTGTTTGTAGTATCCCTGATCATCAATACAGATGTACCAGGTTCCAAGTAGAATTGGTGCATGTGCTTGTTATATAGCCCGGTACGATGATCTTTGGGGTCAAGTAGGGTAGCGTCCGGTCTTGGGGTTGCCAACTGAAGAGCTCTGATGATTTTTGAAAGTGTGTCATCAGAGGCTTGTTCCGCTGCAATACCCATGTGGTCAGCTATCTCTTCAACCGGGATGGTCGATGTGGCATGAAACGCGAGGAATGCGTCGATGGCCTGCAGATGATGCTGAATGTTCCGTGTTGTGTGAGTCCCAGGGAGCAGCTGGGAGTTCTTGATTTCGTCCATGCACCAGGATGGAACGTAGATGTTTAGACTGGAGCCTTGGAGTTTGAAGCGCTTCCCTGCAGGTGTCGGGTCTGCCGTAAGCTTGTCCTTGCTGTGGCCATATCTCCGACTGAGCATGTCTGCCCAGACATTTGATTCGCCTTCTACATATTCCAAGACGAATTTGTAGCACGATATTTCCTCCTGCCATCGTCGTATCTTCGCATTGTTGAATTCACGTTGATCCAAGTACGTGAGAGATCGATGATCTGTGAGGACGACGAAGGGACGACTATGCAAGAAGTAATCGAATTTGGTGATGGCCCATTTTATCGCATATGCCTCGCGTTCAGTTGTTGACCAGTTGCGCTCCGTCGCGTTAAAGGTGTGTGAGGCCACTGCTATCATTTTCTTTTGGCCGTGTTTATTCTCTTGCATGAGAATAGCCCAACATGCGATATCGCTGGCGTCGGTGGTGAGGGTGAAGAGTCCGGTGAAGTCGGGGAATGAGATGATTGGCGGTGAAGCGAGGCGCTTCTTAATTTTATTGAAAGCCTTGTTGGCTCCTTCGGTCCAGACGAATGTCCGTCCGGGCTTGTTTAGTTCGTTTATGGGGGCCATTAGATTGGAGAACATGTCGGTTCTGATGCTCTCGTTAAGGCGTGTCTCGATGAATTGCCGAATCCATACGAGACGTCCGATGAGACTTTGTAATTCTTTTCTCGTTGTCGGGGGTTTCATGTCGATAATGGCGCGGACATATTCGGGGTCGGCCTTGAACCCGTCGCTATTCACGATGCGACCGAGAAATTTAGCTTCGGACGCAAGAAAAATGCATTTTTCCGGGTTTAGTTTTAATCTGAACTTGCGTAGAGCAATAAATAATTGCTCCAGCGCTGTCACATATTCCTCGAAGGTTTTGGCGTGGACAAGATTATCGTCGATATATGACGATATGTTCGCGCGTGAGGCCACTGTGTCGAGAGCCTCAGCTATGCATCGAGAGAAGATTTGTCCAGCGGATGTTAGACCGAAGGCCAGACGGGTGTATTGGAAACAGCGTCCTTTCCAAGTAAAGGCCATTTTATGGCGGTCACGTTCGTCAATAACCATTGCGGAGGTCGAGTGTTGAGAAGTACTTGTTACCTTCGCCAATCTTGTTGAATGTCGAGTCAATGGTAGGTATTGGGTATGGGTCGAGATCGACTAAAACCTTGTTGAGGGTTCTTTTTAAATTTGCGACCACTCGAATCTTTCCGTTTTTCTTGCGGACGGCAAAAACGGGACTGTTAAATCCTTTCGGGTCGTTGCAAGGTTCGATAACACCCTCACTTGCCATACGGGCAATTTCCGCGTCAACGTCACCCTCCAGTGCTTGGGCTATAGGGTGCTGTTTTTGGCTCCTGGACTGGCCGTTGGTTGGTATGCGTATGGGCTTGATGAAAGTGCCCCTTCTATTGTCGTCGGTGCCGAGAATGTCCGCATAGCTGATGAGTAAATCGGCGGTAGCTTCTAATTCACTACGGCTATGATGGTCTGGAAGCGATAGGCCTACGGTTTGCTTAAGCCAATGGAGTTTTTGGTTGAGAGTCAACCCGTTAGGCGATGATCTGGCTGTGGCTCGTGGTTCCTCGTTGGAAATGGTTAGGGTGCCGTGTGAAAGGTTGTGGGTCGGTTTTATCCTTGGATGGACGGTTGTAGAGAGCGGGACAGTATGTTTTAGCTTGCCAGATGGGAGTGTGCGCGCAAGTTCTACAGTCGCCTTCTGGTTATCGATAGTATAGGATAACAGTGTGTGGAGGCCTAGTATGTTCTGACCGATCAAGATGGGAATGTCTGATGTCGTGATCAGTGTGTCGACATTGCAGAAAGCGGGGGAAGTATCGTCACCCAAGGTAATGTCGCAGGTGAGCTTGCCCAGAATAGAGATGTTCCCTCCGATTCCCTTGACTCGGGTGTTGGATTTGAACATGTGTCTTCTTGCATCTTCAGGTAAGCGAGAAATGGGAATGATGCAAGTCGTGCATCTGGAATCCAACATGCCTACACCGGAGAATGTGATGCCGTTGTTACGGAGGTTGATCTGAACAAGGGGCGATCGGAGATCAGGTCGGATTTGAACGTTAAATGTGTGATGATGCTGAGTGGATACATGGACCTGGGAACGAGTCATCACATCTCGTTCGGTCCCCACCGAAAATCCAGTTCGTCGAAGCCCGTCGCGTGTTCATGGTTGTGCTGATCGCTATCTGTTCCAGGTAAACCGGTGTCAGTGGTCGCTATGTGTGCTTGAGCATGAGGGGGGGGGGTGAAAATATGGGCACCTGTTGCCCTTAAAGGATGCGCGGCCTCGTAAAAGGTTTTTGCATATTGCTTGTTGGCTGGGTCGGCCAGCGCTTCTTTGTGCCCGGTTGTGCTTCATGTTGGAGGCGGGGGCGGTTCGATTTTTCCAGTCAACAATGGATAAGTTCCGCCTGTGGGTTTGCCGCAGTTGCTTGTTCAGATCCAGCAACTGTAGCTGTACATCAGCTAGTATCTTGTCACTTTCAAGGCTACGAGATTTGTCAGAGTGTGTAGGTTGGCTCGCCATTAGCGCAGTGGTTTCAGCGGCGGTGGTGATGTCCGTTTTGATACCACGATCAAGATAGCGTTGCGCATCGCTGGCAATACCACCCGCTGAGTAGTGTCTGTCCATGGTTTTGACGAGGTGTGGATAGATGTTAGGTGTCCATGCCTTGATCTTTTCACTCATGAGCATGGCCCCCATTAGGGAAAACGCAGTTTCGGCCGTCATCTCAGCATTTTGTCTGTCCGACTTGAATTTAGCCGTGATGTGGACTGTGGCCTCTCGGATTGTGTTTTCAAGTCGGCCTGCAAAATCAGTGAGTTTCTCTCCCTCATGTCGCTGAAGGTCCCATGCTCGGCTCAGGTACTGAAAATTTGTCATTTGGCTCCCGTGGGTGGATATAAGGTAAGCCTTTAGTTCCTCGAACGTGGATGTGGGCTGTCTTGAGTCCTCCATCTGCTGGAAGATGCCTTCGTTCAGTAGTTGCTTTGCCAGCTTGACAAACTCCTTCTCCATTGCAGGATATTCCCTTAATTCTGGCTTAACATGTATGGTGTAAGCCTTATTAAGCTCGGTAATGAAGCGGTTTACATCGCTGCCCGGTTCAAAGGTTCGGATGGATTTTGTGGCGTCCTGAAGTGACTGCTGTCGCAAGTTTGCAGAGCAGTTAAAAGTTCGTGGAGGTCTGTTTTCAGTTCACTAATGATTAATTGTGTTTGTGGGTTATCTGCAGGCTCCATGTCAATTTTCGTTTGGAGAATTGCTGCTTTTTGCTGTTTTATAAGTTCCAAGTTTTCTGATCGAGAAAGGCCGGAGTATTCCATACTTATTTTGCTGCACGCTTGACACCAGTGTTATATTCTGAGTTGTTGATATCTGTGATATGAATGTTGTGGGCGAGAAATGCGTATGGTTGCAAAACAAAGAACGTATAGATACTCACAATAACACAGTAATGATGTTATAGAAAATTTTTATAAATAGATTAAGCACGGAGAATAGAATGGAGAAGTATGTTCATAGTTAAAGAATGAATACAGTGGTAGTAGTTACAAAGTTCATATACTGTCCTTGTCTCGTGGTGAAGGGATGGTTTTCTCGGAATAAGGGCGGCGTTCCTAGCGGCGGCGATCGTTTGATGTATCGGATGACAGGCGCCGGACGGTGGCGAAGAATCTTTAACACGAGTCGTGTGAAAGAACAAGTCTAACTGATAATTATTTGGTCCGTCTATTTATATATTTTTCGTAGGCTCAGAAACGGCAATTTTTGTGCCCCGCGGGAAGCGTTCCGATTGGATATTTATTAATGTATTTTTTTTTTGTTAATTTATCGCAAACGGAAGTTCTGCGCGGAGCCGATGCGTGAGCGACTAACTTTTCATTTTGAGTTGAGAACTCGAAGTGGTAAACAAGGGTTCACACGTGTAACCTTTTTTTTCTTTTCTTAGAGACCAAGTCCCTAAAAATGTTACTTTTTTTCTTTTAATAAAAAGCCACTCCCTGTGTTTCTTCTGCAAAACAATGTCTCTAATAATGTTCTTTTTCTCTTTCTTTGTCAGTTTCCCTCTCAATATAGCAAGTAATGGCGTCCGAGACTTGTGTAGTAGTTGGAATTGCCTAAAGTCATTATTTCTTTTTCTGGGAGAAATAATCCCTCTAAAATATAAACTTATGTAGTGGAAACCTCTTTTTTTCGGCTTCCTTCTTTCTTTTCTCTGCTTTTTGGCTTGAGCAATAGAAACCTATTTTCTTCAGTTTCTTTCTTTTATCTTCTTTTCTGCTTGTGCTAACTTCGAATTCCCTTCTGGAATTCTGAATGTAATACATAATCCTTCAGGTGGATTTAAATTCTTCTCGTTTCTTTTTGGCTTTCAAGCCTTTTTTGAATTCCTTCTGGAATTCTGAAAGAAATACTAAATCCTTCACGCGGACTTAATTCTTGTTACTCAGCTCCATTTGAGTTGAGGAGTAAAAATAAATGCAGCCAAATTCTAAGGTCTCCAGTTTCCAACTAACTACGGTCGATTTCGGTGGGTAACACCAGGAGCAACAGTACCCCGCCTCCAGAGACTCGAGTTAATCAGATCAAAGCTCACATAGATTTTACTGAAGACAAAAACTAACCAGCAGTAAAAGAAAGACAATACAAAATAGGCCCTGAATGGACCCCGTAATGTTGGTGCTCCATTCAGTAAACCCATTTACCGATAAAATTTCCACATTCTGAGTCAGAGTGGACCTGGTAGCAATGGCAATGAAGGGGTACTCCAGATAATTTTTTATAAGTGTGATTTAAAAAAATTATTGCGATGGAACGTTAAAATTATAGCTATGAATATAATCAAATATTTAAGAACAAATCAAATTTTGATATCAAATAACTCGTAAGGGGTTGATATGCCGTTAAACTAAGCCAAAACAAACCACTCCACAATAAAATATGACACTTCCAGATGAAGGAGTGAATTTGAGTTGTGCATATAGTCAGGGAGGTCGCAGAGTCTTCAGCTCCTTCCGATTTGTTTGGAAAGAAAGTGGATCTATAGGGTGACAATAGATAATAATCTCCCTTTGAGAATGGGCGTGTCCGTTGGGTGATTCGTAGAATGTCATATGACAGTCTAGAAAACCATTCTCTACCCTTTTTGCCTTTGTTCTTTGAAGAATAAAGACATGCTCTGCCACGGAACAGTAAAGACACATGAATTTAGCCATTTTTACTTTCTTTTAACATGAAGTAACCCTCTTCTAATTTTTGTACCCCTTGTACATACTACTTGTCCATTGAACAATATGTGCATATTTCCAGATGTTAAGCTACGTTTGCGTATTCTTTTCAATATTACCTGTATGTATATTAGGTATATATTAATGTTTCTATAGGCGTAAAGGAACTTATCTCGTCTTTCCATTTATTCTGTGTTCGTATATAACTGATATTGTAATGCTAATATTGGTCCTTGGTCAGTGGGAACTTGACAAACTATCTTCTCTACCTCCAAGCAACCTAATTAACCAATACATGTAGTGTCTTCTGAAACTTTTTTCACAAAGTAAATTTTTTTTTCCGATTTTTGAAAATTCTATAACATGAAATATATGTTGAAAGTTGATCAATAATTTATTTCTATGTTTTATAAATACATAACATTGCCTTTATGAGGAAGATACGAATTTATTGTTTCTGTAAAAATTCAGGTTTCCCTGGTAGCTGCAGTGTTTTTTGGTTTTATTGTCGTGGCAATCGGGCAATGGCTGAAATTTGAGTTCTCAACCAATTTTTGAAAACGAAATTTTCTTGTAATTTTTGAAGACTTGGCTGTTTTCCGTCAGAAGAGAAAAAGTTTTTGTTTGAAACAGTTCAGGAAATTTTCTCTCTCCGCCGAATGTTCAACGGCGTAAAATTCGTGCAAAAGGGAATGAAATTTTTATTAGATGTTACCCGCTCGACGGTAAATGGATGGAATGAAAATGAACAAAGTTTGAAAGAAGGAATTAAGCCTTACTTTCCATACCAAAGTGAATTATCGATATATCAAAAACCTATTGCTCTACCAGGACTATATAGTGATTCAAGAATCACTCAGGACGGGAACAATAAAGGCAATATTTAGTGGCCACATCGGCCGAAACAAATGTTGAGAACAGGCTAAGACATCAGTGTTGTGGCCAAAAATATCACATAAAACTGATGACTACGCCCGAAGATGTACATTTGGCAATCAGCACTGTTCATCTAACATGTCGCCTGTCGAGGACAGCTTAGATAAAAATAAACAGAGACGATGTGTAAATGTATACATTCTTTATTTACATATTCGCTTGGCAGACATCCAATGCCGTTAGATATATCAGAAAATTCGTGGAGAATCCGTTCTCGTACTTTAGGTTCTTCTCTTTGGGATAGGTTTTCTTTTTGTGCTAATACTCGTTTCCGACTAACATTCTTTTTAGTTCTTATTAAGTGGGTCATCCGTATTAATCGCCAAATGGAGAGTTACCAGGCCCAACATTCAGGAGGTTTGCAGCTCAAGTAGAATTGGCCCCTTGGTTTTACCCGCATGGAATATCGCACTGGTGAATCTGTCCTGGTAACTCATTTCCGAGTAACAATCGACTACTTGTCACACTACATAGAAACAACCCCGTTCGATCCATTTACTTAAGCCAATGTAAAGGGTACATTGAAAAATAACTTTGCCAGATGAGAGATCCCAAATAAAGTGATCAATGACAATGGAACTCATTTCACAAGCGCAAGCTTCAATGACTTTGTATCCAAATACGTATGTACACACAGCATTGTAAGTCCCCACAATCCTCAAGTGAATGGAGCCGCAGAAAGAGTAGTTAAAATCGCAAAAAGACTCCAGCAACAAACAGATACATTTCTGGATCTATTTTGGGATTTGCAAATCAGCTGATAAACAATAGCTCTAATATCATTGACATATTCTTTAAAGTAGGACTTCACCCTTTGTGGGTATTTGAACGTTTTTTTTTTTGTCAGTCTGTCTGTCAATTAGAGAAAAGTTGAAAGCAGGGCACGCTTTTTCACAGCCCATCTTAGTTGATCAGAGAGGGGTTGAAGCCAGTTTGCCAGCCAGCCAGCCAGCCAATTGTGAAGGGTTGAAAATCAAGATCTGCTTTTTTACAAACTCCACCGATCTACTAGGACTGGTGTAAAATTTACAATCAACTAAGTGAGAGTTAATTGGTTTACGCGGTAGAAGAGAAGCCTTGAATTGGTTTCTTTCCGAAAGAAACAGAAAAGTTGCTGACTTCTTCCTTCTCAATTTGAGTAAGTCTTGGAAGACATTTTTTTTAAATAAGAAAGGAGAGTGGAAGAAATTAAACGAAAAACGTTTAATTCCTCAGAGCACCATCCTTCAGAAGTAGCTAGAAGCCCCGGAAAAAAGGATACATCTTACTAGAAGAGTGAAATTAATTACTTCCTGCCTGTGAAAACCACGTGCCAGAAATTTGAAACAAAAGAAAGAAAAAAGAAAGGAAAACTTTGAATTCAGACACCATATTGATATTTTTGTAAAAAAAAATTGTTTTTGTATTGTACGGTCAAACAGTGAGTAAGTTCCTTTGACCAACCAATTCTATCCTTTTATTCTATTTTATTTTTGTATTAAATCAAATGATGTGTTTTTAAATCAACTATGAACGGCGAAATTTGTGCAATGTCAGCAGAAATGTATGAATTAAATTATTTCCTTCGAAATGAATTCTTTGTAGTGGGATGAGTGTTTGTCTCAGCAATGTACTAGTTTCTTTTTGTATGTTGATAGTTAAGTTACCCCTTCCCTTCCCCTGTTCTTATACTCCTTATACTCCGAGTTTATCATGAGTAGAAAAATAAGGACGATATTATCAAGCCACTGGAACAGACTAAATTTGAAACGGCCTGACTTGGAACGAGTCAGAGAGGAAGGTTATTCTGTGAAAAGTGGGATGAAAAAGAATCACAATAAAAATATGGTGCTAAAATATCAAAGGCATCCAAAATAGGCAATTGTTTGAAAGTTAAAAACTGATCATGAAAAATATTAGAACACTACAGTGAACATTACAATAGGGCATCCAATCAAGTTCTGGAATCATCCGTCGAAACATATTCGCAATGTTAATGATGAACGAGTGTTCTGAATGGAAAGACCCTTCCCACCAACAGAATTTCAAAATAGTCACGAAGGAAATTCAAACGACACAAATTGTCTAAAAATACTCGAGAGGTTGTGTCGTCCATAGACCAACCAATGCACCTAAATGACTACGTTCAGTAAAAAAAAACTATTAAAAAGTTTTTATGGGTAAGTATGTGGTGATTAATAAAAAGAAATAAAAAAAATTAAATAGATTAAAAAGAGTAACGGTTCACATGAGCCTTTAACAGGAAGTCAAATCCGCGCATGCTAGATAGAATTATTGGCGCTAAAACAGAAATCGGCTCTCACGGTAGTACTGAAAGGACCCTTTTCACTCAGCTGCTAGCAGCGAACACATGTGCTAATAGGGTCTTATGGCCTGATACTTAACCATGTTTGCTGCTAGCAAGTCGACACCGCCGAAGTATATCTTACTGAAACACCAGTTGAAGCCTTTGCTGAACATATCAACTGTACTCAGGACATAACCTTAAATTTCAAACATTTACCACTGAAAATGACTCATATAATTTATTGCCTTAATTGGGAGATGCGACTGTTTTCTACTAGTACAGGAAATCATTTCCTCACTGCAGAATAGTCGGTTTTAAACCCAAAAATAAAGTTAAAAAGTATATTTGTCTTTCTTTCCTTTCACAATTACAAAGCCACCATAAATACCTCTTTCAACCACGAACGCAGAAAAGGAGAGAAAAAGAAGGACATGAACTACTACTCACAAGAGACGGTAAAGACCTTCTAAAGACTATATCAAATGAATAACTAACATTATAAAGAAAAAGAAACAAATAAATAGTATGAGGAAAGGAGATGTGCTATAAGGTTTATTACTGATCCTTATCACATCTGATTATCACAAGTTATGTACTCTTGTTTTAATGTTGCTTATTCTTACGTTTAGTAATAAATGGTTAAACCTAACAATTATGAGTGGGTAAGCCCGAAATGAACGAACCTAATAAAAAAAAAGTTAAAACACTCAGATCTTAAAAAAATACTTCTCTGTATTTAGTTTTATATTCGTCGGATTAATTTCCATTTCTTAAATTTAGAAAAATTATTCAGTTTTATAAACATAATTATTCACATACAAAAATAAATCAAATTAATTTTTTCAAAAAAAAAAAAGAAAATTTAATAACTATTATACTCAGTTTATTTCTTCTAGTTATGTTTTTTAAGGTTTACTTGACATTCACTATTAAATGCCATATCAGACGAAGGCCGAAATGTACACGACCGAAACATCGTAAATTAAAATAGCAATATAAAGAAGGGAAGTAGTCCTATTATAATAAAGCATGAATGAAATATACTTATAAGAATTATCAAACTTTTTTTGCAAAATGATTTTTAAAAAAAACTATCTTAAAGATGGGAAAAGTAATATTTAAAAAATTTGAAAACTCGTAAACTTATTTTTGGGATAAAAGTATAATAAAATATTATATGACCCCGACGTGATTTGAACACGCAACCTTCTGATCTGGAGTCAGACGCGCTACCGTTGCGCCACAAGGCCACAACTGCTAGTGGTGTCTCATAAATTTACCTATATTCTTAACAAAATAAATCAAATACATAAATTTTAAATTTTAAATGTAATTGTATCTTTATAAATTTCGAACATGTTGTTAAAATCAAAACAACCAAAATTAAAAGAATCAATTTTTTTCGATGCAGTATGCAAAGCGCTTAAACAATTAAGAAAAAACCCCGATCGTCTAGGATTTGTAGTGGTAAAATTCAATACTTATTATTAAAACTAGATTCTTAATTTAAAAAGAATAGTTGAATTAAGATTACAACGGAAAATAAATTAAATAAAAGACTGAAAGAGACTTTCAGAAGTTTTAAAACTTTAATTACTCTGAAAAATGTTAACAAAGAAATAAAAGAGTATCTCAGTTGTGTACATCTTTCTTTCGTAATTATTTGACCAATGACCAATCAAGACAGTGGCCTCAAGTACAGTTACATAGTTTTCTTTTAAATAACAAAGGACTAAGTAGAGACTTTAATTTAATATTGGTTTTATTTATTTCACAGTTGCAATTAATTAAAAAAACAAAACGAAAAAACAAAACAAATAAAAAACTTCTAAATTGAATATGTGTGAATGATAACAAACTTTCGTAAACAATAAAATTATCTCCCTTCCATATTAAGATTTTTTTTCCCTCTTGTTTATAAATTCACATTAAAAGAAAAAATGTTTTCGAGAAATCTTTAAGTAATAATGATATAAATATCATAATGTGATAAGAAAACTAATTCTATGAATGTAAACAAAATTCCGTGTTAATTTGTATATAGAAGGAAATAAAACGTTTTGGAGACATCGAAACGATAGCTGAATCTAAACAATAAACAAACATTGAACAATTAACAATAACATTTGTTAAACGAATGATTAATGAATGGAATGAATGCGGTTATGTGTTATAAATAATGATCTGTAATTTATTTATTGCTGCATTACGATTCAGTAAACAGAATAGTTTTAAAATAAATAATAAATAATTAAAAAAAGAATTTAAAAAATCTAACAGAAAAAACAATAAAGTAAATCCCAGGTTGTTTAGTTTTTTGGTGGGGACAAAATTTAAAAGCCTCGTAAAAAATCATTTGTCTGCAGTTTATTGTATCGGTTCAAAAATTTTTATCGAATTAAAAAATGCTTATTTTTCTTTCAAGAAGAAAAACAAAAAATATTTAGCTTTAAAAAATAAAATATTTTTGGGTGATTTCGAAGTTCGTACGTACATTAGTTATTTTAGTCTAAAATAAAGTAAAATATATTTGTTATTAATTTGTATTCGTACAGTATATTTTTTTATCCTGTGAAGTTTCTCCCCCCCCCTCTGTGTATGTATATGTGCACATATACATGTACATGTCCATGCACATAAATGATTTGTATAGAATATATAAGATTTCACTATTGTGGTTAGAGGCCTTGTGGCGCAACGGTAGCGCGTCTGACTCCAGATCAGAAGGTTGCGTGTTCAAATCACGTCGGGGTCACATTCTTACTTTTAACAGTCAAGAACAATGGTCCTCGTATTCGAAAATCGTCACCTTTTAGTATCTTTATTTTTTCCGAAACATTTATAGCGTAAACATATTTAAAGATTATGAAAGAATATATCATATATGCACCCATTTTCTTTGTTAACACACTCACTCACTGATTAGCCGTAATTATTTCATTTTTAGGATAAAGATGCTTTATGAGACTTCCACCGGGAGACTTCTAATCTTCCCATCAAGTTTCAATAAGGTAGTTTTTTTTATCTCTATTAAATAACCATAAAGTATAAAGGAAACATTTTTCTAAGTCTAAGTCGTTAGCAAATTTTGGCACAGAAAGTTGGTTGCTTCGTACTAAATCCGCACGCTATCTACAAGGAACACGTGAAGAACAATTTTTGCTATCAAATTAACTATGGTATTTGTAGGTTAAACATGTGTCTAGGGATCAATATATTTACTGACGGATTTACTAGTTTCTAGTACCGTATAGCTTCAGCTTATAGAATACACATTTTTTTAGCCGTAAAATAATCAACCTCCAAAACATATATAAGAACATTCAAGAAATTTCGGATCAAAATCGCATTAGCATTAAAGTTACATTTTTATATTTTTCAACCAATCAGCTAAAAATATAGAATAGGGACATTCTAGAAAATCCGGATCAGAAACTAATTAACAGAAAATTTTTAGGTTCTAAAACAAATAAGTAAATATACGAATCTGATTGGTTAAGAAATGTCAACGCGTTTGAATTTTAGGACCCACAATAAAACTATTTTTTTTATCTACTTTAGTGACACCAAAAAGTATAAATAACGAATTTAATCAGCCCGGTCATTCAGTCATTCATTCCTTCTACTACGAGAGGTCATAAACGGACAGCAGAGAACCACGCCATAAGACTCAAAGGGAACACGCATGAGACCTTCTTTTATCAATGCGACACGTTGTCGCCAAAATCATAAAACACACGTGTGGACTTAATGAAAGCAAAGACCCATACGTACGGCCCATCACTCATATACACACACGTACCTATGTACGTAAGTAAAGACAAAATTAAAATCCTCCTTACTTTGGCCAACTATGGACCCATTTATTTGATAGACTTTACTAACGTGTAAACACACACACACACACACACACACACACACACACACACACACACACACACACACACACACACACACACACACACACACACACACACACACACGGGCGAACAACCCTATTTCATTCAACTGGCCATAACTATATTTCTCATTATTTTTATTCCTATTTTGTTATGATTATTAAATTGTTTGTTTCTTAATGTTCGTTATTGTCATATTCCATTTGTTTACGTGCTTGTAAAATTTGTGGTGGAACTAAACGTGAAAGTAATACCCATAAAATACGGATGGGAACTCACTCACTACAAATTGGAGAGTAGCATATCCACTAAACTATTACATGCATCCACTACAAGCTATTTATATATTTGGCGAGCACCATGAAGGATGAATGTATGTACTATTTTTAAAGGCACTTTGTTTAACTAAATATTATAGTTGTTACAAAGCCATGTCCTATTCTCTGTTTGTTGGCGTTTTTTTTTTTTTTTCGTTTTTTTTAAAACTTTCTTAATTGTGCGGTCTCATCCATCTATTTATTGACTGGTGACACCGATTAGCAATTGATCTGCTGTCTGGATCAAAAACACAACGTAGGCAGATAAGCGGATCCATCGTGTCATGCGATGACGTAACCAGCCAAGCGGAACGGTTAGCGGATTGAAAGCCTGATCACCCCAGTGTTTGATGAAGGCAGATGCACTGCCACAAAGCATCTTCAGCGCATAAAATCATTTCATTCTTTCGTTTTTAGATTCGACACTTCTATCAAGAAAAACGTCATTTTTGGGGTGGGGGCTTAAAACATCATAAAAAATAAAAGCAAAATATTTAAGTGCGCATTTTTAAAATTTCAATTTTATTTACAGTTTTAAAATAAAACGTCTTCGAAAATTTTTTTCTTAATCGATATACAGGCATTTTCAATAAAAATAAATAAGATAAATGCTTCCTATAAAAATATTTAAAAGAATGAAGCAAGAACTATTCGGGAAGTCATAATAGAATGAAAAAAAAAGAGAGAAGAAAAGAAAAACGTTTGTTGGAATTATCACCTAAATTAGTCCCGAATATATATATATTAGATTCGGTAAGGCAAATCACCGAACTACTTCTTGGATTCCTGCGCGACGGCGTGTCATGTGTCTGGTCTCGGGACGCCATATATATTTGGCGCCCAGTTTACCTGCTAATAAAGCTTGTGTGCTCACGTGCATATCTTTCTTATACCCCAGATACTCGTCTGTCATTTCTGTATACTAACACTATGAGTCGTCCTACTATCCAAACTTTAACAAAGTTCGAACTTCCGGCCATTACTCTAAAAATGAGAGCCTTTCCTCGTGTTCTTACTCCTTCGTGCCGTGAAGAAATACTACCGGGAAAGCGGATTTTAATTATTGCTTTTAGACCATAAATGACTCGTAGCCAGTTCTTTATTAAACTATTACAACGCTAAGCTAGAGGAAAAAGAAAAGAAAATGAGTAAGTTCAATCACGGAGACAAGACAGGATGAAATCTATAATGAACTTGAATGCAACAAGAATCACCTGATACCAATTATAGTTCATTTTTATCTTGAGCTCGATAAAAACCAAAACCACACAAAAAGCCCTGCTGTGAAAGTGACAAAATATGACCTAGGATTTAATAGTTTTGTTTTTAAAGTGAGGAAGAGTACTTTGGCACTTTTCCTAATTAATTGCGAAATAAAAGGCTTTTTTCGTTTACTTCATTCATTCCTAGTTGGTAAGCTGTAATTATTTAGAATTTAACTCTTGTCCAATCTCTCAAAGACACACAAATAATTTGGTGACAGAAGTAGGTTACGAGGAAATAAGTACAAATGATAATTGTCTACTTTAGCTTTTTTTTTAAAATTCATTATATGTTGCCAATGCAATAAATAAACAAATAAATTAATAAATAAATAAAAGAAGAGCAAAATTTTTTCTAAAGTTCAAAAGACAAAGAGAAAAATTGTTGATAGTATTATTAGGTGCTAATTAAGCAACAAAAAAAAATGATAACGCATACTGAATCATTTAGTAAGCTGCAATCATTTGAGTCTACTGGACAGAAGCCTTTCCTAAACGCTTCAAAGACGATCTTGAGCTATGTTTTATCATCGTTCCATTTTCTGTCACTTCTTTCCCTACTACATTTGTTATTTCTTAAGCATCTTTTTATCGTTTGCACCATCCTTTTCTTTCTTTCTAGTTATGTGTCCTTGTTTACTTCCATGTTAGTTTCAATTAGCTTAAAGTGGGAGTTAGGGGAAGAGAAGGTCAGGCTCGAGCCGAGGCTCGAACCCGGTTGGACTTGGCTGGTCATCGGCTTACTTAGTGAGCCTGATGAGCCTAACTGGATATGGGTCCAGGCACGGATGCTTGATTATAGCTTAAACTGGACTAAGACGTCCAGTCTTATACTTGCTGGTCAATGACTGCCCACATGAAGGTGGCACACCCCAAAGGCCGAAAGCGTTATTTTCCACCTCCACTACCCACGCAGTGAACGTATATGGCACGAGGTTAAGCTCCCAATTAACATCAGAGTGGTGAAAAAATTATAGAACCTATTAGTATTCCCCATTTAGTACGCTTTAGGCCTCAGTAATTCAACTCCTTTTAGTGGAGAAGGCAGGGAAAGCTAATGAGAACCCCTCACCTATCCCCAGAAAAAATGCTGAGAAGCGACTACTCGCTACATAGATTGATTTTAACGGCTCGTTAACCAGTCTAGGGTTATTTTATGCTTAGATGTTCGGGAATCGTGTTAATTCTTCGTTCATAACTACAATTTTTGTGTAATTGTTTTTTTAAATTTTTCCGCACAGTCCTATCGAATATGAATTTTTAGGCAGATCTGTTTGACTCATAGATAGCACCTTAAAAGGTACTACTATAAGTTAGGGTTTCTTTGTTAATGGCATATCTATCTTCATGTGTTATTGAATGCCGAAGCCATCATTTTAGAAAAACAGTAGTGATACTATTTAACCTATGCTGGGACCATAAGGGGGTTCAATGCCTTTCCCAATGATATAAGTTCGAAAGTGAACGTCTCGGCTAATTTTCGAACTCACTTACTTCAAAGTCGCAGTCCAGTACTTTAGCCTTTACACCACGGGGACAATGAGTTTAAGGTTTAGTACTTGTAGAGATAAACTATCTCTGTTTATACATATATAAAGTAAGTAGTAAATAAGAGAAAGGCAGGTATTAACAATAACAAAAGTTTTTATAGCTATGAATATACAATACTTATTGAAGGTGTGGGATAGAATCGAGTGAGTTTTGGTATCGACGACTTGAAATATATTTGTCATATCTGAGTAACAAAAACTCATTGCCACAATTCAGACACTTGTAGCAGAGGAAATGTATTATGGCTTAACATTTACACGTGCCAAACAATATGAAACAATTCAGGACGAATTAACAATGAAACATTTATTACCCGAGCAAACTTAATAGAAAGGATATCGGAATTACATGAAATACTAAGAGTACATAATGGAGAGAGAGAGAGAGAGAGAGAGAGAGAGAGAGAGAGAGAGAGAGAGAGAGAGAGAGAGAGTCCTTTCAAGTAGCTGAAGTTGTATGAAGACTCACGTCAAAGAATAGTATCGTGCATAGTACATCAAGAGGTTTGGTGGGAAAAGGGTCCCCCTGTCAAAAGACGCACACACTTGTGCGTGTTTTTTTTTATTGTCACAAGGAACTAATGAAGAGAGTTTTAACTTTGTACACGTTTCATCATACTACTTTGGTCACACCACCTAGCGGTCTTTAGAAGTGCTATTTTGGAAAGCAAGCGATGTAATCCTTAAGAAGGTTTATGAAGAGAAAGATTAGCTATGTTTTTAGCTAAAGTCTCTTAAACAGCAAAAGTCATTGGAAGATATTTCTTGTGTGTGTGTGTGTGTGTGTGTGTGTGTGTGTGTGTGTGTGTGTGTGTGTGTGTGTGTGTGTGTGTGTTTTATGATAATAAAAAACAGGTGAATTCTATGTGTGTGTGTGTATGCGTATTTCAAAGGAAAAATATTAAGCTGTACTTATGAATCTGTTGATGGGGATATTGCTAACGGTTGACGTGGTGAGAAGTAAGTAGCATCGATTATTTAAACTAGCTCATTCTGTGGTCTTGATTCCTCTACCTTGAATTAAATTGAACTGAAAAAGGTATTTCTTTTATAGTAACCTTTAAGTCAAAGTGGATCATTCGAAAAAAAAACTTCAGTATTAAGGCGATAACTATTTTTATTGGTTATATATATATATTATCAATTTATTTTATCAGAAAACTGCGTGGAGCATCCCAGCGTACGGACCACTTGACAAGAGTAATATCGACGGGTAAACACCCGGTTCTTTGTATTGACCATCAAGTGCCCCGTTACTACAACACGGGGTTAAATTTGTTGTGTACTAATGTTAATGAATGAAAAGACAATATTAACAATAGTGCCACAAAAATAAAGAAATTTATTTCTTTGTTGGGAGCTGAAATGTAGAAAGTTATACAGCGATTTGTGTATCAAGTCATGACCGTAGAGACCTGTTCTGAGTCCAACGTGGATAAAGATCTTTATCCAACTTGAAGTAGTAACATGACACCGTTGTTTGAAGATCCAACGAGCACGGCGCCGCTGAGAAACAGTTAGTACATATCACTCCGGGTTAGCGAGAGTAATTGATCTATGTTGTCTGGAATATTGTGTGTTTTCATAGCATTAATGTGGATCCCGCGCGTACACGTTGACTTTCGAAAATTCTTTGGGCGCGTATTTTAGAGACCTCCTATTGGTCCTAAAAACATTTTTAATTGTTTATTTTTTTAAACATTTGGGTGGGCGTTAGCTGGAGATCTTTGCACCAATTTTGATCCGTTTTTCCAGAAAATTCTTTTGACAAGGAAATTGCATTATTTCCTATAAAATTCGACCAGTGGGTAATGGTAATGAAGGGTTTTGGTTTGGTTTGGTTTGGTTTGGTTTTATGACATATCAATCATTGTAGGTTATTTAAAAGCCAAATCTTTTTGATGCATATATATTGAATATATGATTAATATTTTTAAACGGGACTGAGCTCATTTTTTTCACACAGTTAAATAGTTTCACTTACTTCTATCAAATACGAATAAACAATAAAAGTAAAAATAGTTCTATTTTAAACAATTCAGTTTAGCATGTCAACAAAGTTAGATAGTTCCATGTATTGCTATGTATCACTAACAATTCAATCAAACATCAGTCATTTGTTTACACACAGTTAAATGATCAAACAGTTTTATGATCCATAGATAGGACCCAATCAGGTGCTTCAACTCCGAGCCAGAGTGGACCTGGGAGCGATGGCAATGAAGGGGTACTCCGCATTCCCCAAATCTCCAGTATTACTGAAGTCTCACCATCAGATTGTTTAGTATCATATCCAGGGCACTTGTTGGAGGAGTCTTACACCTCTGCAGAGATGCAGTCGGTTTATTCTGTATCCCGAGCCGACTGGACCAGATGAAAGGGTACTCTGCACTCTCCAGAATCTCTATTTAGAGTTACTCGTGAATTAAATTCGCTCATTCATCAAAGAAAAAAGACTTTGCTTTCTTCTGGTACTTATCCAAAATATTTCGCCGAGGAAATCTCTGACGTAATTTACAAAAAAAAATTATAAGTGTTATATTTACGTTCACCGTCCAGATACGAGTAAATGTCAGTTATTATCCTAATTTTTTTTTCAAACTGAACATTTACATTAAAAAAATGTCTTTAACTCGTTATAGCACACCATTAGCTGGATTTAGAATACACTCACTATATCTCCTGCAGAGGGAGTAAAATATTCCTTAAAAGAAAAAAGGTATGACACTAAAATTAATCTGATGAAGAAATTCCAAAAGAAAAAAACTTTAATTAAAATTTTTACAAAATTTGTAAATATGAGCATACAAAGAAAGCAGTTCCCTGACCTCTAAGCATAAAATAACCCTAAACGGGTTGACATGCTGTTAAAATGAATTTATTAGTCAATTCACCTGTAACACTATGATAGTGTTACAAGTTTACTGGCGATATCAAATTAAATACTTAGGACTAATTGGGATAATTTGTTGAAGATTAGTTATAGTCTTTTGGTAAGGCAGTGTAGAAGATAATAATAATAATAATAATAATAATGTATTCGCACCTAGCGACACCATGTACGAGAATGGGTCAAAGTGACAAGGACACCAAGATTGTTTACTGAAGGGTCGAATCGGCCGATCTGGGTTTTGATTGACGGGATAGAAAAAACAAAATTTTATTTCATATTCTAATGTCAGCCAAGTGCGAATCTACGGAAAATTACGGCTAAAAGCCTGACACAAGGCAATTAACACAATATTAGAATATTATCGGGTGGCTCACCAATCAAAGAAAAGCGGGGTGGAGCTTCCCCCACTGCCCAAGACGTGCAATGCGGGACCATAGTTTTTGATTGCTGTCTGGTTAAACGCGGGCCTCGGGGTGAGGTTTCTCTGCCCCCACCCCCGATGATTGCGCTCTGGGGCCATTGGTCCAGCGTTTCTACTGGCTGGCCAATCGGAGCCATGTATTCAAGGGTCTGGACCCCCATAAAAGAAGATCCCGAAAAGGGAATAGACAGATTGAAAGCTGGTTCCGCAGACCGAAGACTTGAAGCCCTTGCCACCCTCTTCGTCACCATTGCCGCTTTACCCAGAGTCTCTAATTTGACCGTCCCTAGCAACATTAATTTGCTCAAAACGGACTCGAGGCTAACTGTTATAGCCAGTCAACTTACCTCCGAACTAAAACCTCTTGTTGTTGTTGTTGTTGTACATGACTTTTTTTGAATCATTGTATAATGAATAAATGCTGTTATTTACAACTGTTAACAAGCGTTCCTGACTTACTGAAGTAGTTGACCAGCTAACAGCACCGGTAAAGTTGGTTGTTTTCCGACCCAGCCAGAACCAAGAGAAGTCCGAATCAGCTTTTCCCCAACTTTCCCGTGGGTCGAACAACGCAACGTAGACACGGATAAGCAGATCCACCAGAAACTTCGACCTATAAGTGGCTCGCAACGCCATATGCACTTATAGGACCACTCACCCACCCGTTATATTTCTTTAGTCTGTAGGGATTATGAGGATTAGTTGTTGGTTATTTGGTTTTTAGTATTTGGGGTTTAGATATCTGACTCTGTTGCTTTTCTTCTTACTCCCATCTTAATTCATTGGCGTCTTCTTGTCTGTGAAGGCTGCAAAGGAAGAAAAGGAATGACACGAAGATAGGAGATACCTTTTGAATTTCAACTTTATTTTGGGGCTTTCACACAGCTACTCTTTAGCAAAGAATGTCTTCCTGGACTATTTGAGTTCAGTTCTTTCTCCCAAATAAGGTGTTGAAATGCACTTGTCCTTTTTTATGGTTAATACGTCAAAAGTCAGTGTTTTTATATTGTTGGTTTCGGCGGTGTCGGCATGCTAGCAGTAGGCATGGTATCAGGCTGCTAAACCTAATCAGCCATGTGTTCGCTGCAAGCGACCGCGTGTAAAAGCGTTCGTTCTGTGCTTCGGTGGAGGCTGAAGTGAGATCGAATTTGTCCTTTTCGCAGGGATGGTTTCTTTTCCAAGGATGCGTCGTCCCCTCTTCCTATCAGGGGCTTATAGGAATTTCTGCACTTCTTGAATTTATTCAATTTTATTTATTTTATTTTTATAATCACTACAAGTCTTTCCTTCCCAAACCAACTTTGAAGGTAATGACTCACTACTGATTTGGGGAACTAAAATGTACCTGTTTAGTTTTTAAAAAAGCAAATAACTGAAATATATATATTACCACAAACATTTTCTTACAGGAAAGAATTAGAACCTCCAATCAACTTTACCAAATGAATCGAAAAGATCTAGAATTTATAGGCAGGGAAAATTGTGAACTCGGTAAAAAATCAAATGAAAAATATGGTAAATAAATAAGTCTATGAAAAAGTGTTGATATAGCAGCAACATCAAATTGGTGTTAACTGTTAAGGAAAGAAATAATAATTTACGCAGCTGAAATTTGACATCCTTTAATGTATTTCCCCAACTCCTCCACAAAGAGCAGGGTGTAATACAAAGTCAGACTGGTTGGGTTTTATGATTGGTTTTGTTAGTTACTTAATGGCGAATCTTGTTATATGATTTGTAAGTGAATAGTTTTTTAGTAAAATTATTTTTAAATGAGCCACAGCTCATTAGTTTGCATAGTTAAATGGTTCCAAATATTGCTAGTTATTGTTTGCATACAGTTGAATGGTTTCAAGTATTGTTATTCAATACTAATAATTCTAATAAACATTATTCTTTCGTCTGCAAATAGTTAAATGGTTCAAGCATTGCTGTCCAATATCCATTTTTCAACTAAATATCATTCTTTTGTTTACACAAAGTGAAATGGTTAAATAGTTCTGTGAACCATAGATGCGACCATGTTACAGTAGACTTGGGAATAATAAGGGGGTAGCTCACATTACCCAAAGCTCCAGGACAGGAGTCTCACTATCAGATGGTTTAGTGTAATATGCAGTAAACTCGTTCTGGATGGTGGAGGGGGCTTATTCCTGTGTGGAGGTGCAATCGGAGTATTTTACAGCCCCAGCCGGCTAGGCTAGAAGGTCAT
>OY757915.1:48331381-48753881 GCA_963585895.1 Sepioteuthis lessoniana
GAAAAGAAACAAAAAATATGCATTGTCTCTGCTGCTAGAACAACACAAGCTCTTGACTTGCGGCTTGGTTGGCAGCTCCAGATAAGCGACACCAGGTATGTCCGTCACCTCATCCGTCAAGCAAGTAAGTAAAACTTGTCTGTCGGTCATGACTTGTGTCAATTAGTTTGCTACTTACTAATAAATACCAAAAAGTAATTAAAAATCTAAAAATTTTCAAGTAAAATTAATTAATTTATTGTTTTTAATTTTTTTCTTCACACAATTATTAAAAAAACAGGAAGTCGTTTTTATAAATAAGGGAGGTAATTCAGTCGCTTTTTTGTTCAGTTTTATATCGGGGTTATTTAATTAATTTTTTTATAATGCTTTTAATTTTTTTCTTGCCTTTTTTAAAAAAAAATTAATTCGCGCATTTACTTCTTTGATAGGGTAATTTATTTTTATTTTAGAAAAAAAAATTAATCAATGATTTTAGGAATAGGAAAAATTGTTACTGTTCAGCAGAATTTAAACGAAAAGCAGTACTTTATTTTTTAATATCATCATCATTATCATCAACAACAACAACTATATCAATTAGCGCTAATAACCTTGAGTTCCCTGACTCTCCCTCTCGCCATCTGTCCCTATCATCCATAACTTCTGAAAGATCCTCTAGACTGCCTCTAATGTCCGTACATAAATCCTAGCTGATCGGCCAACGCTGACGCGTCCATGTATCCATAAGAGAACGTATCTTATGAGTTCGTCTTTACTATATCAGCAGTGCCTAACATGCCTTGTTCGTCTTAATTGGATTGTCTGTGAGATGGGAGGTAAGTGGCCGAACAGCTATTGTTTTGTAGGGTGCTGCTATGTGGATTTGTTTAAAACAACCCGAAGCAGTCTTGTGTAGTTCCCATCTGGCTTTTTTCTCCATGCGTTTTGTTAGAGTCTAGATGGTGCATCCATACATTAGTACTGACACTGCCACAATTTGGGGGAAATCTCATTTTAATTTAACAGAGAGATCAGATTTCCATATGATCGACAAATTCGATATGCATATGTGCATATGTTGACATCACTTTCAGTAGATGAGTTGTTATTGCCGAGGTATGTGAACAGGTCCTCTACTGTTAGTGGAGATGTCTCCTTTTTGTTTGAAACACATTAACTGTTTAAATTTCATTAAACAAAAATAAGAAAAATCCTAATATTCTGTTTTATGGGTCAATTTTCTATAATTTCAGTCACCTTTTCCCTACAATAGGTATTTGAAACAAATCAACGTTTTTATTAATTTTTTATGAATATGAAATTGGATTATTTACATTTTTCAGCTTTTTATCTTGCAGTGAAAACGACTGAAATGAAGTACATTCTAGCCTTCTCTAGAGAGAAATATGGTCAGAGTTGAGGGATAAGCTTTAAGAAAATATTAGTCATGAAAATTATACTGCCACTTGCCATAGAAAAATCGTTTGCTGGACCCCGTATTTGAAACTCTTCGGCTATTTACTAGTTTGAAACCGTCTACAAGGGGGTTTTAACAATTTATTGGAAAAAAAATTAATTCAAAAATAATTTTCATGGCATCTAAAAAACAAACCAGTTTTTTTTTTTTTTTAAGTAAGAAACATTAAGAAAATGAATATTCTTGCATTTTCTTTCCTACAAAATCTAACGATACATTCGCAACTGCCTTATTTTTATTTATTTATTCATTTATTTATGTTTAGACTCTAGTGTCGCACAATTCATTTCATTATAGTTAATCATTAGTCTTGAAAAATCATTGGATGTTTGTATCTATTTCAGATGTTCTTCAATTACAACTTTCTTTTATGCTCGCACGACGTTTATTCGCTTCGAGTGACGCTATGCAAGACATAACAACGTATTTTCTCATATTCAAAATTACTTGTAATAAAAAAAAAAAAAAAGGCTCAAAAGATTTACAATTATTACAATAATATTTTTTTTGATAATTTTTTATTTCATTAAGTCTTTTTTTAAAAGTCTTTTTTAAAAACAAAGAACTGTAGCACATTCTTATTGATACCACACACACACACACACATACATATATATATCTATTTGCAGAAGAATCCAGCGTTGCCCGGGATAAGGATAATATACAAAAAGCAGTTTGTTAATAAATAAATAAATAAATCTATTAGCTTCCAATACAGATGTGTCATTTCAAATAAATTTCCTTCTAAAAAGGTCCCAGTCCGACTCACACGTCTATAGTAATTTTATTTGCTATCTGAACAAATTCTATCTTATAAATCAATTCTTCGCTAAATTGTTCTGGGCACATCCATTCCACTATGCACCCACCACATCCTTCCTCCTGCTAACACCTTTAAAACACTCATGAGATCACATGTTGCGGAGCCGATAAGCATGTCGACTCCGCAAATGATTTAAGTTTAATGCATGTGAGTAATTGACAGCCAAAGACAATGAAGGAAACAAAGGTGAGGCAACAAATATAACAAAAGTGACAGTTTATTGTTAGATTTACAAACGTGTGTGTAAAGTCCGTGGCGGTTGTATTTGGTCTTCAGCTAGATGGATGATGTCGTTAGCTGGTATGGTCGAGTCGTAGATGTGCGCAGATGGATGTTCGATGAGGGTAGCTGGCGTAGGTCGAGTCGTGGAGATACAGCTAGATGTTTGATGCGGGTAGCTGTCGGTTGAGTCGTGGAATGCAGCTGGACGATCGTTGCGGGTAGCTGGTGTCGGTTGAGTCGTAGAATGCAGCTGGACGATCGTAACGGGAAGCTGAGGTCGGTTGTGTCGTAGAATGCAGCTGGATGATCATTGCGGGAAGCTGGTGTCGGTAGTGGTTGGTGAATCGATATCTCGCTTTTGATAGTACGTTGGGATGACCGGGGGGGGTCGATTTGGTTGCTAGTCCGTACAACGAGTCGTACGTGGGCCAGATGTTGCAATGCAAGGGCAGTCCGTAACAGCGAGTCGTACGTGGACTGGATGCTGCATTGCTGAAGCGTCGTGGTCGAAGTCGGTGTTGGCAGCTTGGTCGCGTAGAGTTAGGCGCGCTGGTGACTAAGACTGAGCTGTGTCTTAGTACTACGGGCCAAGGGAACGGACGGGGAAACCGTGGCTAAGGTTTGCCAGGCCTTAGCACATACGAGGTCCAACGAACGAGTCGGTGAGGCTAGGGCTTCGTCGTGCCACTAGCTGTACGGACGTATCGAGACGATGGCTGAGGCTAGGCAGTGTCAAAGCCGTGCGGGCGTATCGAGCGGTAGCTATGGCTGTACTGCGCCAAAGCTGTACGAACGTATCGGACGATAGCTAAGGCTGCGCTGCGCCAAAGCTGTGCGGACGTATCGGACGATAGTTAAGGCTGCGCCCTGCCGGAGCTGTACTGACGTGTCGGGACTATAGCAAAGGCTATGCTGCACCAAAGCTCTGCACAAGCGAGCAGACAGGCCAGGAGGCCGAGGCTAAGATTGGTGTTATCTTAGCGCTGCACAGATAGTGAAGCGGTAGCTAAAGGCTAACCCGTGCCTTTAGCGCTGCGTAACCAAACGGACGAGCGGAACCGATCGAATGGTTAGGACCGATGGTCTTAGAATCCTTTTCGTGTTTGCCTCCGAACCGTCTACTTCGACTGGTCAATAAAGACCGTCAGAGATTCCCCAACCCGCAAAAGTAGACCTCTTATGGCCCTTAAAAGGACAGTTGTTGATAACTATTTGATGGGAAAAGCGAATGCAGCCATGGGATGTAGGATTCGAGCCTTTCGGAGCCCGCTCTGAGAGCGGTTCCAGAGAGTGTCGTGAGACTATTAACCAATGTCTCCCACCAGACAAGGCTTGACACAAGGTCAAAAGCCCGAAGGCCGATTGAAGTGGGGATAAAGGGAAGGGGAAGGTCGGGAACGAGCCGAGGCTCGAACCCTGCTGGTCTGTGCTGCTCATTGACCCACTAAGTGCAATGTGGGTCTAATGAGGCAAGCAGTTTCACGAACCCAAATGTGGGTCCGGGCACGTAAGCCGGGTTATTGCTTGAACTAGACAGCAAGGTCTAGTGCTATAGATGGAGGACAAAGGAGTCAATGTTGCAGCTCGCTCACCCGGAGGTAGCCCAGCGGAAGCTGGGAGCCTTATGGCCTCAAGTCTGCCATTGTTCCTTTGAGGAGCCCAAATGGGCTCCTGAGAGCATCGTGAGACCTTCGAATTTTTTCGCCGCAGAAGCCTTTTTTTATATAAAGGGGACGCAGTGCCACTCTGACGTGTTGTGTAAATAGAAAGTTCTATAAAAATGGGCATAAAGATAAATTACTTCTTTATCCTGATATAGGCGAGCGAAGATAATTAATTCCATTTTTATAGCGTTATTTCTGGCAGAAGTGTTCTGTAATTATTGTTAATTTTAATTTATCCCCTTTTTTAGCTGTAACGGGAGGTCAAGGTCGTAAAAAGGGCTTCGTCATTTCCAATCGCAACCGGATGTTGTTTTCTAGGGCGAGCGAATAAACCGATGTGTCATTTTACATCATACTCTTCGGCTAATGATCAAATCTTGAACAAACTTAGCATGTGTGTCGCGACCTGTTCACTAACGTAGTATGATGTAAAATGAATTGTTTCCGTGTAATTTTCTCCACAAAGGTTCCCGTTCCTGCAACTGCTAATTTTATTTGATTTCTGGATGTAACGTTTCGGCTTGGAAGTTGTTGGGTATCTCTTCCTTCTGTAGATGTCTTTAAAATACTCCTTGTATTTCTTTTCTCAAATTCGTAGGCCCATGATGACTGTTATACCTGACACTTGAAATTAATCCAATTAAAACTAAAGAGTTACAAAGAAGGACTATATTTTACTCATTTAAAAGTAATGTATTCTTGCGGAATTGCTGTTATTTACTAATTAATTTTTACTTTTTGTGAATTACTTGCTGTAGGAAGTGTGTTCAAAAAGTATAGAGATTGAAGCTGTGTTTACCTTGACAAACCTGAATAACAAGTGAAACGATAATTTCCTTTAAAATAATCTTCTTGAAATTCAATTTTACACTCTTATTTCACTGCGACATCGAAATAAGCGGGTTCAAAAATTAGTGTCGCTATTACGTTCACTTTCGGACTAATACCCCAGAGAAAGGTATGAACCCTCTTTATCCTCACAGCTATAGGTCAAATAGTATCACTATTGTTATTCTACAAGGATGGCTTCGGCATTATATACCACCCTCTTCGCCCCGTCCTCGATCACAGCTGTGATTATACCTATTATGGTAACTCTTTGCCACAACCTTATCCGCCTCCCTCCAATCTCTCTGCTACAACGTGGAAAAAACAGATCAAAAGTTCCTTCCAGGGAAAGTGACCATGCACAGCCCTGCCCCACGTTGTGATTCTTTAAAAGTAAGGCCGATGGCCCTATCTGAAAGGAAGAGGGGTTACTGGCAGCTGAAGACTGGACTCCAAAGGGGTACATATATTGCAGAACAAAGAAAAAAAATAATAACTCCGATTTCTGCAGTAGATAAGAAAAAGGTTTATAAAACTTCAAAGTTACAGATGGCGACAAAAAATCTGCGGGTGTGACATTTAGTAGTCTAAGGCGGCGGTCCGACGAGGGTTAAGTTTTCTTAACGACACTGTATTCAAACGGCGGACTGGCGATATATGAGTTGGCAGCGCAAAGCACAATTCCAATCGTCTGCTTCGTCTGCTTCCTGGAACCGAACTGCTTCGCTCTCCTGCCACCAACTGCTGAGTTCGAAAATCAGCCTGTTTATATAATAATTGCCAATATTCTGGGGTAGGTTCTGACTGAGGCAGGGGTGATCTCCCTAACGTCATTTTCAACTCATTAGACATCCTTCATGTCTTTGTTCAATTTTCGTCATCAGAAAGGGTCCAACCCTCTTTTCACTACTTCCACAGAGTCGTTCCTCTCACTACCCTCATAGTGAGGACTACAGGAGGATAGCTTTTCCTCCTACCAACATAGTTTCTATCATTTTACGGCTCATGACGTCAGAAAGGGTCCAGCCCCTTTTTGCCCAAATATGCTGGACTGTCACCTTTGATGGAACTGGTTTCAAATCTACGTAGGCGAAAAGGCTGGCCTATCCTCAGGCTAATTAATAATTCCCTTTCAGCACTGATAAGTAATTCTGGATAATTTTCTCAACCCTTAGCTGAGGTATTTCCCCAAATGCCAGATGGCCTTCTTTATCTTGACAAAGACTTCTTTGTTGGCTCTGAGTCCCACCTTTTAACTGGAGTGCAAACTACTCCGTATCTGAATCTTTGTGCTGTCAAATCCTTTAAAATTAACTTTTTCCAGGCTCGAAAATTATCTTAATATCGTTACCCTTTCCATTTTTTTAATAACAATATTTTTCTTTCTCGATTTCCGCCTGAGTTCTGTAAACAAACTAATCTTCCGTACCTGTCAACTTCTTTCCAGTTCCCATCTTGGCTTTTGTCAAAAAGTTCTTTCTCAGCATTTTCGATTCTTTTTCCCAGAATTTCAATTCTACACTTCTTGGCAATTATATTTGGCTATTCAATTTTTCTGGTTAACCCCTCACGTACCGCCACAGACGAATATTGTCACATTAAATAATTCACGAAGATTGACATGCCAAAACCAAAACGAAACCAAATTTATTCCACTGAATCATCCTCTGGTCGAAGCATCTTTGAAATTTCTATTTTGTAAAATTGTGAAGCAGTACTATCATTTCTTTTGTCTTTCACGTCCTCAAATTATATCCTTGCAATTTTCAGTTGAGGAAATAAGAAAAAGTTATTTGGACCAAAGTCTGATGAGTATGGAAGAGTGCTGCACTTGTATAATCCTATGTTTTACCTAAAGCACTTTAGGGATATATATATATATATAGCTAACACCGTTGAAATCAGTAAAACAATGCTTAATGCACATCAATGCAGAGCATATATATATATACATATATATATATATATATATACATATACCCCTCCCGGGTGTTGAGCACTCTGGCGAAGGAATTAACTGCAGCTACCCGCGTAATGCAAAGCTCTTCTAATAAATTGAGCACTCTGGTATCCCAAAGCGCAAAATGTAAACAAACGAAAGCTAATACATATGGGTTATAATTGCTGAGCTGACGTATGTTGTTAAATGACTGAGCGGTTAGATATCATATCTAGCGTAAAGTTAGGCGGGTTTCGATCCCAGATTAAAGCGTCCTGCGTGTCTAGCCACACTGAAGAGTTGTGATACAACTAAACAGTCTGTGGATGACACACACACACACACACACACACACTATATATAAACTCATTATGTTTTTCTGTTACTATGTTTTATGAATGTCCATCCTCCGGTAGGCAGCAAAATAGAGTAAATAAGGAATTATTTTTCCGTTTGAATATTTTTTACTGTTTGTCACGTGACGTGAACAGAGATGCAGCACGTATCTTTTAAAACGCGTGTAAAAAATATATCACAATGATTTACATTGTGATATATTTTTTAAGTCCTGCGATAAATACATTTTGTTCTCTTTAGATTTAAATTATTCAAAATATTTATCGCCCAATTCAAACTTGTCAGGCGTCTAACTGGATACTCTCTACATTCGGCCTTGTGCCTCAATTAAGTAAAGCTTAGTAAATAACTAAACTAGTTAGGTGTTAAATTTGAATAAAGTTTCTGATTTGGATACCCATTCTGATCTTTAATTCAGCAACTTCTTTTGTTCCGAGAATCCTATTAGATACAATTTCTTCTTTAAACACAATAAGATTTTGATCCCCCATTGAAAGCGTATGCTCTTTTTATGATTTTTCACTCGATTTGTGGTTTATTATCATTATTTAGTATGTATTGCTCGACTTATATAAACATCGAACACTTTCTAACTTTTTACTTGCCATTCTATTATCACAATTATTTTAAACGCACACATTATATATATATATATATATATATATATATATATATATATATAAAATGAAGTAAAATTGATAAGCTGCAGGTAAAAACTTTTGGTTATGTTAGAGATTTTTTTCAGAAGATTACTCATGTAGGTACACACTCTTATAAAGAATCTCACCTGCCAACTATGCTATTGTCATTAGTTTTGTTTGTTCTAATATTTTCATTGTATTTACTATGGTTTAAATGATAGTGCAATCTCAGTTTCTCTTAGCCCCCCCCCCTTCAAGTTTCATTATTTATTCACTTTTGTTTCTTTTTGTCGAGCTTATTTCATCAAACTACGTGATTGATGGATATAACTTTCATACTTATAGATGAGAAGATCGAGAAAGATGCTGTTGCTATGACAACATATTGGTTTGAAAATGAATATGCCATTCGTTTAAGTTGATAACGAAAAGAAACGATAAAAATATATATAAATGTAATAGTTTCAAAAAGGTATTCAATCGGTTGTCGCCTTCTAGATAGCAATTATCACAGATAAGAATGGTCATCTGAGAAGGAAGTTTATGCCTAGAAATGGATAACAAATCAGTTCCTCTTAGAATGTACATGTAGAAGTGTATATTAGTTTCTTGTGGGGAAATAAAACGATAATATTTACATTGAATATAGCTACTTAAAAACAGGTAAATGTGTGATTTAGATGACTAAAGTTGATCTCTTTAACTAGTTCAGTGCCAAAAGGACAGTAATTACCGTAATTAATCGTGTATAATACGCTCTCCCTAACTTGGGGCTGCGAAATTCTGTAAAAGAAAAAAAATCTCTTGAGTATTATGCACACTGACATTTTAGAAATGCTAAATTTAACCTAAATTTATATATTTGTTATATCGTTTACATTATGTTTCGAAGCATAAGCTTTGCACATTATTTAAAATAAAATACATGGGCATGTTCACACACACAAAAAAAACTTACAGCAAAATAAGCTTACGCTTTAAGAAGCAAAACTATAAACAAATACACATTCTTGTGACTATTTCTCAGTACTTAGTTTGAACTACAGATCCTACTTTAAGTTATGCTAATATGGCAATACACATGGCCAGTAAAAAAAGTTAATATTTACTTCTCGTGAATAACTTGCACACCAAACTTTTAAGCATAAATGTCAGGAAGAAAAGCGAAGTATACACGAATAGTTACGCTAATATTTTCATTGCTAAAAATATCATTATTAAGAGTCTTTTATGAGACGTCACGTGCATGTACATTTTCACGCTTTCGCATCTGCTGACATCGGCCACAATTCTACGCTCTGCTGTCAACCAAGCCGAGAAGATTAAGCGTATGAAATACGATGGTTTCTCAGATCGTTTTATTTCTAAGCCTGTAGCATTACAAGACAACCGGCACATATGGTGACGAAGCCAACGTCCGCCTTCAGCAAATTGGACGTCGCATCATCGTCTGCGAGACGACTTTTCTGCGCAGGACACTGTCCGATGAAATATACCTGGTGAGGAAGAGAGAATTATATATATCTTTCATTCATCAGCTGTGAAATTCTTGGATACAATTTATACCTTTTTTTTTTTATTATAATTAATGTCAAATTTGTCGTGTAGGGGACAGTTAGGTCCTAACTTAAGGGATTCTTTTTAAAGATCAGTGAGACAGACATAATATAATTGTCAGTGGAGTAAAAAGCTAAACAGAATCTTTGTCGGAGTGGTAGTACCTGTTAGGCTTCCATAGGATTAAATCATTTACCATACTTAAAACCATTTACTTGTGTAAACAGACAGGCTCTGACTTGTTTTAAAATGATGTGACATTATATATATATATAAAATGCAGTATTTGGCATCAAATAACTTACGAGGGCTGATATGCTATAAAACATAACCATCCAACCAATCGTTTGTCAGTTATTTTCAATAAAACATGCCTACAAGAGAATCTATAACCTAAACACGCAAACTGTGGAAGAGGAGTTGGTGGTTTAGTTCTCTCGAGTTTTTGTTAGAACTAAAACTTCGAGTGTCGTCTCTATAATTAACAACACAAATATGAACAACGCAGATAAAAAAAGAAATTTCACGACAACGAGAACGTTAAAAAAAAATTTATATAAGACAAACTAGGAAACGTTAATATAAAATAACAAATGTGCGAATATGTTTGTTAGGTATCTGTGCGTGTGTGGATGTGTATAATACACATATTAAGCGAATCTATGTTGTGTGTTCGTTGGTAATGCAAAAAAGAGTAAAAAGGCGGACGTGTCCTGCTTACAGATATGTATGTGTATGTACGCGTGGAAACTAAAAAGTACATAGCAGCAAAGTATGCGTCTGCCCGCTGGCTGAATGTGTATGTTGTATAAGTGAGGCAATGTCGACGTCCATGGAAAGTATAATATATTGAAAGATGGTAAATGTACTAATTTCAATATGGTTATGAACAGTTTTGCATGCTGTACGTTTTCCCATTTTTGGCTGCGTGTCTGAAGCTGTCGAGTTGTTAGCTGTTGGTCGCTAGCTTGTGATAGCTGAGAGGGAGAACTTTCGAAGGCGTAGAAAAAAAATGTACCTCGTCACGTGACCGGATTTAAACCAAAGATTTATTTTTGCGCGTGACAAATTCAAAACGCACGAACTTAGTTGAAAACACTGGCACGGGACTATTCTATCCAATCGGGTTTTCGAATCTAATTAATTTTGACGCCTTACTATTTTTGTTTCGGGAAAAAGTCTTTTTCCAGAATTTTCTGTTTCACGTGCTCCTCGCCGACTCTTTAGAAATATAGGAGTGTACATCCTATAAAACAACTTGACTCTACAGCGAACAGAGAAATTAATACAATGAAATTTCAACCTAGTCAGTTGGGACTGTAAAATACGCCGACTGTATCTCTACAGAAGGGTAATCCCTCACCAACGAATGTCCTGAAAAGAAACTAAACAATCTGATGGTGAGGTTCCAGTAATACAATAGCTTTGGAAAAGGCGAACTGCCCCTTCATTGCCATAGCTCCCAGCACCTGATAGGGTCCTATCAATCGGTCGAATAGGACTGTTTGACAATTAAACTGAGTGCAAACAAATGACTTATGCTAAATTGAATTGTCAGAAATAGAACTGATCATTTAATTGTATGTAAACAAATGACTGATGTTTAAGCAACGCTTAAAACAATTTAACTGTGCGCAAACGAATGAGTGATATTGAATAGAATAATCAGTGTTGAACAGAAATACTTGTAACCATTTTACTGTGCACAAACAAATGATTAATATTGAATAGAATTATAAGTGTTAGAGAGCAATTGTTGAAAATATTTAACTGGGTGCAAAAAAATTAGCTCACGTTCGTTTAAAAATGTTATCAACAAAATGTTTACAAGTAACATATGTAAAGTATATGTATTTACCAGATTTGGCATTAAATAACCTACAATGGTTGGTATGCCATAAAGCCTAATCAAATCAATGAAATTTCAGCAAACACTCTTAAAGGTCAAGTCGTATTAGCAAACAACGAAATACAACATATACACAAATTAAAAAGAAACTTTCAATTCCTCAATCACTAAAACGAATTACACAGAAGCTATACACCACATTGAACAAATAGCTCAGATGGGTGGACCTGCTTACCGACAAACCATACTAAAAAACTGAATAATCTCTATAAAAAGATAAAATTTATTTTCCAAATTGTCCCGACAATTATATTAATATGTCTAACTACCAAAAGGAATCCCTTCAAGTCGGACTCAACAGTAACCTACACAACAAATTTAACATCAATAAAAGAAGAAATTGAGATACTGTATTCAAGAATTTCACTGCTGGTGAATGAAAAATAAACATTCTGCGTGTTTTATAAAATGTTTACATTTCTATGGGAGTTCCGTTATGATACTAGTTATAGTAAGTAAAGTTGGCGACCGTAGTCGAGGGCGACCAGAAGGCTCCCTAAATTGAATTGTCACCGAGGTGTTGGGAGAGTGCTACTCCTTTTCCTGGATTGCTCCACTTTACTCTCGATACGTACCTTATATTGCCGAGTGTTAAGCAAGGAGGTATCAAGTACCATTTTTAAAGTCTTTGGTATGACACGACCTGGGATCGAACCCAGGTCTCCCGGATCATTGAAGAACACTCTACCCACTAGGCCAATGAGAATGCTCGTCAACAGATTATTGGAATCTTCCGTAGGTGGACTGCATAATATCTGTTCTGCTTTTCTAATAAAGATATACCCATAGAAATATTAACATTTTTTTAAATAATCTTGGGAGATTTCAGAAATGTGTTGACAGATGGTGAACACGTGGAAACTGTTTGAAATTATATTATAAAGATACACCCATAATGCATTAACTTTTTTAAAATCACGCGCTCTCTCTCGCACACGAGATTTTTTTTTTTTACTTTTACGTGACAAGAACGCCTGAGTTGGTGTAATGACGAGAAAGTTAGACAAGCAAACCTCGAGTGAGTTAGAGTCTTATTGGGTGCCCCATTCATACGGTTTTGTGCCACATCTAAGCAAAAAAGCTTAGTAAATTACAACTTTTAAGCGACAAATGACCTTTGTAACGTCTTTATTTTGTCTTTTGGACACTCTTATGATAAATGTTATTCAGCGATTCAATTTAATCTCTTGTTGGATTTACCTATTATTCTATTCCTTGTCAACTGCACACATTAACGAATGCGGTGAATAGTATTAGTGGAGAATGTTAAATACTGCAATCTTTTCCATCGTATAAGATAACTTACTAACGCTTCAAAAAAAGAAGAAATTGAAAGACTTTGAATGAGATGGTGAAGTTTTTCAACTCGAGCCCTGAAGAAAGTCATAAAACCATCGGATAGAAGAGCAAAACCCGCCTAGGAGAAGGAAAATTAAATTTAAAATGACTGTACTCCGCTTAAAATTGTTTGAGCAAATATATACATTCATTGAGACTTACGGTCAAGTCACGTTGAAGGCACCGGTACCTAGCAGCTTCCCTTGTCCTCCAGATTAGTCCAAAAACTTCTGACCCTAGAAAAGAGCCTTCTTTCAAAGAATTTCCCTTGTCATTCTCAGGAGCAACACATTTTCTATTCTTCCGGTTGGGATTGTAGAACAGAAATGACCCCACTTTTTATTACGCCATTAGTTTATGAATAAATTATTGTTTAGGTACCAACTCCCGTCAGATCAACGAAGTCAAGGAGATATTAGTATACTCAGTACTTCAACGGATGAACACTTCGCCACGGCGGTTACTGTAAGCCATCTGGGCCTAATGTGCCAAGCTAAGCAAACCTTTGTAATTAACGACTCTACCACTCAAATAAACCAACGAGGAAAAAATGCATTTAATCATTTCTCATTAAACATTTTTTTAAATTTGCATAAAATTATAAATATCTATTCATTGCTAAGAATATCATATTTGTGGCCATAACCTCAAAAACCGGTATATAGTAGTCATGTTTATTAGAGGAAGACATACAAAACGTTAACTCGGAGAATAAAGCAACGTCCAGTTCAATTCGCTACAGAATAATTTTCTGACACTTACGTTGGCACAAAATGTGCCGCTGTTACAGTGGAATTCCAAAAAGTTCACGTTCCTCCAATTTTGTATTAAAAGTATATAAAATGTATGAAAATTACAAAGCAAAAAAAAAAGTGGGTAAGTAACATTGAATTGCATCTGGGCGTGAGGCTTCAGTTTTAGAGATTTAGAAAGTGTAAGGTACGTCTTCATTACCATTACTCATAGGTTCACTCTGACCCGGTGTGGTAGTACTTGTTAGCGTCCAAGCTGTGTTAAATAGATCTGTTTGCAAATTATTTGTATATGATAGGAATACTTGATATCCTATAACCATGTGTGACGCGAAATTGACTAAAATCCTAAAACGGGACTTTTATTTTCGCACGTGTGAAGACGGGGCAGGTTGGCACTTGATCCCCTATATAATAAGTCCTCGTTCAGACTTTTTCTCTCAGGCATATAAGACCTGGCATATTACGTGAGGGACTAATTTAGGGCCAGACTGACCGCCGCTGGCAAGGGATTCCAAATTTCACACTATCCACACACCCACCAGGCCGCTTTCCTTCCTTCCTAGATAATGGAAGAATATGGACCTATAGGTTTTAGTCGTAATAATATTATATTGTAGTAGTCGGCAACTCCGGTTTCCCGTGTGATATTTTAAAGGAATTAATAGGACAATTCTAAGCAAGATAACATAAGGAGAATAGAAGCTGAAAAGGAAGCATGAAGTAACAAATTCGTAGAAGAACTGCAAAGAACAAACTTAGACCACGTGGTAGCATAAAAATATAGGATTCCTTTACTACAGTTATATACACTTTCAAAGTGTCAAAACATAATAATTGGACAGTCCACGAATATAAATATATGAGAGAGAGAGAGAGAGAGAGAGAGAGAGAGAGAGAGAGAGAGAGAGAGAGAGAGAGAGAGAGAGAGAGAGAGAGAATGAATTTGGGTATAAAGGAGAAATGGCCCCAAAGTTACTTATCTTATTTTTCGACGGGGTTCCACTGGAGAATCTTTCTTCTTTCACGGGCTAATAGACTTTATTCTATTTTTTTTTACACCGACTTGAAGAACCTGGGGTCCCTCGTGTCTCAGATATTCTTTTGTCTTTAACCCGGAGTAAATGGCCATGGTCTGTCTGCCACGAGCCCTGCTCAAAAACTCACTTTCTTATTATTTACTTCCGCTGAGGGGAAGGAGTCCCCACTTCCGTTTTGGGGTCCCAGCCAATCATTTGGCTTCTCTCTTCTCCCCCTTGGTGTCCGGCGACCTGAGGTTACTAAGTACCAACACCTGTTGATATCCCCTCTGACCTACATTCTTCCTTAACGGTCACTTTTTTTACGGGTCGCCACTGTTCATTCCAACGGGAGGATAGTATTAATCTTATTTCTATCGTCTCCGTGGGCTATCACGTGACACATGTGAAAAAAATCGATCATAAAATGTTAAATCAAAATAGTATAGACGTCAATAGATCAAAATTAATACACTCAAAGTATTCATAATAATTTTATTCAAATAAATGCGGAAAAATTAAATTGGAAAAAAAACCAAAAAGTATTAGGTTTCTCTTAGAATAGTTATGTAATGTTTTAATATAAAAAGAAATATCAAATCGATAACAAATTTAATTTTCGTGACGATAAAAAAATGTTATATGCAACCAATATGTTGCTTAATTACATTGTAAATCTTATTTTTTTCCAACGTAAAACTTTATTTCACTAATTTGTTTTTTTAAAAAGAAAACCAGAAATTTTTTCGTGTTATCTTCATCTTTGAGTTTGATAGATTACAAGGTCAAAATCAGCAGAACATGTTGGGGGAAGACCTTTTTTAAAATCTTGCATGTAGATGATCTGGCTTATCAAATCACTTATTTACATGTTTACCAATAATAATAAAAATAATGCTTTAAAAAATATTTTGTTAAAATTCGCCTACTACATTAGAAATATAAAATAAATTTAGGAGAAAATGTTAAAGATAAAGAAAACTCCACCTTAAATATGTCTACAATTGAAGTAAAGAAATATATTTGAGATGAAGTATCATCAACATTTAGCAAGTTTTTTTTCAGATCATTTTACTTGAATTCTTTTTTCATGATTTAAATTTTTTTTAAATCCCTACATACCAATCGGAAATTTGTAATGAAGTTTGCTGTTCAATTGTGTATCAAGATGACAGGAAAATGTCTTTCATTGTTCAACTTTTTTTGAATGGAATAAAATGAGTTTTAAAAGTACAGATTAAACATTGTATTAAAAAAGATCGATTAGTCGCAGATTTAGATGACGATATCTGACGAGATTTAACGAGGCTACAAACTACTGACGGACGATCACAACAGGTACATCGGAATGATGGAGTACGTAATCACTGACGCTTCCCAAGAAGGTCCGACGCATGGAACCAAGACCTCGGGTTCCAGTTACAATCATACTAGCTTTTTCTTCCTTTGCTGCAATAATGATAGCTTCTCCTGGTTTACCACCCATTCTTCGGACTTTGCCATGAATCTGATAAGAAAAAAAAATTACAATATACATTGTATACTAGGATTTCAAAAAATTATTTCTCAAATAAGTGTTTGTTTTACATAAACACAGTGGATTCCTTGTGCACTTCAACAATCAAGCTAAATTAATGAGCAAAGCATGAAATACTTGTCCTAATTAGTGAAGTTTCGACATTTCACAATTGGCATAACCCACATTTTTCATAATCAGTTTTAAAATCTCTCATTCAATAAATGTGCAATATTAGCACAAACATCTTTACAATCTGAGCAAGGTAGTGAACATACCAAACTATGCTACTTGCAAGAACACTTCAGGATATTACAACCAGATCTGTTGGTGAATTGAATAGCCCGGTGGAGCCCATCTCTCTACATGTCTGCAACTGGTTTTATTCAGAGTTTTCCTTCTCCAAGACTGGTTGCCATACGTTGGGTTAAAGAGAAAAGTCTACCCTACTATTTACCCAAAGCTGTAGAAAGGAAGGTATAAATTCAACTATTTTGAGAATATTTGCGCTAGGATTTGAACTTGGGTTGCCGAATCCACTTCCTACGACAACAACCGTTATGCCATAAGTGCCTCATAATCTTAGTAACAGCAGGTAATGTAAACAACCTGATACATATGTGCGAAAATAAACAAAGCAAACAAATTTTGAGTTACAGTACATAGCAAATCTGCTTGTGCGCGCATTAATTCTGTAATAGAAAACATTTGGCTAATTAAAAGTATTCTTTGAAAATAAAGTTACATAAAAAGACAATATTAACTTACCCCATCAGTTTTCATTTTCTCTGCGTATCTTGTAGTGAGAATACTTATCCTTTCATCTTCCTCTTTCCATTTATTTGAAAACTCTACGGCGTCAATAATTGGCCCAGCTGGAGGAAATTAACAATAAAGATTTAAAAAAACTCTTCGAAAGAATATTATAGCTTCTAATGAATGAATAAGTGAATGTAGTATGTACAACATATTTTCAATTTAGTCAGAGAGGAATTTTGAATATATATTGAATACAAGCAGGAATATCTGGATTAAAATAGGAAAAACTAACTACTGACATGATAACACCGTTTAACTATGATCTTTAGGTCAAATATTGTTATAATTAATTAACTCTTCATGGTAGTCGGTCAAAAAAATCATTCGAAGTCACTGGTGGATATGGGGATTAAGCCTTTTTTGTTTTTCGGAAGACACCACATACACTAAAACTGTGGACCCTTTCTTGATCCCATCAAAAGTATATGGATAACAACCTGCATCTCACAAATGACAAGTTCCCATCCTGGCTGTCCCCGGCTCCTTAGTTCCCCTCAAATACTAGGCACAGATAACACTCAGAACATTCTTTTGGGACCAAATCACCTTACCTCACAATAAAACCAAATGATGGCCCAAAACAAGTTATTCATGAACTTACCGAGAACTTAGTTCTGTAGAATAGACATTCAACAATTTAACTTCTTTGAACAAGTACGAAGAAAAAGGAAGCTTCCTGTACAGTTCTGTATATAAATTTCACCCCGTTTGTTGATTATTTTGTTTCTTACTAATCCTTCCACCCTAGCTACAACTAACACGACATCCTAGTCAGCAAGTTACTTCTTTTCTACTCTCCTTCTGAGTTACCATAGATGAATATAACAAATATACTTTAATATATTTCTTCTAATACAACACAAACCAAGTTCGTGAGTACAGGAGTCATATTTTCAAGAAAAGCAAAATTATATTTGTTTAAATAATGACAGATTTTGCTCAAAAGATGGTAGTATCAAAATAAATAGAAATAAAAAAAAAAGTAAAGAAAAGAGACTCGTTCTTTATCAAATAGTACTACATGGCAAACCAGAGATACGACACAAAACAGTCCAATTCGGAAGAATAAATGGAGGAAAAATTATAAGTTTTTCAAATGTTTATAACTGGAAATGTTTGGTGTTTATCGTCAGGTATTTTCGTTGTCATAATTTTATAGTTTAATATAGTTTATCTTGACCAACCATCTTTATAGTTTATCCAAAGCAACAATCTGGATGAAAAATGTGACAAAAAGTTTTATGTAAAAACGAGAAATTTCCGTGCAAAATTCTCAAGTGGGTGGAAAACAGACCAAACATTATTTAACTATATTCAATTACACATTCAATTATATTTGCACATGATACAGCACTAGGAACTCGACTATTGTAAGATTAAAATGACTGCCAGATTCCTTACATGAGCTTTTGAGTAGATTCTATTTTTACTTCAAAGACAGATTTGTAAACTTTAGATATATTCCTCATAAATAAAGATTAACGTCTTATAATTCACCAAATGTTCGTCTGTACAGCTAAAACTTCGGCGTGTTAGGTCAGATTTCAACTAAACTTTCAGGAATTGTTAGGGTCGTCCTGAAAGGTTTTAGTGTATATCTATGAAAAATTAACTGATTTTCATATTAAAAAAAAAAAATTATTTTTGTGTAAAAATAGGCTCGAGAAGCTGTAATTTTTATATCTATACTCATTGAGATTTTGCAGACGAGAATAAATGATTTGCTGCGCAAAATTTGAAGGATCAAACCCCAAAATAATTTAAGAAATCTTTTCCTTCCTAGATACATCAAAATATGTTTTTAACCAGTTAGAATAATAGATAAAGCAGTTTTATATTATAAACAACGAAATAGATAAAACCTTCAGTACATTTATAAATCCATTGTGTAACATTACAAAAACTTTTGACTATTTCTTTTGAATGAAAATCTAACATTCTGTTCCTTCAAATATGCATTTAATTTCAACCTCGCTAAATTATTTTAAATTGAACGAAGATATTGTTTGCATAGACATACTCGTACTAATAATCTTACCTTGCTGATGAAAATTGCTGCCGCTTACATATTAGCGCATAAGTATACTTTCTCTCGTACATAGCTACATACTCACTCACAGATCTTTTGTACATACACAAAATATAAAAATTAGATGCAGACAATGCAAACTGCTAGATCATATCCTTTAGCTATACTTTCTTTCAATGCAAATATTGGAATATATTTACTCTCTGACTGCTGTGTTTTCTTATAAGAAAAGACTTGTTTTTCAACAAACTTTTCACTCAAGTTAAAGAAATAAAATTTATTAAATTTGTTGATTGGCATTTTATTCATTCATACATTTTTTTTTGTAACTTGTCTAAAGATTCGGTTCAGACTGGTTTTTCCAGGGAATGGAGTAGCGCCCTCCCCTACACCTTGGTGTAGTAGCTATCGAAAAGGGAGCCTTCGGGTCACCCTCGACTATGGTCGCTAACTTTACTTACTTACATAACCAAACGACATCCTTATTTGTATACATTTCAATTTACAACGTTAATAATCAGGACGCTTATTAGTGTACTTTTTATGCAAAAAAGCATATGTAGAGAGTTATTAAAAAACAAAAAAAAACAAAAACAAAACAACAAACCAACAAAACACGGAAGCTTAAAAAGGGAATAAGTTCATTTGCTTTTTCTCAACGAATTGCAATTTAATTCGTGGTCTTACGAAACAAAAACTCCAAAATAAATTAACTTAATATGATGTTTTAAATATTTGTGATATCAGATTTTGTAATGTTAGGCATGAATATAAGACTTGAACACAAATATCTTATAAACATTAATGACAATCTTAAACCCTTATTGCTAGTTACTATAAATGTTCAATTAATATCTTACTGAACGAATAATAATTTGGTCCCCGATCACGTTGAAAGAAGATAATTTGAGTAACCTGAAATCCATAGAAGAATACTTACGAACAGTAATAACATTGTGGAACTCTGCGCAATGTACTATAACTGCATAATCTCCAGGCCGATGTATATTTTCTGTGTACCCTGAAAAATGAATAAACAGAATAAAAATACACTTTTATCCTGATAAACAAAATTAGTAGGCAGTAAAGTTTAGAATATCCCGCAGATGAATTCTCTGCGATGATGCGCAAAAACTTATATAGAAACTTACATCCACGAATCATGACTGATTTTAACGGCATGTCAACCTATCTAGGGTTATTTTATGCTTCGATGTTAGGGAATCATGTTCATTGTACGTTCACATTTACATCTTTCGTGTAGTTTCTTAGGTATTTTTGTACACGGTCCTGTTGAATATAGATACTTTTTAAACAAACCTATTCGACTCATAGATGGGACTTTAACAGGTATTATAACTCCGGGCGAGAGTGGGCCTAGGATTAATGGCGATGAAAGGGTACTCCACATTCCGAGGAAATAGATCCTCACCATCAAATGCAGTTTAATATCTTACCCAGGACCCCCCTTTTGTGGGTTCTTATCCTTTTGTAGGGGATACAGTCAATGGATTCTAAGCCCTGCCAACAGGGTGACATCTATGATTTAAATAAGTGTAAATTTCGCTCAATTGCTTCATTTCATTTTTTTTAACCGAACACTTAAACTTAATTTCCAAATTATAATTCAATCATCGACAATTATTGGTTGGGAATGGAATAAAAAGATTTAAAAATATGACTGATAGATGAATTGTAGCTTGTTGAAGATGTTCCAAAACGACAATATACGACAATTCAGTCATTGGTCATATTTCTTTAGTCTTTCCTTCCCTCAACTTCAGAGGGGTCGATGGTGGAATTGCAGTTTTAGGATTCAGCGTTTAACTTTTCAGTAAAAACTTACTCTTATGGTGAATGTAAGGATTACATTTTTTATATATTATTTTGTGCATGCTGCAAACTTAACGGAAATTTTCAATGTTGAGCTATTTTGAACAAGCGCCAATGTTCATTTATTAATTATTCACTTGGTGCTTTGTCAGTTCAATAGCACTAAAATACAACTTAAAGAATAAAGCAACTTCCAGTCCAACTTGCCATTTAATATTGGTTGTTTGGATGAATATATCAATATGTAGCAGTCCAAAAATAAGTACACCCTTGTACCAAATTCTTGGGAGAGGGTATATGTGGCTACCTTAGGTGTACCATAGATTAGTCGATTAATCCTTCTTTTTGACCCCAAAGAATTAAGTCTCAGAGTCATATTTAGGTCACTAGAACTGAAAAAGAAAATTATTGCTTATGTAAACAGAACTAAAACAAAGCAAAATGTTAAAAGGTTGCATAGATGTTAAAATTTTGTTTATATGATCGAAAACAATGGGACAACTCAAAATATTGAAAAGAATTACAGTTGTGTTGATGTGATTGGATATCCTAGAGTGTCCGTGTGGTCTGCTTAACCAAGCCCCTCGCCAGTTAGGGTGCAGTGTCTATATAGGCGAGAGATTTTCGAGGAAAGAAAAAACTGCTGCCGAGACCCACAACATTGAGAATTGTGCCTGGCCTACATACCTAGTACTTAATCTATCTTTTACTATTAATGGGACCTCAGTGTTATTTAAAACTAAGTAGCAGTGAGAAGGATTCAAGACTCATGTATATAATTCTGTATCCATTTTTCTTTATTTTCACTATATAAACCAGATTTATTAACTAATAATTTGCGTAGAGTTTTTCATTTTCCTTTAAAGGAGTCAAAAATTGTACAGCTACTGAACGATGACCTATCAACGGCCTAAGCAGTTTTCCACTCTCCTGGGATCCAAACAGAGTGTGACAGAAAGGGGAGAGATTTTGAGAACACAGAATAACTCCACATCTGAACACTTCGAAGACGTGCCGTTAGAGCCCTAACGGGCAACTGGTGTTACATCACGGGTAAAGAAAAGCAAGTTCAGGCAGATTGGGTACAGCTGTAGAGTTTGGTAATAATATACCTTATAATATCTGTTCTGATTGTATAACATTAGAAGTAATAACACTCTGGTTTATTTGGCTTAAGAAAAATAACTTTATCTTTTAAAAAAAAAGTGGCTTGAGTTATAGACAATACTCTATACCCGTCTTCATGTTTTTCTGTGTTATTCTCTCCATAAAGCAAGCAATTTTTTTTAGGAAATTTTTTTTACACTAGTTGCAAATGAAATGTAAGAGGTGTGCGAGTGGAAACAGGTAGTGATATATTGCGAAGTCAAGACAAAAATTGCTGAGACAAAAACGAAATGACGATGGGTTCATAGGAAAGGAAAATTCAGACACATGATCACATAAAAAAATTGCCACTCATTTTATCACTGTGTTTCAACATCCCTCCGAACCGGTCTCAAAAACAGGGAGCTGGAAGTATTTTTGTTTTTGAGTCAATGAAGAAAAGTTAAATCGTTGCTCAAACTCAAAATTTGAGACCTTCCTTGTCCCGTGCCAGTTAATGACTGACTAGCTATTTTCAAAATTCCCCCACTCCTGCATGATCGTTTATTCTTTGTCGCTCACACAGCTGATCACCAGATCATTTCATCACAAATGTTTGGGAATTTCTTAATATGATTTCAGAAACTTGAAAATAAAGATAAACGAATCGATAAAAAAAACAAAACAAAACAAAAAACCCTAGATTCCTTGAGGTATGTTTTTACCCAACTCTTCCACCACGGGCAGGATGCGGCTCAAGGTTATCTTTAAAAGGAATTCGATAACCGTTATGCCACATGTAATTTGATAAGTTTTGCTTAGTTTGGCACACAAGCCTTATGTTGCTCACAGGATCAGCTGTTTCCAAGTGGTCACTCATCTAAGTACTGAGTATGTTCATTGCAACTCAACTTTGTAGGCCAAGCGGAGACTGATGTTTTCAGTTTGACTAAAAGCATATCTATTTACCCAAAATCTCTGTTAAGGGGATGATGTGAGACGAGGTAGATTTTTAAGCTGAGTAAAGATGGTTTGAATTCAGTTTTCCATCTCCTATAATGGTTTCTAAAACAAAGCCAAATAACCCAGGTCTGCCCTACCATTCCCCAATTGCTGGGGGAAGGAAACAAATGAATTCCTGCTTTTCTCAAGAGCATTAGCGTATAGTGAGTGGAGAGGCTCTTGCCCCAATCATTGGACATGATTTTTTTTTAATTTTTGTTCGTTGAACAAAATGATGTTTCCAATTCCAGCGAGATACTATTTCACCTCGCCGTGAAAACCAGACAAGTAAGATAGTGACATTACTCATTTTGGTCCTCGTCATATACGGGTGAATACGTAGTCTTTTTTGTTTCTTCGTTCATAGAGCAAAATAAAACCTTTATATACCTTTCTTTGTACCACCTTTAATTCATGCATGTTTGTGAAGCAATATGTTTAATGTTTCGAGACATGTTAGTTGTTGCATCATATGTACCTATTAAATATTTATAGGAGTTTATCCTGTCTTTCCTTACCGTTTATTTAATGTTATTGTATCAATAGACATACTGATGTTGTTATTGGAAATTGGTGAGTTGGAATCTATTAAACTTCCCCCCTAACATGAAATAAGCGGTCAATAGAGTCATCAAAAGGTGCTATACAAAATGAAAATAGTACTTGAACTCGGATAGCCGAGTCCATTTCCTACCATAACCACTAAGCTACAAGCGCCTCCATATTCGTTCGTAATAATTGGTCCTATTAAGAAAATTCTTGCCCTACCAAATGTAGAAAGAAGTGGTTATTGATGTCAACGATACGATCGTCAAGAGAATTAAAAGCCGAGCATGATATGATTCTATTATCTGGATCATAGTAATTTACAAAAAATTGTGTCACGAATGGTGAATTAAGTTGCAACAAATAGATGGAGAGAGATTTTTAAAAATCTGACAGAAAACGCTTACATTGACTTACGTGGATTATTAATAAAAATAAGAAAAATCAAAGAAAAGAAAGAAATGAAAAATGATATAAATTGAAAAAATAAACGCACTGTAAAAAGATAAAAAGATCGGAAAGTATTTAAAAAATAAATAAAAATCCATATGTATATTTGGATATATGTGCGCATGCGTAGAATAGTATGTATAGGATGTCAATTTTGTTCAACGCCTAGTTTTGTAAACTGCTTTTAAGGCCACAGGAGAAATAATTGCAGCTTACATGATTTGACGGTCATTGCGTATAAAAAGGAAATATGCTTACTGTGCTGAACGATTTTTGACAAGCGCAATTATACTACAGAAACATTAATACAAATAGAGTAGATTGAAATAATATGGAGCTACCTTATTCCACATTGTCCTTTCTCAAAAAAAAAAAAAAAAAAAAAGTACTAGAAAAATATAAAAGCAAAAAACAAAAGCCATATCAGAACATGACAAATGAAGAATCAAGAAAAATTATAGGTTTCCAAATGATTAAACGGGATAAATAAGACAAAACCCAATCAATTTTTAAAAAGAAAAAGATACGGATATTGACGTTTCTTCGGAATTGATTTTATCAGATCTGGTAGGAGAGGAAACTAAATTGTTTCTATGACAAATTACTTGTTCCAGAGATGTGTACCATATCTCTTATGGAAATATATTGGAAAAGTTAACTTGATTTGGGAGCAAGTATTGCAAAGACATTGTCAAAAACATGCATGTGTATAGATTATCGCTCAGAAGTACGTTCTAATAAATCTGCAACCGAATATATGTAGCAGTCTCAAAAAATTAAACACGTCATGTGTGAGTGTGTGTTCAGCTTTTTATTTATTTTGGTTACAGAGATATTGCAATTTTTTTTCTATATATTTTCAATACAGTAGAGTTTATGAATAGATTATAATTGATAATATTCGTTTTGATTGTATTACGATTCATTTGAAAAAATCCTGGTACCTTTGGTTTAGCAGAAAATCAACTTTTTATTTTTAAAAAAGGGTAGAGGTAAACTTATTTATGGTAGATAGGCAAGTATATATTTACAAACTTCTGTAACCAAAAAATAAAATTGTATGAATTAAAAATAAATAAATGAATAAAGAGTATATTTACAGTTAGACTGATAATTATTCACATTTTTGTTAGATTTTCAGGTCTGTATAATTTAGTAATTAATATCTAGTAGTATACGTTTTGATTGTATAGTATTCATCGAGAACATAAAATCCTGTTTACTTTTGTCAAGAAGAAAATTAACTTTATTTTTTAGAATGTTATGGATGATACTGTGTGTGTATAGTAAATTGTTTTAAGCATGTTTTATTAAATATGAATTGCTTATTAAGTTGTTTCTTGTTTTGTAACTTTTTATTGGCTGGCAAGTAAGATGCTGCAAATATGGATTAGTCGTATATAAACTTTGAAAAGGTTTTGTTCAGCTGATCCACTTTATACATATTTTATTGTCAGAATAATTTCGACTATAATTGATAATTATGAAGAACAAAAGTATGATGGAAAGGTTTTTGAAATTTAAATAAAATCTGTTTGGGTTGATTGTGTTTTATGGCATAGCAACCCTTGTGGATTTTTTAATGCCAGATCCTGTTTATACATATACAATTTGTAAACGAATAATTTGTAGGTAACATTTTAAAATGAGCCAGAGCCTAATTTGCACACAGTTAAATGGTTTCAATTATTGCTATTTAACACTAATTCTATTTGATATTAATATTCCTTAGTAAAAAAGAAAAAAAAAAAATTGAGCAGTTCTATTTGACTCAGATGCAACCTTACTACCACTCTGGGACAGAGTGGACTTGAGAATGATGGTAATGAAGGAGTACTCTACATCCCTCAAACTCCAAGAATTGAACCTCATTATCAGATGCAGTTTAATGTCATACCCCGGACACTTTTCAATTATTGCTTTGTAATACCAATTCAATTTAACATCAGTCATTTGTTTGCCCACAGTTAAATGGTTTCAAGTATAATAAACGATTAAATAGTTCTATTTGACTCATAGATGGACCCTAAGAGGTACAACCACATCGAATCAGAGTAGAACAGTAATGGTAACGAAGCGGTACTCTACATTCCCCAAAATTTACAACTAAAGCAGATTTTTAGTGTCATGTCAGGACACTCGTTGTGAGAGGGGGTCTTACTCCTCTGCAAAGATACAGTCGACATATTCTACAGCCCTAGCTGAATGGGCAAACAAAATCTGTGCTGTTAACAACGATATTTTTACATAAGCGTGTTCATCACGAATTGATGACATCATGTGTGCATGACCTAAACCTGGATTTCAAGTTAAAAATAACCGGTCAAGGTTCACGTGATTGACTTCGTATTGGGCATCAGCACTAATAATACAAGACTTAAAATAAATCCTTTATGTAAAAACCAATGTTGTTTACAAATTGTAGTGCCGATTAGAATATGTCTCCAATACCAACAAAAAATTCTTATGTTAGCACACCACATCAAATATTATGTGTATGAATAGCGCTACGATTTCACATCACTTAAGACGATAGCATTCCAACAAATTTCGTTCATTTGATAACAAAAAATTATGTAGGCCTAATTGCAAAAAAGACTACACGTACCGGAAGCTATATTAATAAAGACGAAACAACTCACATTAAACAAAATATTTTACTTTGGGAGTGGGGGTGTCAAAAGCACATCTGATAACTTTTAATATGCCATATAAGGATATGATTTTATGACCTTAAAAAAAACAAGAATTGACTTATAGTAGATTATAGTAGGCGCTGTATATACTCGTGACAACGAGTATATAGAGCACCTACTATAATCTTTTAAGGCCAACATTCTTCTAAGTTGATTGATTTACCGAATCCCAAATGTGGGTAACTCAATGTTTTGTTATACTGGATGCCTTCTCTCCAACTCACTCGAACACACGTTAAAAACGCAATGAGTAGTTTTTTTACTAAGTTTTGTTTAGTATAACATAAGTCATTAGTGTTATACAAGGGCACAAGGCCAATAAATACTAATCAAGTTCAACGCTGGTTAAATTCGGTAATGAAACGAGAAGGTCCGATGCTTTCAGTGTGACAGCTTTAAAGTTTATGGAGAAAATTTCGATTTCAGTTCACAAGACCTTCCTTTACAAAGGGAATTTGGTAGATTTAAAAAAAACAAACATTGATTTTCTATCGTTTTAGATGGGAGTGGGGTCCTATTTACAATATAAATCCAATGTCGAAATGAACTTTGACATTCCATCAAAATTGACAAAACAAGGAAAAGAAATTGTGCCGGAAATTCAATGTTTGTTCAAACTTAAATTCCCTGATTCGAGGAAGGTGTCTTGAATTGAATGCATTAAAATCAGTTCAAATTTATTTTTATGGAAGTAATCAGGATCAGAAGTGCTTATATTACCTAGTATAAACAGCGCTGTATATTTTCTTTTTTTATGAAACGCTCTTGTCTCCCCATTTGCCAAACTGAAACTTGCTTTTAATTATGGGAAAATATCAAACCTGCATTTTATGATAATCATTATCATTTCTATCAACATCTTGATTGGAATGCACGAGAATATAAAAACAAACCTATCATAAAAATAACTCATTTCAAGACTACTCGACTCAAATGCATGAAGAAAGAAAAAAAAGGTAGGAAGGAGAAAAGAATATACTGAGAAGTTATTGGCCGATGATGGCTCCAATTTCTAATAGTTTTACATTCAGGAAGTACAAAAATCGTAAAAGATACCAGAGAAAGACGAGAAATGGTTTCAATCTCTGTCTAGTCATCTGACCAATAACTATCTACCGCATTGAAAGTGAAATACTGCGGTATTCATCCGAGTCAAACCACCTTTACAAAACTAATAATTTAAGATTTTGCTAAGTGAGCTTTGATTTCCATTAACTATCAAAATTCCTATATCTTATGAATAAAATTGTTCATTATGTAAGTAAATGTTCCCAATACACAACTGGACGCTTGGGGTTTAGTTTATGACCACAGATGAGTACGTCTGAATCTTACGTCGGTTTGACCGTGAACAAAAAGTGTCGGAAGACGAGATTGGTGACGTCACTGATGAGGCTTAAGGCATTTTAGAGATACAGTCTTTGAGAAGACAGAAAAGACGCAACCTCGTGTAGGTAGCCACAGGTGACAAGCTTGACTAGCAAACCTTCACAAGTAAGTTCAAGTCTCATTAGGTGCTCTATTCATTCGGCCTTGTTACACACCAAAGCAAAAAGCTTCGTAAATTACTATGAAGTAGCCTCACGTCCCACACTCGCTTAAACGTTCTAAGATCACGTTCCAAGATATCCCATTCATGGTTAAGTCTCTAAGAAAATATAAGGATCTAAATGATAAGCACGCAGTCACTGAGTCATGCGTCTTTTCTGGACCTCGTAAGAGAAATAAGTTTTAACCGAGTCTTTGCATCTTGTTTAACCGCCGGTGTTTTGCTTCGTCAGTATGGGAAACGCAATGACTATTTTAAAAACAAATTTTTAAAAAATGGCTCCTGATTATTAACAGTATTAGGATAGATATTTTGAGGTTTAATCACACCATCCGCAGAACTAGTGGGTAAAATCCTCTTGTTTCAATAATAGTGTTACTTTAATGTTCTGGTTTTATGTATTTGCCCTGAGCTGTTTTGTGTTCCAAATTTGTCCCTGTACAGATTATTATGTCCTCGTTTTCTTTTTAACTATAAAAAGCATTATCCTAATTTGGTTTCTACAATGTTCATTGAGAAACATCATCTTAGCGTCTAATTGGCTTCAGAGTAAATATTTTTAAAATGAAATTTCAAATTCTTTTGAAAAATCTCAGAATTTTGGGATGTCAGTAGGTTTAAATGAGAAAACAATTTAGGAGCCAGACGGTTAAGGCAGGAAAAATAGCCAACAGACTGGTTTCATCACTCGCTTCTTGAACAGCCGATAAGTATTCAAACAGTGAAGAAGCTTTCCGAGAAGTTTAACGATAGTCAACTTTACTGAAATTCAACTAAATTAAATGAAAATTCGATCCAAGAACTAAATTTGCAGTGCGAACTCAGGCACCAGATAGTTAAGGTTAGAAAAATTGCCAGCAAACTAGTTTTGTCACTCGCTTCTTGAACAGCCGATAAGTATTCAACCCGGGAATTCTGCTAAAAGAGAGAACTCAAACAAATTCAACGAAAGCTGAAACTTTTCAAAAGAAAGCATAAAAAATACTTGAATTCAAAGAACTGTTTTCCAGACTCTCTCTCAGAAGTCCTGTAAATTACATCAAAATTTGCAACACTATCTTTTCCACCTTTCTTTTTGTATAAAATTCGTTTATAAAACTTGTCTGTATTATCTTTTTGAATCAGTATCTGAACTAAAAAGCTGTGGAAAATACTGTTTAAAATTGCACACTAACACCCTCTAAGAATATTATCCCCTTATATATTAAATTTGACTTTCTTATTCCCTTCATATCAACATTTGAATTAAATTCCTTTATATTGCAAATGTTGATACGACTTTAAATTTCCTTTACTTTTTCTTCGTTTCCGAAACTTAAACTGATGACTGTACCCACTTTTTGCTAATCATAGCGACCATCTAGCAAAACTATGCCTTCATGCCCAATATTAAAACGCGAACACAGAAAATGCACTTTTTTTTTTAGTCAAGTTGATTAAATGGATAACGTTTTTGATTATTTTAAGGATATCAAGAGCATATATTTTGCTTTTAGAGATATGCACAAACGATACCATCTTGAAAAATAAAATTCTCTTCCGCTGTCGATTTATAATTGACTAAAATTTTAAACTTTCTTCTGATCAAATATTCATCGTCAATAATCTACTCAAACCCCAATTGCGAAAATAGCTTTTAAACTTGCTGAAAATTATCGAGGTAGCCAAGCCAACTGTCTCCGGACTTTTCTAACCGACTAGTAAATGTCGGTTTCTACCCTGAAATTATGTACTTTGAATTACGTCACTTGTCTGCCATGACAAAGACTAAAAAAACATTCTATCCTCTGCCCTCCCTACACTTCAAAGATTATCGACAGCCACACTTTCACATAATGATTCTGCTTAATTCATTTTCTAATAAAGTTTTTTTTGTGGGGGGGGGTAATGTCTTCCTTTTTAATATACAACATACAAGTTTTCCGTTGGTGATATGATTTAAGTTTATATAACTGGTAAAATAAGATCAAGTGGTATAGAATAGTTCTAGTAAAAAAGCAATTATCTTCCTTCTCCAGAATAAAATTTTTACAATTACATTAATACTTCCTTAAAGAGACTAACTTTATAGCCATTATGCTTTTCTTATTGATCTGACTTCGTGCTAAACTTGGTAAATATCTAAAACTAACTTTTATTAAAACAGTTATACGTTTTTAGCTCACATTTTTTATTTGGATAATTAGTTGTTTGGTTAACCCTTCTGAGGTTATTTAATGCACAAGTCAGTTTTGTTTTGTTTTCTTTGCAAGTAATTATATGATTTCAAGTAACTGATGATAATCATTTGTAAACAATTATAACTTTAAGTAACTATTCTTAATACGAATAATTAGCACAGAATGATTTCAAGTATTCCTAAATGATTTTGAAACAGATCAATTAGACCCATATACGGAACCCTAATATATCTTACCACTACAAGTCAGAGTAGACTTATGACACTGAAAGGGTTATTTCACATTTTACCCTAACAGGAACCTCATCACTGGGTGTAAATAAGGGTCAGACTCAGGAATTTTTTTTTTTTATTTGGAATGTGAGAATCAAATTTATCAGTAGAGGCAAAAATCGAGATGTTAAAATAAGGATAGAATTCAGAATCTTGTTTTGAGTCACAGCACAAGATCAGAACATAAAAGAATCATAAAAGGAATTACAATGGTATCCTGACTTACGTCACTGAATGGTTCTTAGAGATACTGTTAGTCAAAATAACACAAATCAAAAGACAATTTTCTCCAGAGTTAATCTATTGTGAAAAATTGTCTTTTGATGCTAGACGATTAATTTTAGATATTAATTGTGTACGTTTCCAATGTTTTAATTAATAACACTACCTCAATGATCCAGTGGAAATTCCATATTACTAATTTATAACTTCATGTTTTCCGTGAAATTCCACTTAGTGTTCAGGCTTCGTTCGTTGTTGGATTGCACAATTTTTTTTCTTTCACTGAAAATATTACCAATTAACTTAATTCATTGACTCATCGCCTTTTTCAAATTCAAAATATACTTTTTCATTAAGATTATGCCTCAAGAAAATATATATATTTATTAGAAGAAAACGGTCGGTGAAATCGGGTAAAGTTGCTTAAAGGGAAATGGATTTGTGCTTCTGTCAGAATAGTTGAAACAGTAACATTAGAAGGTAGGTGGAGAGTAAAGTCTAATAGAGTGGGGTTACGGTTGGGGAAGGTAAACATGTTATCGAACTTTATTTTCTTTTTCCCTATATATAAATATAATTTCCGTCCGTGACGCAAATCTTAGATCCTTATGTAAATAAGTATATTCTATAGCATTCACATACAGAAGATAATACACCGTTTTCAACTGGATTTTAAAAGAGTAAAGTCGATGGGGGCGTTTGTACTCGTCTCATACAATCAGCAGAATAAAAACCCAAGAATTGACAAACGTTATTTAAAGGGTAAAGTGGGTCGTACGGAAATTATGTATCCAAATATGACACTGGTTTGATTTTATTTGGTTTCTTTTTTATGCCATATCAACCTTCGTGGGTTATTTAACGCCAAAACCCATCCTGGTAGAAGGATAGTTGTGGCACTATTTAACCCATATTCAGTGGGAGATAAAGAGGTTCGAAACTATCTCAAGTGTAAAATAAGACACTGAACTTGAAATAAGACAGGGTGACGTCATGTATCCGAATGGATATTCTCATATTCGCTTTATTTTACTATCACAATTTCAAAACATGAAGTCGCCTTAATCATTAAGCTCTTGGGTAAATTGAACATTGAATCAAGCTTTTAAAAAATTCTAGCATACCACATAAGAAAAGAAAACGAAAAAGATAATTCGGCAGTCGTCGAAATTCCATACATTGACTTGAAATCCAAACTCGATAAATCTGCTTATACAACATGGACACAACGCTAGAATAACAACATACACAGTATGTGGTCCTTACTTTATATCGTCTGTTCTATGTATATGCTTTACACAACAATCAGTCAAGTTACATGAATATAGACCTTGTTCTATGATCAGTCAGCTCCCATCTTCTTGCCTCACTTCAGTTTGTTATTCATTTTGCCTCTTCTCTTGTTGCTTTACTTGCCGCAGTTCTGTCTGATGTTTCTTTCGCGCTGCCATTTTTGATCGTGTTCGTTGAAGAATGACAACGCGACTACCATTTCATGTGTACATTTGACTATTATTACTTCTCAGTGACTAAACCATTACTCTTTTTCCCTAAACGGGGAGTGCAAGATGGAGCGTTTTTCTCGCGTTGAGTTTCTCACTGACAAACTTATTCTTACTCCAGCGCCGCTTTAGTCACCCGACTGAAACCATCCATTCAGAGCTGTGGTCTCTGACAGCCGTTAAACTGAGTCAATCAAACTCGTTGACTCTTACTGTATCTTTCCATTAGCTTAACGGCCCTGGACATAAGTTAAATATTACACTATATGTCAAAAATAGATCTCACCGATCTATTATGTAGAGCATATCAAACACTCTACACGATTAAATATTTTCTCATAAAATGTGAAGTTTTAGCTCTAATTAGACAACGATTTTTCAAAGTAAATAAGATGAAGGATTTATTTGAAAATGTCGAAGTAGCTAACATTTTGTCCTAATATAAATTATAATGTAAATAGTATGATGCTAAATAATTATTAGAAAACAATCCCAGAAGATTTTGACATATCGTTAAAATGAAGTTAAAAAGTTCTCAACCAACTACACAAAAAATAAAATATAAATATAAACACAATGTACACGATTCCTTAACTTCTAGGCATAAAATATGCCTCAGGTGACTTGACGTGCCATTAAAAAAAAATCAATTTATATGGTCAATCCTGAATCATAATGGAGAAAAGATTAACATGTTTATTAGTTTTCGAGAATTTAATCCACTTTCTTTGGGGATTTTACGTTGTGAATTAAGTTTAAATATAATTAAAGAAATAGGACATGTCCATCGATTTCGCTAAAACCTTTAGGCTAGACACCAAAGTTGTTTAAATCAAATGAAAATTGCCTAATACTTTGTTATAAACAGGAGTTGTGATAGCATAGTGTTTATATGAACTGAGAGAACGGATTAATTTTCTTCCAAAAGATAAAGAAAGCATTCTTTTCATGAAGTCTTATATTATTAATCCATTCGTTCATTTACTTGTTTTCTCGTATTGTAAGAAATAGCAGCTACATTTAAATCTTAATTATATATATTTTTCTCTACATTTTTTGTTTGAATGCAATAGTTTCTGAATATGAAATTAAAGATAAAATGAGATTTAAAAAAGGTCATCTGGAAAAGATGGGAGACGCAAATTAATGTTTTATTAACAAGTTGAAGCAGCGAAAAACGTAACGTATTTCAATGAAGAAGAGTGATTACGAGACAAAACTGTCGTACCGTTTGATTACCTAGACTCTCCGCCACAGGCAGGGTACTATACAAGATCAGTTCTTGAGGTGGAGATTCTACCACGCACGAATGTACGGTTAAGAGCTTCGTCGGCATCCTGTCCTTTGGAGAGGGCGTCTCGGGCATTGAATCTAATCCTATCCCCTTTAGACGGACCCTGAAATTAATCTCATTTATTTTACGCGGCACATGTGCCAATTAAGTCATTGGAAAGCGGCAAATATATTCCCTGTTCATGCATTGGAGTTTTATTTATCAATTTAAACAAATGTTTATTATGTCATGAATAGCTTACACAAAGTAGTGCTAATCAGAGAAAAATGACGTGGAAAAGCATTACGTACACACAAACACACCTTAATAAACAAATCTGTAAGGCCAAAACTTATATCAGATGATGATTCTGGTGTCAGGCTTGGTTTTTGGCATAATTCATCATTACTACGAATTCAGTACTTCTCAGCAGTATCTTACAATGCCACCAGACTTACATATATAAGGATTATAAAGGACAAAATAAAATACCCAATTTTGCGATGAAATATTTTTTCTGTGTTGTATGATTCGGCGAAATAGTAGGTTTAAAAGCTTAAAAAAAATTAAGTCTTTTATTGGTATTGCGCTGAATTTTATGGGTTTAAGATAATATTCTTGTGCCGTTCCCATAGAAAAATCAGTATTCGAAATCCTATTTTTTATCGAGGCTTGAATACTTATTCAACTAACATTGAAACATTAATTTGTGTTCCGCTCTAACAATTTCTCACGACAATTAACCTCGAACAAGCCAATTTGAAAGATATACCAGACAACAATTTCGTATTCATTCAAATTCTTATAAAGGTATTACTCATCCTTGTTTTAAGAAGTGGCCTAGTTGAGGCACAAAACGATCTTTTTGAAAGGATAGCCAATTTGATTCAAATCTTACTTCTGCTAAGAGACTGGTTTAGTTTCTATAGCAGCTTAACCAAGCATCAGGTCACCCAGTAATAACTAGATTTCACGCCCTAGTGATTTCTTTAAGGTAATTTCAAAGTTATCAAAAAGGAACGACCAGGATTTCTTTCAGTGGATCAGAAAGGAATCATGGATCCCAGTGCGTGTCAATTTGTTAGAATTTATTGAATCCAACAAATTGTAGGATAAAAATCAACAAAGTTCAATTTTAGGCTTTACTTTCCAATTTGTTCATTTTAACAATTACTCTAAAATAATGACAAAAAAGTTTCCTTATGAGAGGGGGCATTATGAGTTAAGGAGGGGGTGACTAAAATTATTTCACTAGGGGAGTGTTTATACCGATTGGTTTTAAGGTTATATCTTCCTGTCTGTGTCTATATTCTGCCTAGGAGGTTAGGAATTGCATACATTTACATTTTTTATGTTAAGTTTTTTTTCACATGGTTATATGATATCAGTTATTCCTCTCTAGTACCAATAATTTGCAAACAGATCTGTTTGACCCATAAATGTTAATACCACTCCAGGTCAGAGTGAACCCGAGAGTAATGACAATGAAGGGGAACTAAACAATCTTCAGTCCTCCAGAACTAGAGCCTCATCACTAGATTCAGTTAAGGTTCATACTGAGTACACTCCCTTTTTGAGTAGAGGAACCTCCCACTTGGCAGGAGATACAGTCAGCATATTCTAAGCCCCACCGACAGAGTAAAGGAGCGTTTAGAGGCTTGAAGGGGTTGTGAGCAAATCTGCATCATCGTTAGGGAAATATAGATCATGTCAGAATAACACTTGTCAAGTTTGATTATCAGAGCCCACGTCTTACTGCCATAGATCATCACTTGGAGTATATTCTTTTTGATCTTCATGCCAACCTTATAGTTCCTCAATGATGCTATTCACCTTACCGAAGGTTGCCTATCCCAACGTGATAAGTCTCTTGATCAGATATCTCAATTACATTCCATATTAATGAGAAATTTCATGGTTATGGTAACACGGGACATGATTCAACAATGAACATGCTACGGAATTTTCGATTATTTTGTCGTGAGACCAGGTTGGCAATACATATCGAAAAAACTTCGTTTTTAGTTTCAAAATTGATAAAACCAGACACTTGATATTTTTGCATTACAATATAACCCAGATATAAGAGAGATTTTCTCTGGTCTCAAATTAGAGCCTGTGTTAATGTATAAAAATTAGACCCGGATATAAGAGCTGGCTATAAGAGAAACCCGGATACAAGATATTTTCTCTGGTCCCGTCGTCCCCGATATAAGAGAGTTCGTTTTAAGTGAGTGTGATGTCGTAAATCGGTCAAACAGGTCAGAGAGAGAGAGAGAGAGAGAGAGAGTCACACACACACACACACACAGAGTGAAGTTCAATGACTTAATCTTGACTAGTCTAGATACACGGTGTGTCCAATCTGTGTCTGTAGGAGACACCCTCTACCTTATGATTTTGCTTTGTGTGTTTAAGGGTAGCGCCGCCCGCTTTTTGCCGACTTTGCTTGTCGTTGCATTTACTGAACAGCACTTTCACTTTACCCACTGTTCTGTTGAGTCAGAAGTTTGTTTATTTTGCCACTGAAAACCGTTTGCTTGAGATCATTGCGATTAGCGATGTCGGCGCCGGCGTCTCAACGAAAAACTGACCATTTATGATCAGTTGGAGCTCATCGACGATGTCAAAGTGAAGAAACTCAAACTGGCTGCTGCAGCCAAAAAGTACGGAATCGGTTATTCAACAGCAGCAAAAATTCAAGAAAGACGATCTCAAATCTTGCATGCAAATGAACGGAAACACTAATCGCAAACGAAAGCGCCAATCCATGCAGAAGGACGTTAACGAAGCGCTTACACATTGGTTTACGCAAGCATGTGCTCATGGAGCTACCGTCACCGATCACGTCAACAGGCAGAAAGCATTACAAGTTGCAGCGATCGATGCTACACCGCCAGTGCCGCTGTCCGAAGTGGTCAAACAGATAACTGTTTTGAAGGCCATGCACATGATGAAACGAGCACTTTTCATGGTCAAACCGTCAACAATTCAAAATTGTTTTAAAAATGCCGGCTTTGTCATTGAATCACAGGCTGAAGTGGAAGAAATACTCGACGAAAATGATCAAGTTTCTCCACCATCGGGCATGGAGCAAATCGATTTTGACGAATTTATCAGCTTCGACGACCGTACACAATATTATGGAAAACTGACTGACACGGACATCACACGTGGTATAACATCGGATGATCAAGATTTTGACGAAGATGATGATGCTGAAGGGTAAGTTCTGTAGTTTCTGAAAGTGACAAACCAGTGCCAAATTTTCTGGCTGCATTGAATGCGCTTGAAACTGACAGCCTACTTTGAAGCAAAAAGCAGTAATCCTGATGGCGCTTTGAAAATGATTTACGGACTGTATGAAAGTGTTCATGATGTTAAAGAGATTTCTGTACAATCAAAAATGACTTTAAGAAAAAGTAATCTTTGATTGAATTATTTGTGAAAACTGAAAATAAATTTATTTGTGTTTGTTATGTCTATAACTGTTAAATAAACTTGTGTTCTGTACGTAAAAAGTGTTATATGAAGTGTTCCCATACTTACCTAAATAAAATAGACCAAACCCGGGTATAAGAGACTTCTCCGGTCCCGGCAACTCTTATATCCGGGTTACACTGTACTAATATATATAAGTATTTTTACGAAAGCTAGAACGCATCACGTGTCATTCTCATTTTAAGCGGGAAACTCGAACGCCTGGAATGTTGGGGCTGGTCAACCGTCATGCAGACATTTTTTGTTCTTTGGAATCAATCCATTGAGAGGTTTCTCTCTTCCAGCACAGTCCTTTTGCATTTAAGTTTAATTGTATGGTACACCCAAATTCATTTTGTTTTTGATGAATGTTCCCTTAGGATTTGAAAAATAGGAAGCACTGCTTACAGTTAGACCTTTTATAGGGAAATCAATAGTGATAGGTCCTTTCATATCGGAAGATAGTCAGAATGACCTTTACTGACTACTGCACCCGGAATTTTTTCTTTACTAGTGACAATGTTTCCACTATGGACCATCTTTCACTCAGTCTCGTAATGGCAAACCCATGTTTGGCCCATTCATGGATATTTTTTGACTGAAACATGCTTCTTCGTACGCATCACGCATTCTTTTATAAACTTCACATGGTTTACACTTCTCAGCCAGTAGAAATTTGATAACAGACCTCTGTTCAAGCCTGGAGTACTGATTTGCTGCCACTGAATAGGCTCAAAGCAGATATTTGTGAGATTAAAGTCATTTTTGCTATAAACTAATTCCGAGTTTACAATTACGGAAAAAAAAACCTTTATAGTATGACCCTCGTAAAAACCTAATTTTATATGAAAGTATGGCTTTGACAATACTTTCAAATAAAAATCATACTTTTCTACTTTCATACTATGTTAATATTATCACAGGCATTATTTACACAATATTGGGTTCAAAGGCTATTATTTGATTTGTTGCGTCCATTCAGTGACCTAATATTGTAAATTGTTGGTCACAAATATTTTTCAATTTGAAGCTTTGTAATTATTTTATGGATTCATTTTTGAAAATTTTATGTATATTCTGAAGAAGGGAAAATAAACAATCAGAAACGAATAAAAAGTTTCTTAATCTAATTTTAAAATGTATTAGAATTGAAAAATTAAAATTCGTGTCCTGGCTAAACTGTACCTGGTGGTGCGGCTCCATTTCTGAAGATCTGAGGAATGTGAAGTACCCCTTCATGCTCAATATTTTCAGTTCCACTCCGACCCGGAGTGGTAGTACCTGTGAGTCAAATAGATCCGTTTGAATATCATTCGTTTTAGATTAGAATACTTCATATTCATTGACAGAACTACCATTCCTGGTGAGAGTGGACCTGGAAGTAATAGCAATGAAGAGATACTCCACACTCCCCAGATCTGGAGCGTTATCAGCAGATACAATTTAATGTCATACCCAGGACATCCCTTTATTTTTATTTTTTTGAGGGGTGGTGGTGGTTTTTACTGCTTTGCAAGGAATACAGTCAGCGTATTCTAAGCCCAGCAGACAGTAGTTTATATCAGGTAAGTCGGCGAATTTGTAAAAAAGAGAGAGAATAAGTATTTCAATACGGTACGTAATGTCATGTTTTATTATTGACATATTGAAAATTCGGTTCCGATATTTCTGTTGATTTTTTGGGGTTTATGGCATATCAACCTTTGTAGGTTATTTAACGCCAAATCCATTTTTATGTAAATAATCAGTTCTATTTAAAACAATTCAGATTAGCATGATATATATAATAAAAGTGTAAATGTTTGTTACTAACCGATAATCTCCAGTTTTATACCAGTAATTGGTTTAAAATTTTCAGAAAATATTTTATTCGAATTCAGGACTATTTTTATATACTTATCGAAAAAATATTACAATTAAAAAAAATATCTTTAATAAGTCGTTTTTCTCCGACAAAAGCCGAACGCAAAAACAACTTCCGTTTCAAAGAATTTTACACGTGACTTAATTTTTCTGCTTAGTCACTTTCTTTTTTGGTTGAATTAAACAGACACTAAACTTTAAACCATATTTCGTTGGTTCAGTAGTAAGTATTTTTTTAAAATTATAACTAATTGTTTACAAAATGTTTTGTGTTTAAATTCAACGAAAGACATCCATTAAAAAGTTTTTTCTTAAACCATATTTCGTTGGTTCAGTAGTAACGAATTGTTTACTAAATATTTTATTTTATTAATGACATTTTTTTCTCTTAAACGTCAACGAAAGACATCTATATCTTCTATATAAATAAAAAAAATGTAAATGTTTGTTACTAACCGATAATCTCCAGTTTTATACCACTAATTGGTTTAAAATTTTCTGAGAGTATTTTATTCGAATTCAGGAGTGTTTTTTTATATACTTACTAGCTGTACCCAGCCACGCGTTGCTGTGGCTCAGTTTGTTTAATTTTCCAATACTTGGATAATAAGTATATAAAACACTCCTGAATTCGAATAAAATACTCGCAGAAAATTTTAAACTATTTAGTGGTATAAAACTGGAGATTTTGGTTAGTAACAAACATTTATTTATATAGATTATCCAAGTATTGGAAAATTAAACATATTAGAAACATGCATTTTCTTTTTTTCCATTTAAACAAATGGAGCCACAGCAACGCGTGGCCGGGTACAGCTAGTATATATATATATATATATATATATATATATATATATATATATGATTGGTTTGGTTTTTATGGCATATCAACCTTTGTAGGTTATTCAACGCCAAATCCATTTTTATGTAAATAATCAGTTCCATTTAAAACAAATCAGTTTAGCACGAGTACACAGTTTAATTGTCAAAAACATTTCTATTTCAAACTATTCAAGCAGTTATATATAGTTTAGTGTAAGTACAGTTTCAATATCAAAAACAGTTCAATTTGAAATAATTCAGTTTAGCACGCAGTTTAAATACAAGTACAGTTTAATTGTGAAAAACATTTCTATTTCAAGCTATTCATTTTAGTCAAGCAGTTCTAATTCAGCTAATTCAGTTTAGTATAAGTACAGGTTTTGTTTACACACGGTTAATATTCAAAACAGTTCTATGTTAAACAATTCAGTTTAGTGTAAATACAGTTTCAATGTAAAAAATAAAAAAAACAGTTCTATTTTTCAGTCTATCATAAGCATGCAATTTAAATGTACGGTTTAATTGTCGAAAGCATTTCTATTTTAAGCGATTCAGTTTAATCAAACAATTCAGTTTAGCATAAGTATGCCGTTAGTTCTATTTAACCTATAGATAGGGCCCTATCAGGTGCTACCACGCTGGGCCAGAGTGGACCTGGGAGCGATGGCAATAAAGGGGTACTCTGCATTCCCCAAAGCTACAGCATCACTGGAACCTCACCATTAGATTGTCCAGCGTCATATCCAGGACAGTCATTGGGGGGGGGGTTACCCCTCAGCCGAGGTGCAGTCGGTCTATTCTACGGCCTTAGCCGACTGGGCTATACACAGAGTTAATGTCAAAATAGTTTAATTTCAAATAATTCAGTTTAGCATAAGTACACAGTTTAGATGTAAAAAAAATTCAATTTCGAGCAATTCAGTTCAGCACTAGTAGGCAGTTCCAATGTCGAAACAGTTCTATTTTAAACAATTCAGTTCAGCATAAATACGCAGTTTAAATGTATAACAGTAAACGCCAACCAACGTTTAGTTCTATTTAACCCATAGATAGGACCCTTATCAGGTGCTACCACTCCGGGCCAAAGTAGACCTGAGAGGGATGGCAATAAAGGGGTACTCCGCATTCCTCAAAACTAACATTGCTGGAACCTCACCATCAGATTGTTTAGTGTCATATCAGGACACTCGCTGGGTGGGGTCTTACTCCTCTGCAGAGAAGCAGTCGGTGTATTCTGCAGCCCCAGCAGACTGAGCAATCCGATATTTCAGAAAAGTCCGACAAAATCCGTGAGAATTCAGTCTTGCTCAGCAGCTGCGACTTTGGAGACAATTAACAGATGAATTAATTGGTCGATTAGTTGAAGCTGTTTGAAATCTATTGAACCATAATATTTGTAATATTATGAGTGGTTATATTGGCCCATTACGCGCTTTTAAAAAAAGTCCAAAAGTTTCACCACAAATTGGACACACTGGGATCTCCAGTTTATCTGCTGAAGCAGGAATTAAAATCCCTGCACCATAAAACATGGGAAATTTTATCCTTGGATTTCTGTCAACATTGTGGAAAGTAGACTTGCGTTAATTGTCTTTCCTTCATATTCTTATACTGTTCGCCATTCCATCCTCTTTTCTAGAAAGGATAAAACCTTTCTTTATTCAACTTCGTACGCGTTTTACATTACCGGCTGTTCGAACCGGTCAAACTCAGGTGACCTCAGTAAAACATCAATCTGCGTACAACGGTTTAATTATCTTCACTTCGTGCCAAATAAGAGAGTAAAATTATTTGACACTTGCCCTTGGATTGCTAACATATTCCATTGACACAGACAACTGGGTTATTTCTTTTCCCTGAGAAATGTATTCGCATCTTGTGGTACAAATGGTAGACTTCGCCGAATCGTCTATATCAGCAAATATCGCCACGTGAGCTGAATGTTTCCCTAAACTGCTACCTGTTTATGAAGTATGAAAAAAGACGCCACATTCGTTGCAACTCTTTCAGTTGATTTTCCTATGCGTAGTTGTGTTTCAGACAAGTTGTTCTGGTAGGGAAGAATTGATTCAAGTATATCGCCATACGTCATGTCAGATTGTATTGACTTACTTGAACCGTAAAATATGGTTTCAATTCAAGCAAAAGATTTTTAATCCCCACAAATCTCATGTTATCTTAATCCGGATTTATAAGACATTAAAAGAATAAATTTAAAAAAATTAAAAAACTCACCATTTAATGTTTGATATCAAATTCACTCCCTGAAAATACGTATTCATTCCCATTCTGCGTAAATCCTTACATTTACTCACCGACAGTGATTAGTAATATTTTTCATGGAGTATACAATTGTAGCCATTGTATACATGCATCTATTTAATATATCTGAATTGGAGATATCTCTTCTGTATGCTTAAAGATATTTTCCTTAAATGTTTGCATTTAATATTCTGTGATCACTTATCTGATTAAAGCGTCAGACTCATTAACATGACACATCTACAAATAAATCAAGTTTAAATTAACACATTAAACCAAGCAATTTAGCAAAGTTATAGATAGGCTTTTGAGTAAGACAAAGCAAGTTACTTAGAGGTTAGGTAAAAATGAACAATTCGAAGACTTAAGAAATAAGTGACTTTAATAATTAAAAATGATTTACTTCACATTCCCACGCAGTTTTTGTTGGGTTTTTTTTCTCTCCATGGAGTTGATGTGTTGCGACGCTTGAAGGTGTATGTTTTTGCTTTCGATAAAGAAAAGCAAAAAGGAACAATCCGAGAATAAGGGAATGAAGCAAAAATTTTCAAATTAATCTATTTGGCCAATAGATGGGACCCTAACATACTCCCACTCCGGGCCAAAGAGAACCCGAAAGTAATGGCAACGGAGGGGGTAATCCTATTTAAGTTCCAGAACTAGAACCTCACCGATGTATACAGTTTATTATCAATCCAGGATACTCAAAATTGGAAAAATTTGCTAACTTTAAAGCTTGAAGTCATTTTTTTTCTATCTAATACAAATAATTGATATACAGTTATATTGTTTGATATTCCTATTGGAAATTTGAGTGAAGGATTTAGCATTTCAAGTACCTCAGTTATATATTTTTACAAATTTTTTTTAATTTTTATCTTAAGTAGAGGAATCATATTGTGAATTGGCGTCACTTGAGTGCGATATGGACTGTTAGCTCAGTTGTAGAGTTTCGGCTCTAATCTGTGGTCGCGGATTCGATCTCCACTGGTGGAGATCACTGTATACACTGCTGATGAGACCTAATAAGGTTGAAACAGCTTTTCAGTGTATTCGTATGTCGTGGGTAAGTGTTCGCCGGATTTTCTGGTCATGGTAAATTCAATTCAGTTACATCGAAAATTTAACTGATAGAAATTTTATGAAAGGTCGTTCAGTGCGAGTATTAAAAATTACGACCGAATTATATATATATTCAATACACATACAGTTATAAAAATCAAAACGGTAAAGAAAGTTAATGCTGACCCTTTCCTGGTCTAAAAATTATATTTGAACCAACGTCCGAGAAGTTTTAAAATAATCCTTGAAAAAGAAATTCGGAAGTCCATTTGATCCAAACGGTTAGGGATAGTTGGCAAGGGTCGGGGGGGGGGGAACCAAAAGGCCTGTCAGAACCAGGGAACAGAGAGTCTTTGTTGGAAAGCCGAGGAACTGAAGCAGATGGTCATTAAAAAACAAAAAACGCCGAGTTACTGACGGCCAAACTTCAAGACTAACTCAAATGGAAAATTCTGTTGCCAATCTGTCAAATTATCAACTATATACAATATAAAAAAAAAATTATGACTAAATATCTATTCAATTTGAAAGAATAATTTGGAGAGATTGTCAAAAATTCAACTTTCATATGTGGAAAAAAAAATTGTCACGTGTGCGCGCGAATACGAAACTTTTATGCGATTGGAAGAGAAATTGGATGTTCGATAAAAGCCAACTTTTGTACATCTGATTTTTAGAAGAAATTTTAGCTTTCTGAAAAAAGAAATAAAACAATCCGGCGAAAAAAAGTGTTGCATAATGGCAAATCCATTCTCATAGAAGAATAGAAGTGGTACTATTCAACCCATAGCTGTGGGTGGGAGATAAAAGAGTTCATACTTTTCCCTCAAGGGTATTAGTCCGAAAGTGAACCTCATAGCTCGACTATGAGTTCGAACTCAAGAGGTTCGAGTTCGACACTAGCCACTAGTTTTGGATATATGTTACTACTAGTCTAAGAAATATTTTACCTTATATAAATTATCTTTTTAAATCTCCGCGGTGCACAAAGCAATATTTTGAGCAATGTTTAGGATTGTAAATCCTTGAGCTAATGAATAAAAGGTTATTGTTTTCTGATTTAATTCATTTGGAGTTCCCTGTTCACTCCCGATTTTCTTCTGAGCCTATTTTTCATACTGAGAAATCACAATTAGCATTTCACTTTTATAGGGGGAAGTGTTTAGCGCGAATGCAAATCACCCAAAATTTGAATTCATTTGCGAATTCAACTGAAGATTGCTTTATTCTTAAGAAAAAAAAAAAAAATGAAAAAAAAAAAAATGTGTATAGCTCTAATGAAAATATCGTTATGGTGTACCGTTTTTTGGTAGGTTGTTTCCATACATTCATATTTACAAGTGTACGTAACTGTAATGCAGGAAAAACAGCAGATCATTAATATTTCTTACTTGAACAATTCACATTAAAATGCCCTACAATAGAGAATAAGACGATTTTCTGTTCAATTTGCAACTAAATTTTGGGAGGTTCAGCGTTTACGCTAAAAGTCATCCGCCCAGTCGGCAGGGTTTAGAATACGTTGATTGTGTCCCCAGTTCTGGAGTATGCCTTAATCGTTATTACTCCGAGTCCATTAATCCAGAGTGGTAGTACCTGTTTGGGTCCCATAGATCTGTTTAAAGTTATTCATATTCGAGGACAGAGTGGAGAAAAAAAAAACTCTTTTAAAGTAAAGTCAGAAAAGGAATGTACACATGAAGTCAATTCCCAAACAATATTGACATGCCGTTAAAAATCAGTTTAAACGTCATTTTCAATTCAAATTCTTGATATCACGAAGTGCTAGTTAGAATCCTTCACTTTCCTAAATATACTGCTATTACAACGAAAACTCAAAACGGATTCATGAGTCGTCTAGAAACAATGATAATTTTTGTAACTGAGAAAAAGGAGGAGGTGAATAAAAAGAGGGAAATGCGAGCAAGATACTGAAACTAAGAACGTTATCAATTAAAATAATAAAATGCTGAGAGGATCAAGTTTTATGTTAGAGCCAAGCAAGTGGAATTTTATAGATAACTAGGAAAGAAAAGAAAAGGAAAAAATAACTGGTCAATCTCTTCCTTCCTTTACCCTCTCATGGATTTACCGGGTCACACACTCAAAGGAAAGGGTCTTATTCGGTGTGGTTACAACGTGACAAAGACGGCGGAAAGTGAGTGAGAGAAAATGAACGCGCAGCTGCTTGGACTGGATTTCAAAAGATCACCATCCAGGTTAATTATTCTTTATCCTCCCCCAAACCTTGAAAAGAATTTCACATCTCAACAACCTCTTATACACGATATGTGACTTAGGTGCCGTGCGTTTTGTAAGGGTTAGTTAGACTAGCAAATCATTGCTGTTGAGTTTGAGTCGAAGTGAGTGCCTTATATATATATCCAACTATGTGTCATATCTAAGCAAATGACTTGTTGGCAACAACTTTGCTTCGTTCTAATAGAAGAAATGATAGTTTCCTTTACTTGAAGTAAAAAGACCTATTTTCAAGGTTACATAGTTTTTGTTACACACATACATACATATAAATAAATTGCAGAGCTAACTTAGTTTGATTAAATAAATAAAAAAATAATAAGAGTCTGGTATATCTGGACACAAAATTAAAAGACGTCTCATATTTAACCAGATGTTGATTTATTTCGAGATCAAGTTTAGAAACTGGCAATCCTTTTGAAAAGTAGTGATTTGTTTATCAAAGATTCTCATTTTACTTTTCTTAGTCTCTTCTATCCAAATTACAAAGTGATAAATACAATTTGAATTAAATGGAGATTTTTTTTACTTTCAATAAATAAAATAGTAACAATTCACTGGAATCGCCCAAAAAGTTTAAGAGGAAAACAATATTTTGAGATAAATATTACTCTGAAAAATAAAACTAAAATTCCAATTTTTTTTTTTTTTTTTTTTTTTTTTTTAGTTTTAGGTTTAGAAATGGGGTTAACATCTGAATCAATTTAGTTCCGTTAAAAAAAAAAAAAAAAAAATGCAACTCTTTTTTGTTGCGTTCAGAAGACCTAAGCGACAAAAGTTTGTGATCTGATTTAGATGTGCCTAAATAAAAAATTAATGAAATGAAAAATAGAAACATAAAAAAAAGCAGATTTTTTTTTTCAAATGAATTAATAAATAAAATAAAAACAAGATCTTACAAAACTTTGGGATTAAGCGAATAAATGCAATTATTTGGAAAAACTAACTATACTCACATCTGTAAGCATACTCAGCTTGATCACTGCCATCTATAGCAATAAGAACTATCCTCTGTTCTCCAGACATTCCGTATAATATTTACTTTTCTTTTTTTCCGTTTTGCGGAAGAGACAGAACAAGTGGTTGCGACTAAGAAAGTTGACGTTCGCTCACTGACTGGCTTATGAGCAGGCCTTGCTGTTTTTTCTACACTTGACTGAAGTGACGGGATGGAGGGAGGGGTTGAAAGTACTGAAGGGATAGGCCGGGAGGAGTCGATGTGTCATTAGTAACAGAGAAAAATCATTCCGACGCAATAAATAGTTCTTTTTTTTCATTAGATTTACTTTTTAAAACGCAATACATCGTCATTTACAAATGCCATTACTACTTTTACGACTACTGCAAAATTTGTTATTAGTTACTGCTAATCACGTTTATTAAGATTAACTAATATGACTATAGTTTAATATCAAATCATTTTGACCATACACAAAAAAAGAACGAACAGCTTTCTTTCTTTTTGCATCTTAATCATCATTATCATCATCATCATCATTGCAACAAAAAAAAAAAAATACTGGATGACCCGTAAACTCGTTGGATTCTCGTAACAGCAACCCATATTTAGGATATAGTGAAGGATTCTAATTAGCATTTCATAGTTAACAACTGTTCATGATTACATAGATTCTTCTCTTTAGAAAGGGAGAAAGGATTTTAATTAGCATTTCATTGGTATCTCAGTCCAATATATTAAGATTTTGGATGATTAAAAAAATGTTTATTGCTAATGTAAACCATGAAAAATTCTCATTCAGCACCAAATTAGGTTGAAAATTGCTTATTTTCAAAGAAATTTTAAATACATCGCTCTAATACAAATATCATTATAATGAGCCGTTTCTGCTGGGTAACGGTTACATACATACATAGATGATGATGATGATGATGATGATGATGGTGGTGTCTCATCTGGGCAGATGATAGCTGTCTTTATCACTAAAATCACAACTCAAACATCCTCATTAATAACTAATTCAACTTGGAAAAATACACAAGATGCGTAAGATAATAAGGTAGTAAGACGTCGTTGAATTATAGTGACATTCGCTAGTACGGCATTTATGCCACTCTCTAAGTCTACATAACTACAACCCAGTGACAAATATTGCAAGATAACTGGTGACTATGCAAACTGCAGGTTTTATTTTAGCGTACCGCCTTTGGATTTTTCCTGTCAAAGAAAGCAGAGGTTTCATGTTGCTGCTTCCTTCTTCACTTTTGATTTTGGAGTTAACTTCTAAAATGTTTGCCTTCACCACGGCTTTGTCATTAGACTGGAGCCTCTTCTCCCATACATACACTATAAAGATTTGAATAATATATACAGAGGTATGTTTCAACAACTGATGATCTTCTTAATAACTAGCATAATCCCTGTGAAAAAAAAATGATAGTATTATTGATATATGGATTGGTTGGTTGGTTGGTTGGTTGGTTGGTTGGTTGGTTTTACGGCGAATTAACTCTTTCGGATCATTTAACACCGAATTAAATTTCGAACAATTCAGTTTAGTATAAGTATAGATTTTGTTTACACACTGATAATTTCAAAACAGTTCTATTTCAAGCAATTCAGTTAAGCATAAGTTCCCAGTTTAGTTCTATTTGACCCATACATTGGACCCTATTAAGTGCTACCACTCGTGGCCAGAGTGGACCTGGGAACGATGGCAGTGAAGGGGTACTCCACATTTCCCAAAGTTCCAGCATTACTGGAACCTCGCCATTAGATTATTTAATGTCGTATCAGGACACTTGTTGGGTGGGGGCTTACCCCTCTGTAAAGAAGCAGTCGGTGTATTCTACAACCGCAACCGATTGGGCAAGATATACGGATTGGCTCTTCTACTAAATAACAGTGTAGTACAATGGTGAAAATAATGATATTCACCCTACAAATTCCAATATAACTTTTCTAATACAGATTCAAAATTCGTGAAATGGTGACCAAAAGAAGGTAATGAAACTAGAAGTAAGTACAGGATGATATTCTTATTTCTATTTACATTCGTAAAAATAATTACAAAATTAAAGGGTTTTATGGTAACAGAAAGTGGTAATAAAGATAGCACACATTGCCAAAATTGCATTTTACAAAGCAAAAGTAAATTTCCAAAATAAACAAATAAGCTGATTAATATTTACATAGACTTCCTTTACCTTGTAGCATGTCTACACAACGGTTATTCACCGAATTAATCAGATTTAAGAGTGTATCATTGGATATTTCTTCCCAGCATTCCTTAACGGTGCACCAAAGCATTACTTTATCTTCCAACCCCCATCAGGGTAAACCTGTCTTGCTAATGTACCCCAGAGATTTTCAATGGGATTTAGACCAGGAGACTTTGCAAGCCAACTCAAAGTAGCAATATTGGTTGTTAACTTCGCTGTGTGAATCGCAGCGTTATCTTGGCTGGAATATTGCATAATTTTGTTAATTATTGGCCCAGACTGGAAGGATACTTTTTTCAAAGACTTCAGTATATTTCTGTGCATTCTACTTTCCCTCCATTTTAACCAAACTGGAGATCTGGGGAGCGTGGAGTACCCCTTCATTTTCATTACTCTCAGGTTCACCTAACCCAGAGTGGTAGTAGCTGTTAGGGTCCCATCTAAGGGTCTTATAGATCTATTTAAAAATTATTCATAATCGATAGGACTGTATGCAAAAAAGAAAAAAAATCAAAACTACAACTACACAAAAAAATGTAAACATGAATACGATTCCCTAACATGTAGGCATAAACGATGAATACGATTCCCTAACATGTAGGCATAAAGAAACCCTAGACGGGTTGACATGCCGTTAAAATCAGTCAATCAAGGAAAACATACGAACGAATTTTGAATTTTTTAAATTACATTTTTGAATAGAGCGTGGAAAGTTCTTTTAGATGCGCGTGGTAATTTCTTTGAGATCCCAGCAAATAATACAAAGCTGCTTTTTTTCTGTCACATTATCTTTACTTGAATTAAAGGTGATTTCACATATAAAAGATGGTGTGGTATAGGATCGGGTGAGCTTTGGTATCGTCGACAAATATCATCATCATCATCATGTCGCGCTGGCAGCACGGATATCCCTGACCCTCTCTCGCCACTTTTCCCGATTGTTCATCGCCTCTGGCAGATCTTCTGGACTACATCCCGTATCCTCACATAGTTGCTGAATGTATGTTCGTGCTGGTCGTCCTGCTTTTGCTCGGCCATATGTGGGGGTCCATTACAAATACCAAACATCAAGTCTTCAATACCAAAGCCCACTCGATCCTATCCCACTGACCCATAGAATGGACTCCAGGCCAGAGTAATGTCAATGAAGTGATAATTCATATTCTCCGAAGTTCCAGGACGAGAGCTTCATCATGAAAAGTTTTAGTATCATACCCAGGACCCTCGGGGTGGAGGTTGCCTTTCTGCAGAGATACAGGCGGCGTATTTTACAGCCCCAACCGACTGAGCGTATATTTGATATTAGATTTTGGGTTCACCGTACTGGGGCTGATTATGATATATGTGGCAATCCAACTTACGACTGAATCCCAATACATTTATTAATTAAAACTTGTAAGTGAAAATCAAGATGATTTCACTTTGTTCGTTGGATAAGATTATCGTTAGTTAGATAGTATATCCTATGAGAGCAGAACTATTTTAGCACTTTGTAATAGGCCTTAGAACGAAGCTCCACTTAAACTAATTTTGTCAACTGAACACAGACATGTTGCTAACAAAAATAAATAAAATGAAAAGAATAGATAAAGAACAAAAAATAGTCGATCGTTTCAGCTTCTTCCTCCTACTGTCTACGTGACCTAAGTCAAGTCGTCAGCGAATGAGATGGAAAAAAAGGGGTGTGGATCCCACAATCTCCACCTACGGGGGTCGCGAAAAACCAGAAAGCGGAAAAGAAGTAGCGTAAGAAAAGAAAAAGGCGGTAGAGCAGTTGAAGTTAGCTGATAGAATCAGAGATAAAGTGTCGTGTTCACTTAAACAATTATCAAATCTGATGCAAGAAAAAAAAAATTCAGTCCGCTCATGAGTCAGTTGACAGCTTTTTTTAAAAAAATCTTTTACTGCTTTATCACCTCACTTATTTCAGTCGACAGCCATTTTTAGCAGTTGAATTTGAAAGGGTTCACTTTCGACATCTTTTTATTTTCTTAGATTTTCTTAGAGATAGTTTCGTTTTTTTAATCTTTTTTTTTTCTGTAAATTATTTACTGTAGAAAATATCAATCGACCCTGCGTATAAATGCATCTGTAGCGGAATCTTTCAACCATGCTATTAGCATGGTTGAAAGATTCCGCTTGTTGAACCCCAAAACCATTCTGCAGACTGTTTGATCATGATTCGACCGACTTCAAACATTTCCTTTATACTTCACCTGAAGAAGTTCCCTCTTTCTTTTGTATATGTCTCAAGATCTTGAAAAAACAGAGTAGTTTTGTTGACAATCTGGGTATTTAGTTTCAACTGGGCACTCTTCCTCAGAGTCGTCTGGGTCTTTTGGTCCCACCTTCCACGTGTCTTACGTCCCCTGCAACCATCCCAGGGGTGGCCATATCTTTGATATTAAAAACATTTCAAGGGTGCGAGAATTTATTGTTCCACCTTCTCAAAGCAATAGTCTTTGGGTATTTTAGGCTGATTAAAACTTAATATGTATGTATTTGTCTGAATTTCCTCCCCAACCCTTCTAATTGTTATTCTTTTGTAGCCTGTGGCCCCTTGCCTTCCCAAGGTTACTCTTGATTCTTACATAGCCAAGGACAGCTCCCCGCTCCTAATAATTCCTTTCGATGTGTTCAATCTCTCAAGCAGTTACGCCTTGCATTTTGTCGTGCGGAACTTCTTCATTTTGTGGACATTTTCAGCATGCCTCCGACTGCCCACCTCCACGAGCAAATTGCCGTTTATATTCTTTTTGAGAGTTCGAGGGGTTGCTCTGCTTGAAATAACTATCTTTTAAGAATGGAGATAATTTTGTTAAGCAGGTCTCTTCCAAATATTCAAGTACAATGAATCTTGGAAATTCTACAGCTTTAGTCTCTGAATAAGACTCTGATTGATTTCGTTTGGGTTTTTTATTTGAAGAAACCATAAATCGAGTTTGTTTTTCGCTGGTCTTGTGCTTCACCCCCACCACTAACTTGGGTGGTGCATTTATCAAGGAGGAAACCCATTTACCTTGGCTGTAACGGGGATATACTTCCAGTATACTCGAGCAGAGTTTCGAGCTCTAGCCAATTTCAGTTTCCAGGTGAACATTGCAAAATAAGTTGGGGACTAAATGTATAGGTACTAGGGCTTGACACAACCTATCGATTAATCGGGTCGACCCTGTTCGACCACCCGTTTTGCCTTGTAAGAGCTAAAGTTGTATGTTGCAAGTAACTTGACCACTCGGTTGCTGAGTCAAGGATTGCTCAACCAGGGTCTCATCTTCAAGCATTACGGGTCACTACCTACGCCCAACATGTGGCTTTGTTGGAAAGTCTTACTCTTTTGCAGAGGTGCAGTCGGTGTATTCTACTGCCCCAGCCAATAGGAATGACCACCTGTTAAATAATAATAATAATAATAAGAAGAAGAAGAAGAAGAAGAAGAAGAAGAAGAAGAAGAAGAAGAAGACTTGGATCTTTTCCGGGAAGGAAAAAGCTATAGAACATGAAATTGACGGTGATATCAATTTTAGTTGGCGCACGTAGAACGGTCGCCAAAGACTTGAAAAAAAAACAGGAGAAATTTGAAACCAGAGGAAGAATTGAAACATTCATACGACAGTACTAAGATCGGCTTGAATACTGAGAAGAGTCCTGGAGACCAGAGGAGACATGTAGTCACTCAGACTCCGGTGAAAGCCCGCCAATTAAAACTGGTGTAAAAATTCACGTGGAGTATTATTATAATGTTTTTTTTAATTTTATTTCTCGTGATTTTTTTTTTACCAGTAAACTAGGTGGTTTTTAACTGGAATTTGGGTGACAACAAGTTTCCTCAGATCATCAGGACTCTTCTGAGTATTTTAGCCGATCTTAACAATGTTGAGGTCTTGAGGGTCTCGATTCTTCCTCTGATTTCTAATTCTTCCAGTTTTTTTTTCTTCAACCCTTCGGGGACCGTTCCAAGTGCACTAACTACAATTGATGTCACCGTCAATCTCATGTTCCACATTTTTTTCATAAGCAAGATCGAAGTATTTCTTAATCTTTTCGCTTTCTTTTATTTTCACTCTACGGTCAACCGAAGCGGCAAAATCCACTAGTTTGTAAGTTCTTTTTTTGTTGTTGTTAATGAACACTTAGTTCATTAACAAGTTCATTAACGGTCTTCTGGCCGGGATTGGATGATCCGTTTGTGTCTTAAAATCTCTGAAAATTTTATGCGTCTCATTCTCTTGGACAGATTGTGATTTGTGCATATGCTATTTGTTAGTATAATCAAATTTCAATCTTTTGAACAATTCCCAGAGAATCACCTTTCCTATACAGTCATGTCTAGTCTTGTACTCTGTTTTAGCCATTTTGCTGCATTCTCTGATAATGTGATTAATCGTTTCGTCTCTTTCGCCACATAACCTATACTTGCTATTCACTTCTGTATTATCAATTTTAGCTTTTATATAATTGGTCCCAATGGCATTATTTTGTTCTTGATTATTATTATCATTATTTGAAAAAATGTTTCCTTCAAATTTTGAATCCATTTTAACTAAACTGACGTCGCTCTAGTTTTTGTTTTTGTTCTGTATTTTTCTTGTCAAATGACCGCGGAAGAATTCTCACCAAAAGATTACTGAAGTATAATGAAAATTGAGTTTAAGTATTAGTACATGACGAACCACTTAATTTCAACCTTTATATACTTTATTTAGAAAGGGATGATAATTATTAGCTGATAATGGGGTTTATTACAGATAATGAAAGCAAAATATGCAGATGTTAGTAGCTGTGGATTATATCCAAGAGACGATGTTGGAGAGGTATCACTCGAAATAATAATAATAATAATAATAATAATAATAATAATAATAATGAAAAATTTGCCAGCTTAATAATGAAAAAGGAAAAAAGGATACAATGGATGGAATAGAACTACAAAATCAGGAAAGCATTAGGACAACGGGAGAAAGAAAATTCAAGTACTTGGGAATATTGAAAGTGGACACTATCAAACGATAAAAGCAGACACTATCAAATGATAAAAGAAAAAGTAAAAAAGAAAAAAAAAATGTACCTCAGAAGAACAAGAAAACTTCTCAAACGCAATCTCTGAGACAAAAATCTCAGCAAATGAATAAACACCATTGCAGTCTCCCTTGTTAGATACTTTGAACCATTCTAAAGATGAATATAGGAAGAACTTAAACAAATGGACCAAAGGACAAGGAAATTGATGACGATGCACAAGACTTTATACTCGAGAGATAACACATATAGTCAAGAAAAGAAGGAGGAAGAGGATTTGCCAGAATTGATGATTGCAAAGATGCAATCAAGGATTCATGGAAACACTAAAAAGAGAAAGGAAAGACCAATTACAGCAGTCAGTAGTAACCATGGCAACATAATTTCAAATAGAAAAACAACAAAAACTAGAAAACAAAACTAGGAAAAAAATAACTGTATGGATACTTCAAGCGACAAACTGGGAAGCTTGCACTCAAGATAACGAAGACATAGATAAGAAAGTTAAACCTGATGAAGAAACTGATTCTCTTTAATAGTAGTACAAAATGTCATAAGGACTAATTATATCAAAGCGAAAATTGATAAAACGGAACAGAATAGCAAGTGTAGGTTATGTAGAAAAAGAAATGAGGAAGTTAATCACGTCATAAGCGAATAAAACAAATTAGCACAAAAGGAATACAATGATAAGCATAAATGGGTAAGAAAAGTGATCTACAAGGAGTTTGCAAGAGGTTAACGTTTGACCAAACTAATTAATGGTATATACACTAACCAGAATCTGACCAAGAAAATGAGACCCATATAAGTATTAGGGACGTTAAGATAGAAACGAATCACCCAATCTACTCAGAGAACTGAAAAAGTTGAGAAACATCAAAGTGATGGTGATAATAATTGTAGTCAGCGTGCTTGAAACGGTCCCTAAGGGCTTGGAAAAAAAATCCGGAAGAATTGGAAATCAGAGGAAGAGTCGAGAACGTACCGACTATAACACTGTTAAGATCGACTATAATACTTAGAAGACATGCAGCCACTCAGACTCTAGTGAAAGACCAACAGTTAAATTTGGTGTGAAAAACCCAGGAGGAATAAAATAATTGTTTGGTTTATTTGTTTCACAGCATATCAACTTCCTATTGGATATTTAATGCTGAAATTTAATTAATTTGTTATGTAATCATAATAGGTTTTATTTTCAATATAGAAATTTTCAATATAGAAAAATATATCTTCAATATATATATATATATATATATATATATATATATATATAACGTATATGATATATACATAAAATTTTATATATTATTATAATATTTTTTATATAATTATTATTTGTAAAATAACATAAAATAACATTTATAGTTTAATAACATTTATATTTTAAAACCTTTTATTTATATTTCATTTATATTTTAAAACATTTTATCTATATTTTTAAACATTTTAAACATTTTATATTTTTAAACATTTTATCTATATTTTTAAACATTTCATATTTCAATAACATCTCTATTCTAATATAAAATAACATTATATTATTTTTTATATTATTATATTATATATTTTTAGTTAGTTTTCATCAATATATATTTAATATAACGCTTATAATATATAGAGAGAAATATATATTTTCAAAATACAAATTTGATTAATTTGGAATGTAATCATAACAAATTATATTTTTAGTATTGCATTGTAATGTCTTCTTTTTTTATTACAGTTCATTTGTCTATAATCACTTGTTTGCACAGTTATATAGTTTCATGTATTCCTATCTAATAATGATAATAATTCTAGCTATTTCATGGTGTCAAATAAATGTTCGTATTCAATAATAATAATAATAATAATGACAATAATAGTAATAATAATAATTTGTTTCTACACAGTTATATAGGTTCAAGTATTTCTCTCTAATACTAAAAAAATTGCATACTATTATATGGTTTTAAGTATTTCCAACAATTATATGGCTTCAAGTTACTAATATATATATATATATATATATATATACTAAAGCCAGAATTTTCTATTTGAAAGTTAATAATCATTTTTAGTTTTTATACTGTTCTGCTTGCTAACATATGAATCCTTTAATTCTATAGTCAATGTTTGTCTTCCTTTTTATTGCTGTTATTTTCAAATCTGAAGCAAAAAAGAACATTATTATTTGTAGAGTTATAAGTAATCACATGGGTCCCGTGTATATTGAGACATCCTATATAATACAATAAATCGTGATTTGGTTGGGTTTTATGGCAAATCAACCATCGTAGATTATTTAATGCCAAATCCTGTTTATACATATATTAAATATATGATTTGTAAACACATTTTGTAGATAACATTTTAAACGAGCGTAAGCTCAGTTTTTTTTTTTTTTTGCTTTTTTTTCGCACACAGTTAACTGGTTTCAAGCATCGATGTGTATCACTAATAATTCAATTAACATCAGTAATTACACATAGTTAAATGATCAAACAGTTCCATTTCGAACAATTCAATTCAGCATAAGTCATTTGTTTGTAAAGTTTTAATGTCTATCAGTTCTATTTGTCCCACGGCTGCACATTCAAGTGATACCACTCCTGGCCAGAGTGGACCTGTGGACCTGCGAGCAATGGCAATGTAGGGGTACTCCACATTCTCCAAAGCTCCATTATCATCAGATTGTTTAGTGTTATATCCAGGACACTCGTTGGGGAAGTCAGAAGAGATACAGTCAGTGTTGTCTACAGTCCCAGCCGACTGGGCACACAATAAATCAATTGGAGAAAAATTAAACAGATAAACTAAAGTACAGAAAAGAATATTTTAAAACTTTTCATATATATTCACACGCATATATATATTTATATACCAACCCCTCCGTAGGATATTGCACAAGATTGATTTTTTAAGCCGAGTTTAGAGGGCTTGAACTCAAAGTTTTCCTTCTCCTAGACTTTACTAAGATTTAAGAGACGACTCTGTCCAACTATTTACCCATTGCTGGCGGAACAATAATTGGATTCATACCTTTCATAAGGGTATTAGCGTTATGCGAAATGAAAAAAAGCCTCGTCCAGGATTTGAACTCGGATCGCCCTGTCTATATCCTATGACGATAACCATTACATCTTTAGCGCCTCCCATTTTTCTTATATATATATATATATATATATATATATTCACAAATATAGTATATACTTACTTTCATTAATGTTGGATCGCACTAGTTTTGTTCTAATATTAAAGGTATAGGAAAATAAGTTTTAGAATTAAAACCACAAAAAATTTTGAAGACTTGTTGATAATTGTCGATATTCATAAACAGACACTACATTCCACCATTTTAACTGCATGAATATGATATCTGGACGTGGAAATTTGATACATACATATTTGCTTTTTTAATATAATAATATTTTTAATTGATTAATTAGTTAAATAAAATTAATAGTAATTAGAATGAAAAATAAAGCAATTGTTACTGACAATTCCAAAACTGTTGTTATATTTTCTGGGACGAGAAAGCTTATGGAAAGTGGTTGGCTGGGACAGGTGCTGCGGTAAAAATTTAATCCAGTTCGCCAGTTGACCCGCATAGTAAAAGCATATACACACGTACGTATGGGGGTAAGAGTAAATTTCACTTAACTTAGTCTGTGCATCCATTCTCTTCTTAATGTGACGAATGCCAACTCTTGAGATCGAAGATAAATAAGTAGTTACAACAGCATTATTATCCTCTTATTCATACTAGCTCTAACTGACTTTTTTGCGTTGGAATCTGACAACAATGGCCCGAATCGTTTCAATTTTTCGTCTTATCCCCAGTTCATCGAGTCCCTTTTCTAGGTTCTCGGGGGCAGTTTCAAAGACCCCCAACTATGGTTGAATAATAATAATAATAATAATAATAATAATAACAGTGAGAACATAAAATATACTAAGAAAAGGAAAACATTCGAGAACACAATGCAATGAAACAACTGATAAATGACAACAGCAATAAAGTAAATAGACAGTTCTGCCTGAAAAAATAAACCAAATTACGTTGACCACAGACGGGAAACTCAGAGGGTACCAAAACAGGATCCAGCAAGTAAAAAGGTGGAAAGTTGAGTAAATGGATGCAGCTAAAGTAAAACACGTCAGGGGCAAATGATGAGAAGAGAAACGATTCAATAAAAAGGTTAAATAGTTGATCAGCATGAGGAACGATTCACAAGGAATCTAGGAAGGAGTGGAAGTTGAAATACATCTTCTTCGGAAGAGCGGCCAAGAAAATTACAAACTGGAAGACACCTGGCCACGATGGGATTCAGGGACACTGATTCAAACGATTTACGTCAATTCACGACAGATTAGCACAACAATGTTTACAAGAGATAAACATTCTGAAGTAGATAAAAAAGGTGGGGGAGCCTTATCCAGGGAGATAAAAAAAAAAGGAGACACCCCAAGCAATAACGTGTCTGTTAATGATATGAAAAACTCTGAATACACAAATAAGAGAAGAAATTTATTACTCTTTTGTATGCTGCGGACTATTTCTCGGAGAACAGAAAATATGCTGCAAAGGAACTAGAGGCACGAATGCCCAATTGTACATAGGTCAATACAATCTAAAAGAAGTAAGAACAAGAAAGAAAAATCTTGCCCTGGTTTGGGTAGACTACAGGAACGGCCAATGGCATGACCCCAAAACCATGGAAAATGTTTGAAATATTCAAAATCGAAAAAAGTTGTTAACTTCATTACAAAAGCTACAGAAAACTGGAGAGTGGAATTAACAGCTGAAGGACAAAGAGGCATCTTATAGAGGCGCATTTAGGGTAACAGTTATTGTCAGAGGAAAAATCGAAGACAAAAATTAGAACTACTTTTGGGAGACAAAAATAATTATCTCCTTTAGAAAGTGAGCGTGTCTGCTGAGCACTACGCGGAGTGTCAGATGACGATTCCTGAAATCTTTTCTTGTTTACTTTTACCTCTGTTCTTTGAGCAGTGGAAACATTGTTATGACCATTTTACTGTCCATCAATCTCAAGCGTTTTTCTGTTTTTATCCCTCTTTTACAAACTGCTTGTTCATAGAACAATGTATGCATATTTTATCGATTGGGTACGTTTGCATATTTTTTCAATTCTAAAGTAAAGTTGGCGACCGTATTCGAGGGTGAACCGAAGGCTCTCTTTTCGATAGCTACTACATCAAGGTGTCGAGGAGGGTGTTACTCCTTTCTCTGTATTGCCCCACTTTACTCTTGATTCGTACCTTATAATGCTGAGTGTTAAGCAAGGAGGTATCAAATACCATTTGAGTCTTTGGTATTGTTGTATATTGACCCTTGACCGAGCCGTCAATCAGAGATGCACCAGTGTAAATAAGCGTTATGAAAGAATATAGGCAGATACCGGCGGCCGTTGTGTCTGTTGAGGTCAGGAAGGCCAGCTAGTTTGCAGACTGAGAACGCCCCGTGAGGGCTATTGCTCTCAACGACCCCGGTTGAGCAACCCCAGCCAAGATGCGGAAGAAGTGCTAAGTGGGTTCTTGAAGATAACACAGCGTGCTAAGGTCAGAGTAGAAGTTGGGTCAATATAGCAGTCTGTCTCTGTCTCCACCCATCTCTAACACACCACAGAAACATCACCCCTTTCGAGAATAAAGTGTGAGAGATATATTTTTATAAAGAAGTGTGTTCGTTCATTCATTGAAGTTCGTAAATTATGTTTGATTATGTTTCTACTTATATTCGTATGTGGGTATACAACAGTATGACTCGACCTGGAATTGAACCCAGATCTCCCGGTATTTGTATTTATATTATGCATATATTAAATGCTTCTATATGTGTGAATGAGCTTATCTTATCTTTCCTTCGGTTTATTTGTGTTGATATATCACGAATATTATAATGCTAATATTTGTCTTTTCATACAAACAATGAAGCAACTCAATACTGTGTTAACGTTATTGTTTTTCTACTTTTTAAGAATATTGCATATTTACATATTTAGTATATTTACGATCCTCGGTGAGTATTAGTACAAATCACTTATAAGATAGCAGCTTTTTGATGCACAAAAACACCAACTAATCACCAAAATTAAGCAATTATTAGCCTTATCAGTAAACAAATGACTGATCAGTAAACAATTCCAGGTGGTGTAATTCGAAAAACAGACAGCTTTTACTTTACTTCTCATTGAACGGATCTGTAAAAAAAAATAAATAAATAAATAAAATAAGACAAAAAAAAAAAAAAACATCAATTGTATAAATATCTTTAGCAGAAAAAAAAGTGACCGTTCCGATAAGTTGAGGAAATAACAATAAGTTTTAAAACATTCATTAACTCGTACAGCTCAACTAAAATTACTCATCCGCCCGGCAGACGAGGCTTAAAATACGCTGACTGTATCCCCTGCAGAACGCCGAAAGGCGTCCTGGGTATGACATTAACTTATATCTGATAGTGAGACTCCAGTGCTGATAATCTGGAGAAGGCAGAGTGCTCCTATATTGCCATTACTCCCAGGTCTACTCTCACCCAGAGTGGTAGTACCTGTTGAGGTCTCATTAATGACTCAAATAGATCTGTTTAAAAATATTCCTATTCGATAGGACCTTGTGCAAAAGTAAAAATTGTTGATATGCCATTAAATAAAGAAACCAAACTAAAACAAAAAAATTAAAAAATCTTTTAAGAAACAACACAAAAATGTAAATATAAGCGTACAATGAACGCGATTCCCAAACCACTTGGCATAAAATAATCCTTGATGGGTTGACATGTCATTGAAATAAATCTATCAATTAAATTACTCGTGCTATAGATCTGGTGAAGTTACTGATACCATAATTTATGGAGAATTCGATTTTCGTCGGGTGGTCATAAAGTTAGCCTTCACATGCTATTTGCCAATTTGAAAAGCAGAATATTTCATAAGAGAAACTAGCAGATGTTCATACACATTCATTCAATAAATATTGCATTAAAGGAACTGTGAAATCCTATTGGTTCAGTAGATAGCCTTTTAAAGGTATGATACGAGGATCATTAAATAAGTTTCCCGACTTTTTTCGTATGAACACTTTTATTGATAGTACACGCATGAAACTTTAGTCCCTTTTGAAGTAACCTCCTCCGGCTGCAATGCACTTGTTGTACCGTTCCAACAACTTCTGGAAGGCCCCATCGAAGTCCTCTTGTGTGAGTGTGTCAATGACCTTCGTCACACCCTCTTTCATCTCCTCAGTTGTCTCATAACGACAGTCTCTGAGCTTAGGGAATAACCAAAAGTCACAGGGAGCAAGGTCTGGACTATAGGGAGGCTGAGGAACTGTCTGGATGCCCGTCTTGGTCAAATAGTCTGTGACAAAGATGGAGTTGTGGACTGGTTCATCGTCCTGGTAGAAATGCCACTGACCCGATTTGAAGAGTGCTGGCCTCTTCCCTAGGAATCTCTTCCTGAAATCCCTTAAAACCTCAACATAGTAACTCTAATCCTAACCCTTTGGCCAATCAACTCTGGTGTATTGACTTCCTTACTTCTCCCACACCTCTCATCATCCCTCACAGACTCCCTGGCTTCCTTGAATCTCTTATGTCACTCAAAAACTAATGCTCGATTCATGCAAGATAGTCGTAAAGCAGTCTGAAGAATTGGTCAGTCATCTCATAAGATGTATAGCAATAACATACTGAATTTTCAAGAGTTTACGACAATTTTAAATGCCTGAGCAAAAAAGTCTTAAATATGTGTATATACGATGATTTTATAGCAAGTGTATTAGACAGAAGTTCAATTGTTAACTTTACTTTATTTTATCTTTAGTTTAATTTAATATTCAGAAAGTATTTAATATAAACAAGTTAATGCAGAGCAACATAAAAGTTTTTAGTATTTTATAAGTCCAATGTAATTGCAAAATTGTTTTACAGTCAGCATCATTTTTGATGATAACTTGTTCATTTTTAACATGCACTAAATTTCATTTTTTTAACAGCTACATAACAACGTTGGAGGATTTGAAAAGTTCTCTAGGATGTTCGTTTTATGAGTAAACTATTTCTTCGTACGCATTCTGTCGATGTCAGCAACTATAAAAGGAGTGTCACATAAAAATTGGCTGTTGAAATATCTTTCCGGTATTATATCAGAACGAACTACGTGTTTTTCTTCATGTATAACAGAAAATATTTGATGTCATATTACAGCGTATGGATACATTTAAGAACAAATAATGGACTACTTTTTATTTGAGTGTTTTTATTTGAGTGGAAATAGGAAAATGATGTAAGAACAGAATAAAATGAATGTCATTGCTTTGAGAGAAGATCAAATTATGATGACATATCTACTGCTAATGACTTTTTTACTAATGAGACCCAAGCACTGCAACACTTATGGAAGGAGTGCGTGGATTGCAATTAGGACTATGTTAAAAAAATAAATTTCATTTGGTCTCATTCCATGAGAGTATCTCGGTCAGCTAATGAACTTTTTAAGAGACTCACGAATAGTTTAACTCACTGGGGGAATATCCGATTGTACTTTTGATTGTTAATGCACCGTCCCATGTGTAACTGTAATCGAATTCCTCCTTTTTATTTTCTTCCTTTTTAGGACAGCCTTTTTTTCTGAGAAATGCGAAAGGATTAAGCAGTTGATAAAAAACAAATTTTGTAAATAAGAAATAAGAAAAAAATCTATAAAGCTGAAGTTGAAGTGAATTTTATAACAAGTTAATATTTCTAATCATACTTTAATTTTCTTTTTTCTCTGAGCTTCTCAAAAAAATGTAAAACATCACTATTATATACTAATTACTACAAATAATAATAATAATAATATTAATAATTACTTGGATCTAGTTCGACAGCAGAAAACGCAGTGGAACATGAGGGTGAAGGTGATACTAGTTGTAGTGGGTGCACTTGTAACGGTTCCCAACGGCTTGAAAAAAGGATTGGAGAAATATAGATCAGAGGAAAAATCAAGACCATTCAAATTACATTTAAGATCAGCTAGAATACTTAGAAGAGTTCTGGAGACCTGGAGTGACTTGCTGTCACTCAGACTCCCGTGAAAAATCACCAATTAAAGCTGGTGTAAACATTTGCAAAGAGTAAAATATTGACAATAGATATTTGTCTGAATTTCTGAGGTGTTGAGTAATCATTACTTGCTGAAACTTGTCCAATTGGTGGGATTTTGAGAGAACTTAATTTCATAAATGTCTTCAAGAGGTTAATTTTTATGGTCAATTACTCGTTCTTCAAGGTAAACACAGCAACACAATTTTGTAAGTCTTTATTTTCTGATGACTGGGAAAAAGTCATCGGAATAAAAACATGAAAAAACCTCATGTCTCAGGGTCGACCAGAAATATGGCCATCAAATAAACTATGGTTACTAATGGGATACCGAAATATGTTTTTAGTATATTAACTTTAGAAAATTCCAAAACTTTTAGAGATTTTAGTAAGGGTTCGATATACAATGTAATTATAACACCAAACTTTGTGCCCGTCAAGTTGATTGAACCGAATCTTTATTTTTTTTGTTTATTTACATAAAATAGACATCTAGCAAAAAATTTCTCAACAGAAACCAAAATTATGTCCTTTTACCAATCAATTGAAAGTCAATGCAACTTAAAATCCCACATGTAGACTGGATTTTCAGCTCGTAATGAAACAAGTTTATTCTAAAATCGAAAACATTCTATGATTATCGAATGATGATCGATTAGTACCTGAAAATTGCAATTTAAGTCCACAAAATCTAAAAGTATTCTGTATAGCAATAAACAAGAAATTTGGAATTTATTCACGATGCTCTGAATTGCATAAGATTCTTATTCATGTATAAAACTTTATTTGCTTCCGAGAAGTTTAGCGTTATCATTTTATTCATTGGTCATTCGTCAGCTCTTGATTTATAATCTGAAAATCATTAATTTATCGAATTAATTTTAGAAGCTAAAGGTTCCTCCTAATTTTCATCATTGTATGTGAACATCAACCGAACGAAATTATGACATTTTGTGACGTATCCACACTAAAAAAATATGTATCTATACAAATAAATAAATTACCGTGTAATTTAATATAAAAGTTTAAAGAAGTTGCTGTATTATGTGTAGACAATAGTAAATAAATGAAGAAGACTAAAATGTCCGAAACTCATATCACACAATTATGTACATATACAAAATAATAATAATAATAATAATAATAATATTATTATTATTATTATTATTATTATTATTATTTTACATGGATCAACACATGAGAGCAAGATCAGACGGAAAAATCTTGCTATAGCCTGGATTGACTACAAAAACACATATGATATGGTTCTGCAAAGTTGGATAATAAACTGCCTCAAAATGTACAAAATATCACATGAAGTCATAAACTTTATCGAGAGAACTATGAAAACCTGGAGCGTGGAATTTGCAGCAGGAGGAAGAAGCTTAGTTGAAGCAAAGATCCAAAGTGGTATTTTTCAAGAAGATGCTCTCTCACCGTTACTATTCATAATTGCCATGATGCCATTCAATCACATACTCGGAAAATGCACAGCTGGATACAAACTTAGTAGATTGCAGGAAAAGATCAATCACTTAATGTACATGGATGACATCAAAATATTTGAAAAAAAAAAAAATGAAAAAGAACTGGAAACTCTAATACACGCAGTTAAAATATACAGTCAGGACATAGGAATGGAATTCACCATAGAAAAATGTGCCATGCTTGTAATGAAAAGTGGCAAACGACATCTAACTGACGGAATGGAACTGCCAAATCAAGACAAGATTAGAACGCTCGGAGAAAAGGAAACCTACAAATACTTAGGTATCTTGGAGGCTAACACTATCAAACAAGTGGAAATGAAAGACAAAATTCAAAAACAATATCTCAGGAGAACAAGAAAACTACTCGAGACAAAACTCTCTAGCAGAAACCTTATCAAAGGAATAAATACCTGGGCTGTACCCCTCGTTAGATATTCGAGACCCTTTCTGAAGTGGACCAGAGATGAACTTAAACAAATGGACCAAAGAACAAAAAAACTAATGACCACGCATAAGGCATTACATCCCAGAGACGACGTTGACAGACTATAGGTATCAAGAAAAGAGGGAGGAAGAGGACTTGCCAGCATTGAAGATAGCGTTGACGCATCGATACAACGACTCGAAGACTACATAGAAAAACATGAAAGAGGACTGATTACAGCCACCAGAAACGATACTAACAAGACGATGGACAACAGAATTACAAAATCTAGGAAACTAAAATGGGAAGAAAAACAACTGTATGGGCGTTTTAAACGACTAATAAACAACATCTCAGACGAGAAAACCTGGACCAGGCTAAGAAAAGGAAACTTTAAGAGAGAAACAGAATTTCTACTAATAGCAGCACAAAACAAAGCCATAAGAATCAATCATATTAAAGCGAGAATTGATAAGACGCAATAAAATAGCAAGTGTAGGCTATGCGGTGATAGAGATGAAACCATCAATCACATAATAAGCAAAAGCAGCAAATTAGCACAGAAGGAGTATAAGACTAGGCACCACTGGGTGGACAAGGTGATCTGTTGGGAGATGTGGAAAAAATAGAAATTTGACTGGAGAACTTGGAAGTTGGAGGAAGAGTGGAGACCATCCAAACTACAGTATAATTGACAACGGCCCGAAAACTGAGTCCTGGAGACTTGTGGAGACTTGCTGTCACTCAAACTCCAGCAAAAGACCATCAACTAATGCTGATTTGAAAAACTCAAATGAGTAAATGATAATAATAATGATGATAATAATAAATTTAAAATCATTTGCAGTCCTTCTCAGTTTAGAATATTTATTTCTCACGAATCCACAACAATCTATATATATATATATGTGTGTGTGTGTGTGTGTGTGTGTGTGTGTGTGTGTGTGTGTGTGTGTGTGTGTGTGTGTGTGTGTGTGTTTAGGTAGCAAATTCTCTTGCAGGCATATTTTGACTATACTAATAAACTGAACAACTTTAAAACTACCTTCAACCACAGTTGCAACATTTGTTATGCCAACAAAAAAAAAGATAAATAAAAGGCTAAACACTAAATCCTTTTCCGTTATTTTCGACTAAAAAATCCCAACAATATATACACAGGGTGTTTAAAAAAATTGATACAATTTCTTAATCTTGTCCAATTTTCGTTCGACTGGTCTCAAATTTTAACAGCACGTGTAGAAACAATTCAAAATTCAATGTTTAATGTTTTAGGCCTTTTTTCTTTTCATGTATAGAAATGCCATTCACTGGAAGAGAAAGGACTCGTCAAAATTTGAAGCACTCAGCTTTGTCGTCCCAAACTCAAAACTCGAAGCTACAAACTAAAAACATATTTACTATATTTCTCATCAAATTTTGTTTTGTGTTTGTTTTGTTTTGTTTTGTTTTTGCTTTGTTTCGTTTTGTTTTGTTTTTGTTTTTGTTTGGTTGGTTTTTGTTTTGGGGAGGCGATTCTGTTTGTTTTTTCTTTTGTTTTTAATCGACTAATTTTAGTAGGAAAAATAATGTACCAGTGTGCATTTTCAGAATAAAAATCTATTGTATAAGTATTGTCCTTGGATTAAAATCAAGGAAAATGTATCAACGTAGTGTTTCTCGTATTTGATAACTATGTACGTGTTATTATCTACATTTTGTTAGACGAGGTGTTTTAATCAGTTTGTGAGGTTGATTCAAACTAATTTCCTTCTTTTTGTTCTTTGCTTTTATCTTGTCGTTCTGGAATGTCACTGACATTTCACAACACAACGGACACCCGGGGAAGGCCGGAGTGGAGGACACAGGAGAAACATTCAGATAAAACCAAAGAACAAAGACGAGAAAATTAGTCCGAACAAACTACACACAAAATTGTGTGCGAGTTAACACAAGATGTAATCAAAATTTAATTAAAAAAAAACAAAAAAAAAACATTTTGTGGATATTTCTAATGTGATTGCAATTCTGATGGCGTCTTGTAAAATCTAGTTTCAATTGTATTCATGCGCATTTTAACACATTTGTGATTATGTGCGCATGTGGGCGATTAATATTTGCTGTGTATGAACGAATATTTAACCGTTGAATATGTTTGCAAATACCTAACAATATAATACGAAAATAAGTCACCTCACTGCTGATCTGAGCATTATAACACTGCAGGCATTTTATTCGCTATGACGAAGCGACAAGTCTTTCTATCTGTCCAGCATCTGTCTGACCATGCAATTAAATAACACAGCATTATCTGTGCCTCATTTTCCCCTAACTTTTTCACCCCTTTTTATACAATCGTTGTGCGCTCTCTTCATCTTTACATCTCCCTCAGTCCATTACACCTAATTTGCATTTTTTTTAGTTTTATTTATTTCTATTTTTTGATACTTTTCTTTATTTGCTTTTTCTTTTTTTAAGACTCGGCTTGGACACAAATTAAATTTTTTGTCTCCGATATAATACTAGATAGTAATAATGGCCGAGTTTTTTTTAATGTTAAAAACGGGCCTTATTTTATTTTATCTTTTTTTCTAACAGAAAGTTCCACTGTGCTGCGCTCTCTCTCTCTCTCTCTCTCTCTCTCTCTCTCTCTCTCTCTCTCTCTCTCTCTCTCTCACAATATATATATATAGTGTTTATGTGGGGTTAAGAACGAAAGAATAGACACAAACATTTTTATAGACACATAAACTTATATATATATATATATATATATATATATATATATATATATTTGCCTGCAGCCAAGCCAAGATCAGAATATATTTATTTCATGACTGTCAACATTTCAAGACTGAAGATATATGAATGCCATAGGATTTACTTTACGTATGAATGAAACTTGAACTTTAACAACTTATAATTTAAACATTCGATTTTGCACGTGTTTTTGAATAGTTTCCAGTGTTTATTTTTATTCTTTTTTATGGGCAGGGGAGGATGGTTTAGGGTTTGTTTTTTTTCTTTCTCGAAGATGTCATTAATGAGGAAGATCAGTTTAAAAATGATATTTTTTTAATCATTATTTTTTAAAACTTTTTGATAATTACTTTAGATTTAGAATGAAACGTTTTTTAACTGGTTTAGTTTGCTGTTGGAACTATTTGGAGCAAGGGATTCAATACATAATATCCATCCATCTTCATAGGTTTCCAGAAAGTATGTGGTGTTTGGTTAAATTTTTTTTTTTTTCCGATCTTCTCCATCAGAGTAAATTTAGCGTTTCTATTAAAGTCATGGTTTGTTTAGCGGAAATGTTTTTCAACTGGGAGAAGTTTATATATTATATAAGTTTATTTATAAGTTAATATATTATATAAGTTTATATATTACATAAGTTTATATGTAAGTTTATATATTATATAAGTTTATATACAAGTCTATATATTATATTAGAAGTTTACACATTTTGTAAGAGAAACATAATACAGAAGAGAAGTTTATATTTTAGATAATCCTGTATCTATAGTTATTTATTCAAAGATTTCCTACAACGCTGATTTCTAGATATATTGCTGGGAGCAACTAATGCATTCTAGAAGATTGTCACTTTTATATATATTCCAAAATGGACACCTGATCAAAGTACTGAACAGGATCATCGAGTCTCTTGGGTGCCCTTTTCATATGGCCTTGTGCTACATCTAAGCAAAAAGCTTAGTAAATTACTACTGAACAGGATCATCAGTTCGATGAACTGGCGAGAATCGGTATTGTAAGCACAGCAGTGTTGATTACTGGTAAAAACTGGTAAGTTAATTGGTTTTAAAGTCGAAATTGTTGGGTGCACACGTGGTGCAGTAAAAAGGGACGTTTCTGACAGCATGGGCAAACTAGAAATAAGCAGAAAAACTTATCAAAGAGATAAATACATCGGCTGTATCCCACGTAAGATATTCCGGACCATTTTTGAAGTGGCCAAGAGAAAAACTTCGATAAATAGACCAGAGAAAAAGAAAACTAATGACCATGCATAAAGCATTACATCCCAGAGATGATGTTCACAGACTATATGTATCAAGAAAAGGAGGAAGAAGAGGACTTGTCAGCATGGAAGACACCGTTGACGCATCGATACAATGATTCGAAGACTATATAGAAAAACGCGGTGGAAGACTGATTACAGCGACTAGAAACAATACTAACAACACGAGGAGCAAAAGAACGGGAAAAAAATGGGAAGAAAAACAAATCTATGGATGTTTTAAGCGACTAGCCATGACATCTCACCCGAGAAAATGTGGATATGGCTAAGTAAGGGAAACCTTAACAGAGATACTGAATCCCCTCTAATAGCAGCACAAAACAACGCCATAAGGACCAATCATATCAAAGCAAGAACAGATAAGACGCAACAAAACATAAGATGTAGCTTATGTGGAGATAGAGACGAAACGATCAATAAGCGAAAGCAGCAAATTACCACAGAAAGAGTGTAAGACTAGACACCACTAGGTGGGCAAGGTGATCCACTGGGAATTGTGCAAGAAATTGAAATTTCACCATACGAACAAGTGATATATGCACAACCCAGCATCTGTCATAGAAAATGAGACGCACAAATTCCCCTGGGGTTTTGAGATACAAATGGATCACCAAATCTCGGCTAGACGACCAGACCTGATAATAATCAGCAAAAAGAAAGAGAACTCTCAGAATTGTGGACTTTACTGTCCCGGCTGACCACAGAATAAAATTGAAAGAAATTGAAAAGAAAGATAAGTACCTCGACCTTGCTTGGGAATTGAAAAAACAGTGGAATATGAAGGTGACGATTATACCAATTGTAATTGGTGCTCTTGGTACAATCACCAAAGGATTGGTAAAGGGATTGGAGGACTTGGAAATAACAGAACGAGTGGAGACCATCCAAACTACTACATTATTGAGATCGGTCAGAATACTGAGAAGAATCCTGGAGACTTGATGCGACATGCTGTCACTCAAACTCCAGTAAAAGACCATCAGCTGACGTTGATGTGAAAAACTTTCAAGGAGTAAATAATAATAATAATAATAATACCTTGAGTAATCCTAAAAAGTCAATTCAAAATATCTGCGTCTAACTATTGTTCAGGAAGTGTCAGAGTGTTAGGACATGGTGGGAAAGTAATTATGTTATATTTTCATTTAGAAAAAAAAAAAAAAATAAATAAATTAAAATGATGGCGCTGTCATTTGTAAGTGACATCTGCCTGTTCTTTCATCTTTATTGACCTGAATTTTGTCTGTGGTCAATTATTTCAGCTGTTTATTTTATTTTATTTTCGTAAATAAAGTGAATGACTAAATCATAGGCATGTTGTAATTAAACAATTACCCTTTCTTTTATTTTATACAAAACAAGGTGACCTGCTATTGACCAGACTTTAAAAAAGAAGGAAAATGTGAAACAAGTCAATTACGTGACTACTTGTTTTAATGTTTTTCTTTTTCTTTTCTTTTCTTTTTTTTTCTTCCAGGTAGAGAAATGCCATTTACTGGCAAAGAAAAAGCGTTTAAATGTTAAACATAAAATTTTTAGGTGTTTCTATACTTGCTGTTAAAATTTGAGATCATTTGAACAAGCATCAGTCAAGTTATTAGATAACGAAACGATATCAATTTTTCTGATACATCCTGTACATCTCAAATGATATCAATTTCTTGTAAACACTGTATATTAAATCAAAAGAAAATCAAAATAAATTGTATCGTTGATAATTTCTATATGCCCGTTAGTTCTTCAATATCTCTGGCTCTTTCTCTACCCAAGCACAAATAAATAGCGACACTGCCAAATTTGCTAGCAAACTACACATTAAGGACAGAATAGGAAAATTAAAGTAGAAATATGCTTATATTCAATTTAAGGACCACAAACAAAATTTCAAGAACAAGAAGTTGGCTAGATTAATTAACTCTTCGAAGACTGAATTAAGCTTGGTTTCTAAACACTTGATCCAAAATGTAACCTCTAAGATACTAAAAAATTCGAGATATAACTCGTGGAAAATTTGATACAATAAATAGTTTAAGAGCATTAAGTTTAAAATAAGCACCACGTTCATCCATCTCTAGAGATTTATTACTAAAGAGTTTAAATCATGCAAGGAACTAAATGGATATCACAGATGAAGAAATAGATATTGTTTTAACGTGTTGAAAATCTATTCTTACTGATAGCAAAAGAACTTGGGTAAAGAGTTACACTGATAACTTTGACATCCCCGTGGGCTCATACGAATCGTCACAAAAAGTGGACCTCATTAGAATTCATATATTAGACACGTTAGGTAGGATTATAGACTTAAAACAGATAGAATTATATAGATATGACGGCCTCATTTTCATCCCTGATAATAATGGCCCCAAAACGTTGAAAATACATAAGAAAATCATAAGGGTCTTCAATTTACTTAGGTTTAAAACCGAAATTACTTTTAACCTGAAAAATGTGAATTTCCGGTAAATCACATTCAATTTAGAGAATAACACATTTAAGCCATTTAGCAAGAACAACCACACACCTACCTACATCAATGTCGACTCCAAAAACACAGGATCAGTTATCAAACAAATACCTGATGAAGTTAATTTAAGTATAGTTAGACTATCGTTCAGCAAAAAATATTTGAATAAAATAAGAGAACATATAATGAGGCCCTGAAAAAAGCGGATTCCAGCAAAAATTAGAATGCATGGATCAAAGAATAAATAGAGCCACTGATCTATACAATACTAATAACAGATGCAGCAATAACATATATTGTAGTTAAAGAACGGAAGATAGAAATAATAATACTAATATAAGCAGAAAAGGTAAGAATAGAAAAAGAAAGGTAATCTGGTTTAACTTCCCTTTCAATAAACTTTATTAATATATTTATATAGGAAGGTACTTTCTCAATTTAATAGATAAACACTACCATAGAGACAACCCGTAAAGCAAAATTTCTAATTGAAACAATGTAAAAATTAGTTACTTCTGAACTAATAATTTTTCTAAAATTATATATAATCATAACAGAAAATTAATAGATAAATCACATATGAATAATAAGAGGACACATATATTACACTGTAATTATATAAACAAAGGAGGAAGCCCTATGGGTGGAAGGTGCAATTCCGAAAATGTGGTATACCAAGCTGACTTTTTCTCCATGGAAATTAGTAAAGAAAAGAAAGTCTACATTGGAATATCCGTGAAAATTTAGTAACAGAGATTATATAACTATAGACATTCCTTCACTAATCTACTGCTAAGAAATTAAACAGCCTCGTCAGTGAGACAATCAAAATTTATGTCATCAAATAATGAAAAAGTAAAGCTAGAATTAATGTAAGTAAAATATTTAATTCAGTGAGTACTGAAATATTTTTTATCTAAAGCGTTTCATTTCTACTGTTGGTTTGTAGGGAACGAATAAATGAATAAAAAAAATTAAATTGAATTAAAAAAAAAAGAAAACTATCAAATTTGAAGAAACTCCCAGAGGTCCCTGACAGAAAAAAGGGATGACCCATGCGTAAAGAAAAAAGCAACCTCCTGACATGGGGGAACAGGCTCATTCTTTCAGGTTGTGACCGTCGGTTTTTGGACTAGGCGTTGGTTAGTCCCTTTCACCCAGTAGCATCTCTCTCTCGGTTAACAGTATGCTGAAATATAAAAGACTACGAAATGGAACTACAAACTAAAACAACCGGACTCTGACAAACTTCCAAAAAAAACTAACCATTATGGAAGCTTTAAATACCAAATGAGGACAAGCATATGCATGAAACGACTAACGTATTTTTGACACCTTAACTGGGGGATTCAACCATTTCAACTGTATTTAGGGAAAACTTCCGCACCCATGGAATGGTTGTTGAACCCAGGAAATAAAGGAAAATATAAAAGAAACGTCTTCGTCTCCTATCTGTTGCTGTCTTTATGCAATAGCATAAAACCGCATTATAAAAATTGACTGCGTTTTGAAATATTATTAATTTCCAAAGTATGACTTTTGAAACATACTATATATATATATGTGTGTGTGTGTGTGTGTATGTGTGTGTGTGTGTGTGTGTGTGTGTGTGTGTGTGTGTGATACATTCAATACGTTTCCAGACTTTTTTTGTTCAGGCATTTAAAATTGTCGTATGTTATTGCTATACATCATTTAAAATTTTCAGTATATTGTTGCTATACATCTTAAGATATGACTGACCAATTTTTATGATTTCAGGTTCAAATCAACAGCTACAGTAGCAATAAGAATACACACTTCTAAATCCTGATTGTCATAGCTGGTGAATTTCAAAAATGCAATCTGGACGTGAGGACACTTTAGAAGAACGATATGCAATAAAATTCTGTTTTAAACTTGGAAAAAATGACACAGAAACGTATGGAATGTTTCAGACTGCTTTACGACCATCTTGCATGAATCGAGCATCAGTTTTTGAGTAGCATAAGAGATTCAAGGAAGCCAGGGAGTCTGTGAGTGATGATGAGAGGTGTGGGAGGAGTAAGGAAGTCAATACATCAGAGTTGATTGGCCAAAGGGTTAAGATTAGAGTTACTCTGTTGAGGTTTTAAGGGAGTTCAGGAAGAGATTCCTAGGGAAGAGGCCAGCATTCTTCAAATCGGGTCAGTGGCATTTATACCAGGACGATGAACCAGTCCACAACTCCATCTTTGTCACAGACTATTTGACCAAGACGGGCATCAAGACAGTTCCTCAGCCTCCCTATAGTCCTGTGACTTTTAGTTATTTCCTAAGCTCAGAGGCGGTCGTTATGAGACAACTGAGGAGATGAAAGAGGGTGTGACGAAGGTCATTGACACGCTCACAAAAGAGGACTTCGATGGGGCCTTCCAGAAGTTGTTGGAACGATACAACACGAGCATAGCAACCGGAGGAGATTACTTTGAAGGGGACTTTCATGTGTGTACTATCAATAAAAGTGTTCATACGAAAAAAGTCTGGAAACTTATTTAATGATTCTCGTATATATATATATATATATATATATATATATAATAATAATGATAATAAATAAATATATATTAGATATATATATATTTAATCCATGGAATATATATATATATATATATATATATATATATATATATATTATTATTATTATTATTATTATTATATAATAGCGCTATCCTAGATATTGAACACTCTCCATATATTGCACTTGGTTCGACACATAACTACAAAGAGATTTAGTGACGACCAACACTCTTATAATATATATATATATGATACCGGACCATTGATCTAGTGGGTAGAGTGTTCGCCAATAAATCGAGAGGCTGGGGTTTAATCCCAGGTCGAGTCATACCAAAGACTCAAAAAATGGTCTTTGATACCTCCTAGCTTAACACTCTGCATTATAAGGTACGTTTCAAGGGTAAAGTAAAGCAATCCAGAGCAAGGAGTTGCGCCCTCCCCTACACCTAAGTGTAGTAGCTATTGAAAAGGGAGCCTTCAGGTGGCCCTCGACTACGGTCGTCAAATTTAAGGTGCTTGTGACGTAGCGGTTAACTTGGCGGAAAATGGAATCGGTGATACGGCTTCACATCCTCGACGAGGCTGTTTGCATTTCACATAAACCTAAGGAAAGGTATGAATCTAACTATTCTCCAACCACTCCCTTGCTACCAGCTAGGGGTAAGTTGTAAGGCAGATTGTGCTCATTAATTTTGGAGTAGCAACCAATCTAGAAAAAAAAAACTCTGAATTCAAACCATTGTACTTTGCTTAAAAATTGACTTTGTGTCGCGCTCTGCTTGTGGTGGTAGTAGAGGGTTAACATATATTCATTATATATGGTTGGCTATTATCCGTGGAATCTATCAGCCTCGAGTAACGAAGTCCTGTTCCAGATACCAACATAATCAGTTATATGAACGACCTCTTTATTGCTTTTACTGAATGTCAAAATAAGAGAGAATTTATGTTAAAAAATTACGACGGGAAAATATGTCGATATCTTAAAAATATGTCTAAAAAATTTGTTACAAGTGACGAATGATTTCTTGTTAAGCGGATCGCTAATTGAAATTGTCAGAGGATTAACTATAATCGGGACTGAAAAAAAATCTATTTTTCCTCAGGCTGCACCCAGTTTCTATTAGTTTGGGGGAAAAGAACTGCGGATTTTTACCATTAGCTTTAAAGTTATATATCTTACCCAGTCGGCTGGGGCTGCAGAATACACCAACTGCTTCTCTGCAGAGGGGTAAGACCTTCCCCAATTCCAACGAGTGTCCTAGATATGACACCAAACAATCTCATGGTGAGGTTCCAGTAATGCTGGAGCTTTGGGGAATGCGGAGCACCCCTTCATTGCCATTGCTCCCAGGTCCACTCTGGCCCGGAGAGGTAGCAACTGATTGGGTCCTATCTATGAACCATAAGATCCTATCTATAGAACTAAATAGCGTACTTATGCTAAATTGAATTGTTTGAAATGGAACTGATTTTTTACATTGAAACTGTGAACTTATGCTCAACTGAATTGCTTGAAAGAGAGATATTTTCACATTTAACTGTGTGTAAGCAAAAAACTATACTTATACTAAACTGAATCGTTTGAAATAGAACTATTTATATGTATAAAAATGGATTTGGCATTAATAACCTACAATAGTTGATGTCCCATAAAACCAAACCAAAGTTATATATCTCAGAGATTAATTCTTTCCCAGTTATACTTCCTTGCTTTGATGGTTTCTCAAAGACTCAAAAATCTACCAGTGGATGATTCTACATTCCAACCAACATACAGTGACCATAATCTTCTTATGAATCAGTAGTGGTTTCGGAAATTATTTTAATGTTTTATCTTGGTTCAGCCGACTCTGAAGAACATCATCCCCTCTAAAGGGATAAGATCCGCCAAAAGAGGTATGACACTAACCTCAAAGGGTGTCATGGGTATGACTTGTAAGTATCCAAACTGTGTTCCTGGTGAACATATTTAGATGCAAGCGTGAAGGTGCAAGCATGAAGGTGCAAGCGTGTCAATATGAGTATGAGGGTATAAAGGTGTATATGTATATATATGCATGTGATTGCGAGCATATATGTATGGGTGTATGAAAGCATAACTAGCGCATACATATGTACATAGATCTGTTTGTCGTAGTATCAAACGGATAGCTAAACAAGTAAGGGAGCAATTGTTGTGTACAATTCCTTTTTCATCAAAGGTCAAAATAGAAGAAGAATGTACATAGATGCATGTGTTGCAGTATCAAAAGGATAGCTAAAAAAAAAAAAGAAAGGAAGGAGTTGTTGTATACAATTAATTTTTCGTCAGAGGTCAAAATACAAAAAGAATCCATTTTGTCGAGCTTTTTTGATTTTCAAATTTGGCGCAAATTTCGAACGACGAATGATTAACGCTAATTTCTTCTGCAACCTCTTAAATTAAACTTCAATAATGGCTTTAAGTTGTCAATTTGAGGAGTACGTCAGTGATCCTACTCATCTTCAAAGCTCTTGTCTCTTCAGCCAAATCTTTTTTAATCAACTTTGAGCTCTTGCTAAATGCTAAGTTGATATGGCAAGTAGTTTCTGCTATTTTACATCCCATTTTAAACTCATCGAATAAGAATGTTCGATTTTGCCCCACCGCCTTTTTTTTCATCTTAAATTTGACAGTCTAACATAAACAAGAATAAACGGTGGACATAAAACAATTAGCATATATCAATAGAGAAATTTCTGCTTTAATGTATATTACATGTAGTTGATTAAACAATAATTTATTTGAAAATGGAAGTAAATAATGGAGTATAATCCGAAAATATAGAGAAAAATTGATAACAAGGTAATCCAAGTAGGAGAGATTTATTGAGAAGCAAAGTCGACACTATAGCGTTTCGGTTCTAATGAACCATCATCAGGTCAGTAAGGGATGATATTAGTGATGTTAAATCAACGATTGATGTTTAAAGATACAAAAATGAAAAAATTTATTTTTGTCTCTTTAAATATTCATCGTTGATTTAATATCAACTAATATCTTCTCACAGTCTTGATGATGGTTCATTAGTGACAACTTTGCTGCTCAATAAATCTCTCCTTTTACTTGAATTAACTTGTTATCAATTTTTATGTCAAAATATACTTTAAATATTGAAATAACAAAAACCGTAATTATTTTTGCACCTACTCTGTTTCCGATATTATATAACTTTGGAACAGAAGACAGAAAAAAAAAAGATGAAAAAAAAAATACGTAACGAATTGAAGGATTTAGTTTGGTTTCTATGTTTTTAATGGCTGTCATATCAAGTCAAAGGAGAAAAGGAAACAATAAAATGTAGAGAATACTTCTAAGTCTTATGAAGCCCTGTTGTCTGAGCTTAAAATGCACCTACTGCATCCCCTGCAGATGGTAAGACCCCCTCTCCTGGGATGTCCTGGTTATGACATTAAACTGCATCTGATGGAGAGATCTGAAGATCTATTTAAAAAGTATTTGTTTTTTATAATACCGTGTCCGAATAAATAAATAAATAAACCATAATCTTATCAATATATTAAATCAAAAGAATTAGAATAAAATAAAAATCTTTTTTTTTTATTTAAAAAAAAAATTTGAAGGGAAGAAATGTTCATGCTTAAAAAATTTTTATGAGAAAAAATTGGTTGGGCTGAGTTTTTTTAACCGTGTCTCACGACACAAAAGTGTGTCCATGATAATTTCTGTATACCCGTCATTTCTTTAAACTCTCTCTCTATATATATGTGTGTATATATTTACCAACCCCTCCGCACGGTCAAGATGTGACACAAGGTAATTTTTTAGTGAAGTTTAACAGAGTTTTTCTTCTAGATTGGTTGCTAAACCAAGGCTAAAGAACCCAGTTTGCCTTACTATTTACCAATAACTGGAGAGAGAATAATTAGATTCATACTTTTCCCATGAGTTTTAGTGCTATGTGAAATGCTATCAGCTTCGTCCAGGATTTGAATTCGTCTCGCCATATTCATTTCCAACAACGATAACCATTACACTACGGGCACCTCCTATATATATATATATATATATATATATATATATATATATATATATATATATATATATATATATATATATGTATATTTTCTCCTTACGAAGTTTTTTAAAAAAATCCTATCCGTGTCACCATTACTCTTTTTGGTGCAACAAATTAATTTAGTGCATGTAGTAAGTCCCACCACAAATCTTGAGACCATCTGTTTTGATATCATATTTTGCGAAATGAGAATTTTTTAAAAATTTCTTCTTCATCTGGGAAACCTCTAGTGAGAGAGAGTGAATCTATTTTGATAGCAGTTCAAATAATGCTTTAAGAACCAATTATCTCAAAATGGTAATACGCAACCGAATAGCAAATGTAGGTTATGCGGCCACAGATTTGGTTTGGTTTAGTGTGGTTTAAATGCATATCAACCAATATTGATTATTTAATGCCAAATCCTGTTTTTACATATATATCAAATATATGATTTGTAAACACATTTTATAGATACACATAGTTAAATCATCAAACAGTTCTATTTCTAACAATTCAATTTAGCATAAGTCAACAAAGTTAAATGATTCCAAGTATTGCTATGTATCACTAATAATTCAATTAAAAATCAGTTATTTGTTTACCCACAGTTAAATGATTAAATAGTTTCAAACAATTTCACTATTTCAAACAATTCAATTTAGCATAAGACATTTGTTTGGACTCAGTTTAAATGTCAAACAGTTCCATTTGACCCATAGATAAAACCCTATCAGGTGCTACTACTCCGAGCCAGATGGACCTGAGAACGATGGCAATGAAGGGGTACTCCATATTCCCCAAAGCTCCAGCCTCACCATCAGATTTCTTATCGTCAAAATCAGGACACTCTTTGGGCAGGGGTTTTTACCCCTCTGCAGAGATGCAGTCCACTTGGTTATGTGGTGACAGAGATGAAACTCTTAATCGCATAGCAAGCGAATATTGCAAACTGGCACTAGACTAGGCACGACTGGGAGGGAAAGCGGATCCACTGGGAAGTGTGTAAATGATTAAAATTCGAACAGACTAACCAATGCTATATGCCCAAATCAGAATCCTTCCATGAAAATGAGACATAAAAGTCTCTGTTATTTTGAAATACAAATGGGTCACCCAATCCCAGCCAGAAAGCCAGATCGGGTGTTAATTTACAAGAAAAGAAAAAGATCTTATAATCAAGAGGATTTTGCTGTTCCAACTGACCACAAAGGGGAAATGAAGAACGAGAAAAGATACAGAAATACTTGGATCTTGCCAGAGAACTGAAAAAGCTGTGAAACATGAAGGTAATAGTTGTACCAATTGTAATTGGCGTGCTTGGAACAGTCCCCAAATCTTTGGAAAAGAGACTGGAGGAATTGAAAATCAGAGGAAGAATAGAGACTATCCAGACCACAGCATTGTTAACATTGGCTTGAATGCTCAGTCCTGGATGCACGAAGGGACTTGTTGCCATTCAGACTCCAGTAAAAGACTACCAGCTAACCTTGGTAAGGAAAATTCGAAGGGAGTGAAATAATAATTCAAAGACTATGATCTACATGTAGTGTTCGGATCAGGTGAATATTACTGAGTATTAAAAAGATATAATTGTTATTTTCATTTAAATATCTTATAGTTTCTAACATGACCGTGTGATTTTCACAGATATATATATACTTGATTTTGAGTCAAAGTAAAAGTGCATGGGGATACTTTGATACTTGGCAGTGTTTACAGATACTACACTTTTATCCAAACATTCACCCTGTTCATTATATTGATAGATTTTTTGATGCAGCATCTATTTCGTTCCAAATTCTAAAAAAAATTCTTATTTGATTTCATAATCAAATCAATGACTTAAAAAAAAAAGAAATTATCGTTTGAATGGCCCATGGTGAACACGACATAGATGAAACAGTTGGTCGGATTTTTAATATTCTTATTTGTGAAGCCCCCATCGACTGCTATTTATTTGTTCGCGGCAAGAAGTAATCCTTCTATTTACAAATAACCTTCACGTTAAAGGTAAAGACATAACACGCATCCAAATAGAAACAATACCAATTTATTTCTTTTTCTGTTTTTTTTTTTTTTTTCTTCATTTATCCTTCTCTGATTTGCATTTATCAACCATCTTTTTTCTTTTTTTCTTTTTTTCTTTTAACTTCCATTTCATTTGTTTTGTTTTTATTTTTGCTTTGTTTTTGCATTATAAATCAATATTCATTTATTTTCATTTCTTTTAAAATTTTGCTCAGTTTTTACTTTCTTTCTTTCTTTCTTTCTTTCTTTCTTTCTGGTATTTCTGTGAATCTTTTATTTACTTCTTTCTTTCTTTCTTTCTTTCTTAAGATACTGAGTTCTCGGTATCTAAAAGGAAGTATTGACCTGAGAAAAATGTTATGATTGCGACACTAATTATCATATAGAATGGTATACTGGGCATGTTTCTTGCATTTGAGCTAATACTGTAGTGATTTACTGAGCTTAGCTTATTTTGGTACAATGCCAGAGTATGGGCACTACGCGAAGCGCTTCTTGAATAAAAAAAACAACAACAACTACTACTACTACCACCACCACGCATAACTTAAATTTGAAGCGCCTAACGAAGATCGAACTCATTTCTATGCAGGAATTGATATGAAAGACTAATTCCATAACAATTACACCCCCTCATTTAAGAGTATCCTTTCATGATGTAGAGGTTAGAAAGCTCGTCTTGTACATCCATTGCTACTGGATAGTATGTTCGAGCCTCGTACTTGCTGTCTTACGCTAGATCTAAGCTGCATCTACTTTTTGAATGTAGCACCTCATGTATTAGCAAGTTAGGCTAACTATGTTAATGAGTTCATTTCGTATTGGGTACTCCATACATCAGTCCTTTTGGTAAATTAATCTGAGTTAGGTAAATGACCACTCATTCAAATTAATGATAATTATGAACTACATTGATTCATCTAAAAATAAATCTATTAAAGTATTAAATCTCTGCGTCTGTTTGGTTGTAACCGAATTATCCAGAAATTGGTACAATTTACTATACACCTTTCTACAAGTACGTGATTATTTGTTTGGTGAGGAAAATGAAATTAGTTTTGAGTCGATTCGACTACCGGAAGCCGAGTTATTGGTTCATTTTGAGTATCCCAACTTGAAAAGTTTTCAGATCTAACACCATTGTCTTTTGCTTTTCCGAAATCAAATCAAGACCAAAATAAGTTTATAGAACATCAATCTTGTATTGCTAAGATGGGTGGTGGGTAGTGTTTTATGGCATATCAACCCTTGTAAGTTATTTAATGCCAAATTCTGTTTATACACACATACATATCAAATATATATAATTTGTATACGAAGAGTTTGTGATATCATTTTTAAACGAGCCTGGGCCTATTTGTTTACCTACAGTTAAATGGTTTCAAGTATTCTTATTTCACACTAATAATTCTATGCAACATTCTTCATTTGTTTGTTAAATGGAGCCCAATCGGCTGGGACAACAGAATACACCGACTGTTTCTTTACAGAGGGGCAAGACCCCCATCCCAACGAATCTCCTGGATATAACATTAAACAATCTGATGGTGAGGTTCCAGTAATGCTGGAGCTTTGGGGAATGCAGAGTACCCCTTCACAGCCATCACTTCCAGGTTCACTCTGGCCTGGAGTGGTAACAAGTGATAGAGTCCTATCAATGAGTCAAATAGAACTGTTGGAAATTTAAACTAAGTCCAAACAAATGGCTTATGCTAAAGTGAATTATTTGAAATAGAACTGCTTAATCATTTAACAGTGTGTAAATAAATGACTGATGTTTAATTGAATTGTTAGTCATACATAGCAATACTTGGAGCCATTTAACTGTGTGCAAACAAATGAGTAATGTTGAATATGGTTATTAGGGTTTGATAGCAATAATTGAAACCATTTAACTATGTTAACTATGTTAGTTCTAACTCATTTAAAAATGAAATTACCGATAAATATCTATCTAAATTTATTAACAATCATTTGTTTGCACACAGTTAAATGGTTTTAAGTATTGCTATGTAAAAGTAACTATTTAACATCAGTAATTTATTTGCACACATCGTGATAGTCAACAAGAAAAAGAGAACTTGCTGAATAGTAGACTTTGCTGTTCCGGCGGATCATATGGTAAAACTGAAAGGAAGAGATAAGAGAGATAAATACCTAGAACTTGCTAGAGAACTGAAAAAATATGGAACATGAAGGTGACAGTGATGCCACTTGTAATTGGCGCGCTCTGTACGGTCAGTAAAGCACTGGTAAAGGGACAGGAGAATTTGGAAAAGAGGACGAGTAGAGACCATCTAAACTACAGCATTGTTGAGATCGGCCAGAATACTAAGCTGTATCATGGAAACTTGAGGGGACTTGCTGTCGCTGAGACTCCTGTGGAAAACCACCAGCTAACGCTGAGGTGAAAACGCTCAAATTGGTATAATAATGATAATAATAACCATATTTACCAACCCCTCTGCTCGGGCAGGATATGACACAAGGTCAATTTTTAAGCGGAGTTTAACAGGTTTGAATTCAGAGTTTTCCTTCTCCTAGACTAGTTGCCTCAACAAAGCTGAAGAACCCAGTCTGCCCTACTATTTACCCATAGCTGATAATGATAATAATAACAATCAATCACATTGTAAGCGAATGCAGCAAATTAGTGCAAAAAGAGTATAATACTAGACACAATGGGTAAGGAAGATGATCCACTAAGAATTGTGTAAGAAATCAAATTTGACTATACGAACTTGAGGTATATGCACAACGTACAATTCGTCCAAGAGAATGAGACACACAAAGTTCTCTGTGATTTTGAGATACAAACAGATCACCTAATCTCAGTCAGACGACCAGACCTCGTGATCGTCAACAAAAAAAGGGGGAAAATAAAAAAGAAAAAGAGAATCTGCCGAATAGTGAACTTTGGTGTCCCGGCAGATTACAGAGTAAAATTAAAAGAAAGAGAAAAGAAAATTAAATATCCAGACCTTACAAGAGAACTAAAAAAATATGGAACATGAACATGATAGTGATACCAATTGTAATTGTTGCGCCTGGAACGATCCCCAAAGTATAGGTAAAGGGACTAGAAGACTTGGAAATAAAAGGACAAGAGGAAACCATCCAGACTACAGCATTGTTAAGAATACCGAGAAGAGTCCTGGAAACTTGAGGAGAGTTGCTGCCACACAAATTCCAGTGAAAGACTATCAGCTAACGCTGGTGTGAAAAACTCTAATGAAGAATTAGATGAAATAATCGCAAAATTCTTATATGTCTTCTCGCTTATATTTTGTTCCTTTAACGAGATGAAAATATATTTCGATGTTATGTAATTAACTGCTCCGTACCTTGAGGAGCTCCCAAACTGAAAATAATGTGGTACTAAAGTTTAACGGGGAGGTCAAATACTTTATACACAATTAATCACATGGAAACCATTAAAAAACATTGATATATACCATAATTGTACTCAGAGTATTGGTCAATGTGGAGTATTTTTCTACCTTCTCGATTGGTGGGTATTTCAGCCCAGATCAAGCGATGCTTCCGACCTCTGGCACGGCCTAACTGCCACTGCTTCTTAGACAATGACTAGGACTAGAGGCGAAACCAGAGGGTCATGTGAACGCTGGTACTTTCATCCTATTAGGCGGAAAATGTTTAGATCCCCACAATGTCCCTAAATAGATTTTACTTAGATTCACTTCTGATTAAAAGATAAGCAAAATTAATTAATTTTGAAGAAATATATCATAAAACATTTCTTTGTACAACTAGAAATGAGTTCTATAATATATATGCTTCTTTCTTTCTTTCTTTCTTTCTTTCTTTCTTTCTTCCTCTTTTCCTTACACTCCTCGCTTTCTTTATTTTTCTTTTTCTTTCTTTTTTCTTTTTCTTTCTTTCTTCCTTTCATCGTTTTTTTTTTGTTTTCTTTCTCTTTTATCCTCGTTTCTTTCCTTTTTTGTTACTTTCTGCTTTCCTTTCATCAAGCCCAACCACTCTATTCCCTTCTTTTTTCTTTCTTATTCTCCTTGATTTCCTTTGAGACTTTCTATTTCGTTTTCTTCGTTTTCTTTCATTGCTGCTCTCTCTCTCTCTCTCTCTCTCTCTCTCTCTCTCTCTCTCTCTCTCTCTCTCTTGCCACTTTCTTTTTTTCTTTCTAACCATGTGATAAATTTCTTCGAGCGTATCTAATACGATATCAGAGCAAATTTTACCGACTTTAAGTTCCGTTGCAAATGATATTCGTTTTTTCTATTGTCAGCATTGGATCCAAAACAGCGGACGGTTAAGTTCATTGGGAAGAGATCAAATACTATGGCCATATCTTTTTTGCTTAATAGAAAATTAACAAACGTTGCATTAAAACATTTTATCCCATAACAATCGCTTGAGGTATCAGGAAATTCATCAGTATTGTCGATTTGCCGTTATAAGTTTTCCTCCTAAAATCTGCTCGTGAGCTGTACAGAGGACGAAAGACAGAAAAGTAATTTTTCAATTTGGTAGGCATGATTAACCAGAGTAAAAAAGGCAATGAAGAAGTAAGAAAGAAAAGTAGAAAACACAGATTATTTGTGTCGGGAAGAGAGAGAGAGACACACACACACAGACAGACAGAGGGGGAGGGGCAACGAAGACATATAGAGATTGTGTAGACCAGGCGTAGGGAACTTGTGGCTTTCTAAATGGTCAAATGCAGCCACCCAGGAAATTGTGAAAAGACCAGTTGAAATTGAGCACCTCTACTTTAAAATCTGATATATCTGTCGCGTGTCAACTCATGTTCGAGGTCACCGTTTGTTGCGGTACCTCAATAAATGCGTTGATTCCGCAAAAAGTTGTATGTGTGATTGACAGAGGACTGGACAAATGACAGAGACGGGTGGATAAGTTTAAATTTTAGGTTTTATTGAGTGAAACGCACTCGAATGGTGTATGGGTGTAGAATCGCAGTTGTTTTATCACGTCGGCATAGTCTCTGCTGGATGCTGAAAGTCGATGCTGGAGAAAGTCGTAGAGTCGACTGTCTATTAGTTTGTGGTGACAGCGCGTCTAGAAGATGGGGATGGTCTCGGTGCTTGGTGCAAATCGTAAGTGTAGCTGTATGGTCAGGTTGTAGACGTATCTGGAGACGGTCGAAGATGTGGATGCATTGGTTGCAGAGGCTGGATGATCCATGCAATCCTTGGTTAACTAGGTTTGTGTCGATGTGGCTTCGAAGTGCTGGTCCGAACAGATTAGTCGCTCGAGGACAAGACAGCTATTGCATGATCTTGTCTGCTACAACGGATGATGCCGGTGCTGATTGCAGAGGTTGTATGATCAAGGTCCCAGTTTGTTCAATCCTTGGTTAACCGAGGGTGTTTCGATGTGACTTCGAAGTCCTGGTACTCGTCTGAGCAGATTGGTCGCTCGTGGATTAGGTTGATGCCGATGTCTACTGCTTGGTGGTGCAGGTGTTTGCTGCTTGGTGAAGCTGGAGCTGGCCTGCAGTTGGTGCTGGATGCTGCGTCGTCGATCTTTGGTATCTGCCTAGGGGTGTAGTAATGAGATCAGAGATGATCCTCAAAAGACTTTCGGAAGCTAGTTCTGAGAAGTGCTGTTTGAATGAGAGAGCAGCAGTGGTTGGATAGATACTGGCATCGGCTATGCTGGGTTCGTGACTGTGATTGGTTTGATTCCTCATCAGCTGCTTTGGATGGTGGTAAGGATGCAGACCCCACTTTTGGCTGCTGGTTGCTGGGAGAGGAACATGCCTCTCTCCTCGGACACAAAGGCTGCCTGTTGTGTTTATAAAGAGGAAGCCGTTACTTCTTTAACGGGCTGAGTGAAGGGGCTTCTGTACACAGGAAGCTCCTTGATTGAATATAAGTAATAATGAAATAGTTCATTGTACTTTGAAGAGGAACTTTTTGATATGATGTATTTTGCCCTGTGGTTACGAACTGTTTCCGAACAGGCGGCAGGATTAATCTCTTTCGACAAATAGTTCATGTCTTGATACCAGAAGTTCACTCGCGACTGTGGGTACGGCGTTTTCGTTCTCTGATGTCACGGGTGACTCCGCGTTTTCTCTAAACTGAGGATTTTAGGTTCTGAGTAGCCGAGACGGCTACGAAATATCAACTCTTTCTTGCAAAAAGCAATCCCCAAAAGTCATTAAAAGGTTTGTAAAATTCTTCATTTTTTTTAAAGTTGGATACATATTTTAAATTTACACTACGTTATTAACTAAAAGTTTAAACTTTAGACTTTGTAGAAAAAATACTGATGATTTCTTGAATATGGCTTTATTAGTAGACAAATTTTAAAGTAACCTTTAAATGTGAAAGGGTTGCCGTCCTGACCTCCACTGACAAATTCGACGGAGAATTGGCCTTTAATTAGTTCTTTACACAGGTTTTTTCGCCACGTTAATCTAAATAGAATCACAAAAAATATTACATAAAGTTGAACTATTCAAAGTGTAACTTGCAAAACTGTGAGGTTTTGTATTTGCATATGTGTTAGAACGTCGGGTTGTCACCAATTTGTGGAGGATTTGATTTTGGCTTTGTATACTGTTTCCACGTATAAAATAAATGCAAGAACAATAATGCTGGATTAATAACAACATATTTTATTGCCTGAGTAAATTTGATAAAATAAATATAAAATGAAATGATCTGCAAAATGTGTACATAAAGAAGAAATGTCCTTAGTGTACGTAAGAGAAGTGGAAATTTTGGAGAAAGACATATTTAAGAAGTCCATATCATGTTCAATGTGACATGAGGTTGTTGGGAATGAAAATGTCCCAATCCCAAAGGATAAGAATTTGGTCTTGTGTCAAAACATGCTGCAAGTAAGATAGACTGAGACTTTCGTTCTCTCTTCTAATATACAGCTTTGGCAACGTCATCCAGCGATCATTACCAGAATTATTTGACAGACAAGAGTGGCAATTCCATAAGATAATGCTCTAGGTCCGAATCGGTCATTATTTTACAACGTCATTCTAAATGACGTAACTTTATATCTGTAGCAGAAAGAACTTCGTATTTTTGTTTGGCACGTTAATTAGTTTGACCGTTAGGGTCGACGCATATTTTCACCCAATGAGGATGACTTATCCTATTCATCCCGGACCATTTTTCCGGGCAGCACCAAATTGGGGAAAAGCTGCCAAACACTCTCTTCCTCAGAACTCTTCAAAAAGGACAGACGTCTTATTGTCCGCTCTTCAATAGCAGTACCATCGACACAATGAGGAAACCATCTAATTTATGGACGCCTTGTGTCTATTCTCTTAGACCAAGGGTTTCCAGTTGAATATGAATTTGATTAATTCAATACGCTACACACAGGAACAACTTTAAGCCCCCTCCAGCTTTGGCTATGTCGACCGCGACGCAAAATTCCGCTCCGACAGCCAGCCACTTCATCCCTGGGCAACATTTTCTGGAGACATTCACGCTTCTCTCCCCAAACGACCAGGACGACGCATTCATGGGCGACTACATCATTCCTGTCCTTAACTGGCAAACACAACCTTTGCTAAACCTATGGCGGCTATACGTCACTCACATATTCAACAATGCCTTAACCTAACGATGCACTTTTCACTCAGGCATTTAGCTGCTAAAATGCCTTCTCAACTCTATAACAACTTCCTTCCTTCCTTCCTTCCTTCCTACGAGACTTGCAGCATAAACGTAAACCCTTTGTTCCACGCTGCCATTAAAACCATCATAAAAACCTTACAGCATCTTCGTCTTCTCACTCCTTTATTTTCCAACAACATTTAGCGAGGAAGTAACAACAACGTAACCACACGTTACATATATTTCATCGCTAAATATCTATCTCATAGATACCAAATTTTTATCATTTCTTGTGGATATCATTGAATTTTTATTTATGACCAAACTCTACAGCAGGCAAAATCAACTTTTTTCTAGAATCAGGCCAAATGAGACATATCTTATCATCACGTGGACCTGTGGGAATTAATAAAAATGAATAAATACAAAAAATGCAGAAACTCCTAAAAGCCCCAGAAAGAAAAAGGGGTGATGCATGCGAAAATAGGAATCTTCTCGGCAAAAGAAAGAAGCCTAGTCTCTTTCAGCAGTGACCAGCCGAGTGACAACACCTAAATCTTTCTTGTTACTGGTAGAAGGCACCATGCATCCGTCTCTAGACGACGCATTGACTAACCTTTCCACTAGTAGCAGCCGCCTCTTTTACCAATGACCCACGACTAAATACACCAAATAATGGACTCGTCAGAATCCCAATTAAGACACTATATAACAGACTTAACGACTAACATTTTAACACCTTGACTGGGAGACGCAACTATTTCATTTGCATTCATGAAGAATTTCCTCACCCACTGGATGGTTGTTGAACCCAGAAATAAAGACCAAATATAAAAGATATGTTGGCCTTCCATCTTCTTGCAGCTTTCATATCCAAGAAGTTAAACCAGCAAGATAACGTGGGGTAAGAATAAAATAACCCAGAATGAAGTTAGATACCAAACAACAACATAAGTTACCATGAAATTCCATAGACCGCACTACTAAAAAAATTCAAGAAAATTTTTCGTTGAACGTACCTCAACCATTTTCTCTATAAAAGATCATATGCGTAAGCATTTGCCTTAAAAACAGAGATAAATTAATTTTTTTCTCTTTGGTAAAATATATTTTCTATAAAAAATTGAAGTCTTGGTATAATATTATCACTGATATCAATGTAATTAATACACACACACACTGCTGCCGTGATACATTACATAATAATTAAAAGAAAAAAAATTAAATCTTTCTTGATTTTCTGTCATGCTCAATGTTATTTAAGTCCTTTTAGATACTCCAGCACTAGTCAGCTATCATTTGTTTGTCCCACCGTCCCTGGTAGCACTCTTCCATTGCTTTTAATATCCTGATGGACTCGTTCTCCTAGCTCATCATTCAACACCGAAATTATTCGGAAATTTATTTTGACGGTTATGTAAAAAAATGAACCTTAATACTCATATTAGTGCCTATATCCTGTAGATTTTTCAACAGCTTTTCTACTTACTCCTTGTAGTTTTTGGCCCGGCGATTGTCTAAGAAGTTTTTCACCACATCAACAAACGATGTCCAAGCGCGTAATTTCAAGTCATTCATTGAATTTAGTAAATTCATCATCCTTAATGAGTTTCCAGATATGTAGTGGGAATATTCATTTTTGTATGTGTACAGTGTTATGTAAATACTTTTTAAATGCTTATTTATGTGTCACTACACAAATTCTTCTGAGGATAAAACTTATTTACCGTCGTGAAATTTTAGGACTGATGTTTTTGGTCGGTGAGGAGAATCTACCTTCTGTACTCTGTGACAGCTAAACTGCTACTGACCTGTGAGAAGGGGGGAGTTAGTGTTCAGCCCCACCAGCTCTTGGCAGCAAAATAGGGGAAAATTATTTCTGGAAACTATGACACGCGTGGGTCTTTTTTTTTTTTTTTTTTTTTTTTTTTTGATGACATACGTAGGTTAGGAACCGTTACAGAGTTATATTTGAGTAATGAATAGGATTCCAAAATTCAAGTAAATAAACAAATTTACGTGGATACGTCTCGTTTCCTGCCATTGATTACCGGTCATACCCACTCAAAAGCAACACGAATAATGGGAAAATAATTTAATTAGTAATTATGACTCAAAGTCATTTGAGGAGGAATGGAATTTCTCCCCCGTGTAATCTGCAGATCAAAATAATCTCTTCCAGTTCAGTGAGAGCTGTAAAATCATGTCGATTTTGTCCGACTTTCTCCTTCAATCGCCCGTTCGCTTTTCATTGCTTTGCTTGAATCTCTTTTTTATTTTATTTTTGTATTTTATTTAGTTTTTATTTCATTTTTATTTTTATTTTATTGGTTTATTTTGATCATTCAATTTTTTTCTCGTTTACATATTTGCAGGAGAGGCTGGAAAATCAGCGATATATAATCTCGTCTTCACATTTATGTACTTATAATATCTGCTTAACTACTTTAGATACAACTTGCACTTGCTGGTATAAAATAAAAATGAAAGCTTACGATCAAGTCCCATTGAAAGCCCTAGTAACAGCCAAATCACCAAAGCTAAGCAGTCATGAGTCTGTACAGTATTGTGGGGATTGGAATTAATTCACGATTTGAAGACATGTCTTCGTATATTTATTGTATCTGAATACTGAAAAAACTCACCGTCAAAATTATTTGAGTGTGAGGAGCACAATTCGAATACTTGTAGCAAAAGAAATGTATTACGGTTTGATAGTTTATCGTACTAAACATTGTAAAATAATTCACGACGAATTAACAACATATTTATTGCCTGAATGAACTTTGTAGAATTAATATAGGAATGACATGAAATCCTAAGAATACATTATAGAGAAAAGTCCTGTCATGTAGCTTGAAGTGTCTTTTGGTATAAGTTAAATAGAATGGAAGTTGTTGTCTGAAGACTTACGAGGTTTGTTGGAGTGAGAACCTCCTGTTGTACGTGTTTTCTGGTTCTTGAGACGGAATGAAGAGAGAGAGAGAGAGAGAGAGAGAGAGTTTGACTTTATATGTACTTTGGTCGCGCTACCTAGTGGCCAGTAGAAGTACTGTTTTAAAAACAAGGGATGTAATCCCGCCTGATGTAATCCCTACAGTACGTAGAAGGGTGACTGTTTAAAAACAGTAAGTACTGTAAGTGATGAACCTGTTCAGTGCTTAGATAGGTGACCCCTTTAGGCAGTGTATGTATATATATTTTCCTAACCCTCCATCACGAGCAAGATGCAACACAAGGTCAATTATAAGCGGAGTTTAACAGGTTTGAATTCAGAATTTTTCTTTTCCTTGATGAGTTGCAAAACCATTGTTAAAAAAAAAGCTGGAAGGAAAATAGTTGGATTCATATCTTTCACAAGAATATTAGCGCTATGTGAAATACAAACAGCCTCGTTCAGGATTTGAAGTCTGGTCACCGAATCCATTTCCTACAGTGATAACGATCACTCCACAAACACCTCCTATATGTATGTAACCGGAGGACTGTGTACCAAACAAAATGGAGTTTAGTAAATTTTATTTGGTAGAAGCAAAGCAAATTACACTCAAAATTCATTTCTACTATTCCTAACTCCATCTTTACTTCGTGCTCCAAACTTGAGTCCCAGAGACAGACTAGGATGATACGTCTGCGACACGCCTAAAATATTTGCATATTTTCAAGCATTGTCAGAAATCGGTTCTCAAGCTCAATAAAAATTGAAAATATAAAACGGCCTACCTACTTGAAAATCAGCGTAACACTGTCTTCCTGCTCATTTGTCTTTGTTATATATTCTGATATCATTTAGTTTTGTTCTAACATCATCTTTTATTTGTTCTGACTTTAAAACCAAGAATTGGTCATTTGGCCCGAGAGACCAAATAACCACTTAAAATTATCCGCAAAGGATTAATGAAACTTGTTAGATACTACATCTCACCATAATAGACAGAGACGAAAAGTTGATACGACTTCCGAAGATGGCGTAAGATAGAATAAGACCAACATTACTAGGGTTTAAGGTTTTATGGTCGCCACGAGTATGTATATGTAGACAACATGGTTCCCGCTGTTTTCGCAACGCTTCTTGACAACCTGTGTAAAATTTTGTGTTTCCTTTTAATTTGATTTTTCTTAGAATAACGTTACTGAAATGCCTATGCAGATTAAATTCTGAATGATATTAGTTCTGCTTAAATTCTGTATTATTTTCAATTTCCTACTCTAAATGAGAAACATCTAAATTCTTAATGAAATGCATTTTTTTTATATGTATTTAATTTAAGCATTTAATTGATATGTATAATGATTTCGCACAGACCTTAATTCTACTACAACGGTACATTATATAATCAAACAAAAACTTTGAACCCCCTTGTAAGCGGGGCTTAGAATACATTGGCTGTCCCCTGCAGAGAAGACTCGTACTAAAAGGTGTCCTGAATATGAGACTAAATTACATCTGATGATGAGGTTCCAGTTCTTGAGAAGCTCTTGTTGAGCATCTCTTCATTGCCATAACTCCTAGGTTTACTCAGACTCGGAATGGTAGTACATATTAGGATTCCAATTATGGATCAAAGAGATCTGTTTAAAAATTATTCGTATTCAATTGTGTTGAGTAGGACAGAAGATATTGTCTTGCATGGGGAACTGTCCAATAAAGTACACCAGCAACTGAATCAAACGAATAGTTTGACCTTGACACATGGACCAGTTGAGAAAAATAAGTTCGCAGTCATTCAGGATGATATCTTGTTTTACTTAAGATGACATACAGGTAGGACCGTGCGAAACAAAAAAGAAAACCTCTTAAAAACAAATACGCAAAAAAATTTAAATATGAACGTACAATGAACATGATTCCCTAACCTCTAGGCACAAAATAACCCTAGACTGGTTGACATGCCGCTTAGATTAATCAATTAGTCAATCAAGAAATTTTATGTTACCATTGCAAAATAAGTTACAGAACTTTATTTCCAACCTTATGTAATAGAATTATAATGATTGAGAGTACTAAACTGACCAGTTGGAAAATGTGATATCTACTCAGGTCTCTAAATCCATTACGCTGCCAACTGACCCAAGCTTCAAAGTGCTTTATTTGAACTTTGGCGTATAGCCCATGTTCAAAATCTCTGATCCTGAGTCAGAAAATTACTTATTTCCTAAGTAAAAGTACAGACAGGAATAAAACTGAATTTTCTAACAAACAGTTGTTTATAGAATACTGATAATTTACTTGCATAGACTTGATTCGCCATTACTTTTCTGAGTTCGTTGAGTGAAAATACCATAAATGGCATTTCTCAACTAAGCACTTCTGAAAACCGCATGTACTCTTTTCTTGACTAAAATATACAACAGAAATAATCGATTGAACGTCTTTATGCTTAAATGTAAATGAACAGGGCTTTTTGCGAGCTACTGCAAATGACACCATCAAAACAGAGCTGCTAAATACAATATGAAATCACCAATAAAGTTGTATTTATTAAAACGGAGGTGTTTATAGCGTAATTGTTATTGGCACTGAAAATGAAATCAGCAAATTGAATTCAAATTCCGGTCGAAGCTTTTAGCGTTCGCGTTGCACTAATATCCTTGGAAAAGGCATGAATCTCTCTCTCGCTCGCTCTCTCTCTCTCTCTCTAGCTATAGATAAATAAGTAGAGTTGAGTGGGATCTCTCCAGTTTTATGGAACAACCAGAAAAAGATTACTCTGACTTTAAAATTATTTCATGTAACTGTATAGGAATATTGTTTGAAGCTTTGTGTTCTATTTGTTCATCGAGAAAGATTTCGAATCAAAAGGAGAAAGAAAAAATAAAGAAAAGAAAGAGAAAGAAGGAAGGAAGAGAGAAGAAGAAAACGGAATATATATATGAAATCTATCTATCTATCTATCTATCTATCAACATAACTTTAATTGCAAACGTTGATTTACTGATTAAACGGCTACCTCTTTCTCGATATATAGTTTTTCCCTGTATTTTTGTATTCTTAAACATCCATCGTTGATTTAACATCACTAAATATCATCCCTCTCAGTCCTGATGATGGTTCATTAGAACCAAAACGCTATAGTGTCAACTTTGTTTCTCAATAAATCGCTCCTTCAACTTGAATTACCTTGTTAGCAATTTTTTTTCTCAAATTGTGAGATTTTACGCCATTATTTACTTCCATATATATATGGCATGTAGAAGGAATACAAAAATGAAAAAATGCTTTCTTTATGATGGAAAGTGAAATGGCCATAACCATGTAGCGGGAGCAAAAGAAGTCGAAATGGGCTTCTATGACTGTCATGTGACACCAAACGGATACTCCCATTCTCTAAGGGAGATCATTATTTGTTGTCTCCCTTCACTTGCAATGAACTTAAACAAAGCAGATATAAGAACAAGTAATTTATGTGTGTGAACTTAGTGTTTGTTGGACGATAAAAGCGTATAACTACATACGTCTTGTTTCATCGCAGCAATTATTATTTTATGTAGACCACACCCTGTTGGCGAGGCTTAGAATGTTCTGACTGTATCCACTGCAGAGGGTTAAAATTCCCAAAAAGGCATGTTTTCGGTATGATACTAAATTGCACCTAATGGTGAGGCTTCTTCATTGTCCATACTCCTAGGTTTACAATGACCCAAAATGATAGTACTTGTTAGGGTTCCATCCGTTGGTCAAGTAAATCTGTTTGAAAACTATTTTTATTAAGTGGGACCGAATGCAACAAATTAGGAAGATTCTCTAGAAACTACATAAAATGTAAATATGAAAGTGCAATGAACACGATTCCCTAACCTTACGGCATAAAATAACCCTTGATGAGTTGACATGCTGCTGAAATCAATCAATGAATCAAACATTTATGTAGACCTTTGAAGTTTTCGCATGTTATTAATATTTCGTCTATTACAGCTGAGTTTGTATCGGCAAGAGAGAGAGAGAGAGAGAGAGAGAGAGAAAGAAAGATGGGACCCTTTTTTAACTGGACATCGTATCAAATAGAAGTTTATAATTGATACTTCATAACTTAAATTTTATATTCTTATGGTAAAATACAAAACAACTTTTGTTATACACACAACGTTCCGGTTGAGTACCTCCTTCCCAGATTTATTTATTTATATATACCGAAAGCAGGTATCTTGTATTAGTTAATTACTAGATTATTTTCTCTGTATCATAACGTTTTGGGCGAGTCCAAATTGTGTAATAACTAATGTACTGGACTGCAACATCGTAGCAAGCGAGTTCGAACACCTGTGGCGCTCTAACATTCAATTTCGAACTAATATTCTTGCGAAAGGTATGAACTACCTCATCCTCCCAGAAATGAGTTAAATAGTACCACGACTGTCCTTCCAAAAGAATGGCTTGGGCATTAGATAACTCACGAATTATATACCATTAAAAAGAATGGTCATACCGTTTTATTTAATTTTTATGCTGAATCAGTACATAAAGATTTCTCTACCTGATTCAGGGACTGAACTCACAAATACCAAGTTACAGCAACACTTTTCAAACTAACCGATGCTTATATCCGGTAGGCTACTGCTACCAGATGGTAGCGGCCAGAGTATTTTGACATGTCATTAAAATCAATCAAATAATCATTGACTTTAAAGGCACAGCAGCCGACCCAGGGTTATTTTATGCCTTGAGGTTCGGGGCTCGTGTTCATTGTTCGTTCATATTTACATTTTTTTGTTGCTGTTTCTTTGGAGTTTTTTTCTGTACAAAGTCCTTTTGAATACTGATTGTTTTCAAACATATCTATTTGACCCATAGATGGGACCCTAACAGATATTGCCATTCCGAGTTCTTTTAAATATAATATCAGATAGTTCGATGTTCATAATCAAATTGGGTCTGATACTGACCCAATTTGATAATGAACATCGAACTATCTAATATTACAAATTCTAATTTATAGATATAAAGGGCGAAACCCGAAGCCATTCAACAATAGCTGAAGGTAACGCAGGATAAACACCAATGTTGGGTACAGGCTGAGACATTATTAATCGTGGCCAGGTCACTTTAGCAAAGGGGTGTGATGTTGAAAAGACCCGAAACCCCCAGTTAACTAAAGACATCACTGATGATACATCCAACCACGTCCTAGAGATGTATTTTTCAAAATTTTGTTATAAACGCAACGTTTTGTATTCAAGATTTAATTAGAAATTATCTAAGAGAATGATGATTTTGCAGATATACGGTGTTGGTACCGTTGATTTTACAAATACTTAGAAAAAAAGGGTTTGAAACACCACTTCTGGTTTTTCTCTACACTTGAATATTACCCAATAGAGCTGAACATACATTTATAACAGGCTTCTGTTTTGTATAACGAAGATGTTGATCGATAATATGATTGACACTTATGGATATTTTACGCAAAGACATAACTGCAAGTTATTTAGTGAATACAAGACATTACCAGTCTATGAGAATAGTGGCAAGTGTTTATACTGCAAGTGCCTTCAGATTGACAAATAGATAGATAGATAGATAGAAACTGAAGCATATTCAAGTACCCCCAGAGTGACAGATACGGACGTAGATAGACAATTATCTATATAGTTAGATACGATGAATCGGCTCGATAGCTCCAAAACAGCATACGTTTTACGTGCGCATGATTTTTTCTATGAACAAAGAAAAAAAAGTAATCCTAATGAGAAAGAAAAGGGAGATAGGAAATAAAAGGCCATTTGCTCAATTGATATGTTAAGCCTCTTAATCCATTAGTTTTACTTCCGAATAAATGACGTAAATTCTTTGAATTGTCTGTCAAGTCTTTCACTGATTTCTCCAAGTAAACAGCATCAATTTGCATCACAGCTCATCCCAAGCAATCTCTTTTTTTTTCTTTTTTTAAAGCAATCTGTCAGTTTCTATTGCAAGTTTTTGGCTAATAAAGAATGATGGAATAAAATTAGTACAGCAGCCATGTGATATGTCTCTAAAGAATGAGAAATCTTTATCACGTTTCTTTTATAGACGTCACAACATTGGCCAACGATGAGAAAAAGCATTTACTTTATACAACAGATATCTATTTTTCAAAATACTCTCCTTATTGTTTGGTCAATGCATTTAGCATAAAAAATACGGCCATATAAAATTCCGTGCAAGGTTTCGCTAGAAATAATAAAATCCTGGTATCTTTTGCTTTGAGGTAGATTTTTTAAAATTGTTATGGGTATACTGAGCAAAAAAAAAAAAAAAAATTAACGGAAAAATTCAGTTTGGCCCACTTACCCGTCAAGAGACACACGTAAAAAGGCCCCGCGTGGGACAGAATTGATATTGCCAACTCACACACTGCGGACAACCAGATTAGTTCTCAAATAAAGAAGTAAGGAGAAAAAATGGAAAAGGAAAAGAAACCCCAAAATAAATCCTGAATTAACCAAATTCTATTTTGCTAATAAGCATAGAACAGCGCCCCTTAGAAAGATGAAATGGAAAAGTCCCTCCTCTAACCAATTCAAACAAAACAAGTGAAAAATTGGAAGAAAAGAGAAGAGAAAAGAAAGACATTTATGAAATCTCCCACGAGATAAGTAAAAGCTATAACTAACTCATTTGCTCGAATAATATTCTTGTTATACATAGTTGAAGCTGTTATATACACAATGCTCGCACAATTCCAAGAATATAAACGTTTAAATTGTTTGTAATATACATGTTTAATCCACTTTATCCTTCTATTTTCATTTGCATTGGGGCGAAATAAATTTCCTATTAAATTAGTTTGGTAAAATGTCTTCGGATTACATTCTTTGGGGAATTCCCGCCTCATTCTTATTTTTAATGTGTCACTGATGATTCTGCAGATTGTTGAAATAATATTTCGGTGAATGATATTAATACTTAATACTATAGACCCATTGGAGTAGTATTTATAATTGTGAGCAGGTTACAGGATAAGAGGTTGTGAAATAATCAGAAACCTTGTGTGAGGACTAGAAACTTGCCTGCATTTCTGCATTAAGTATCGTTCACCCATTCTAACTACCCTCCGGTCCGTAACAGTATTTATTTATAGTTGTTACTGTAGTTTAAAAAACATGGTTCTCAGTGAGAATCAAACTCACTAACAATGGTTTACTAGCCTAGCTTGCTAACTATTCCATGACAGGAAGTGTACAAGGCTACATCTATTTTTCAGAGTACTCTCGTTATTATTTTGTCAATGCACTTTAACCAATTCTCCATTAATCACATAGATTATACAGTGAAAATTTCAGATCAAAATTTAGTTTATAACTGTGACCGCCTGCAGACTTATTGATCTATTCTCGTAATTAGTAAGTGATACGTTATATTAGTTATACATGTAAATGTCATCTAATATAAATGTTATGTTCGAACGGTTATATAACTGTTATATAATATGATTTTAATTACAATTATAATGATTACTGTGTTTGTGTTTGTTACTTGTTTTGGTGATATACCCCATGACGTCACTGCATGGACCATCCCCGACACTATAAATAGTGACTGGCTCGATAAACGAGGCAAAGCGAGTGTAGCCAGTCACCGGTAACCGTTACTGTCTGTATTTCCGTAAATATATACGGCTGTAAACCTTTATAGGACTTTACACTCCTATAAATTATTTTGGGCGGTATGCCACTTGTTCCCACAAATATGGCGGACGCTCAATATTCAGTCTCGGGAAACGATTGGCCAGGAGGACCACGTGATATGCTTACAACTACGTCGGCGCGCGTACATTCAAGTCCTGCGTCTTTGAGCCACTTACAGGACGCGTATTTTCTATAAATACGTCGTCTTCAAACACCTTCTTTCTCTTTGACCAAATTTCTCCGCAGCAGCAACACCATGAATGGGCCTCGTAGACATTCATATACAAGGACTATGAGACGCTTTCCCGTCTCTGAAAAACTGCCTGTTTCTAACCATAGAAAAAGGACAATTTAAACTAGCAATTCTTTTTGTAGCTTAGTTGTGTTACACACACACACGAGCTCACACACTATTATTTTGTTAGAAGATTTAGTAATATTTTTATGTATTAATGTAAGTTTTGTTATTATAGTATATAAATTTTTTTTTGTTCGTCGCCTTGTTTTAAATGTTCCTTTTGTCCACGCCGTTTTACAACCATTATTTGTTTCATATCTTCACTCATTTATTTCACTGTCCTTATTCATTCATTTGTTATATCCATGTGCTTATTCTACATTAATTCTAAATATAACATAAACCCTTATTTTCAATATACATAAACTCAACGTTAAATAGTAGGGGAACTTAAATACCAAACACAGGTCCATTCACCTACAAAATGGTAAACCCTGACTTAGAACACGCAACCAAAAAATAAAAAAATAAATTAAATATACCCATAGCACATAGAACTCTTTCTACATTACCTCCTACAAATTTTAAACCTTACTTCTTGAGAGAACACTCAACCACAAATGTTAACCCAACGACGTAAAATGAGCATACAAAATTTCCGAAACATTCGAAACATTTAAGAATATATTTCACTCATTTCAAAGGCAACATTAAAATTCTGTTGTGGCGCGTGGACTTGAGAAATAAGAGTGGCGAACACATGCAAATTCTTTAAATATCTTATTCAAAATTTTCATATACAAAAATTACATGCAAAAAATTTAAACAAAATTTTCCAAGCTAAAATTCCTACACAGAAACAGGACGGCAGAATTTATTTCACAGCACACGAGGAGAGGAATATTGACATGCTGCTATTAGTGACACTAGGCATATTTCTTCACTTTCCCCACTACCAAAAATCAGGCAACCTTTCAACTCTTTTGACTTGCCCACCTAATCTTACTGGCCACCAAAACACTTTCTTCTGATGCTACCAGACAGGTCAGTAGACGACACACAGTTCTTTTATAACTACCAAACTTGTCATTGGGACGACATTCACAACGACAAGGAAGAACAGGACTACGCGATATTCTCCACCAGCCAAAAAAATTTCCCGACATTTTCTGAACAAATACCAACAAAATGCAAGCCAATTCACTTACTATCTTCATGATTCGACAAACTATCCGTGAGTGCCAGTAACGAAGCAAAAAAGCACCCACTGAAGACCGGATACAATGTGAGCAAACAAATCACAAAAACTACTAAGACATCTGAAAATTTGATTTTACGAAAACGAAGACAAACATATCTTAAAAAAAAAAAAAAAAAAAAAATCGACACCAATACTCAGACGTCCAACAACTAAAAACTCTGAAGGAAACTTGTTCCAAGCTGGCGCAACATTCCATTACACAACATTCATCTTCGAAAATTTTCAATACAACAGGAATTATGATCGCACACCAACAAGAAAATTCGATGCGTGGTCAATACGTGCCCACGAGCCACGCTAAACACAGAATTTATGGTAAAACACAAACAACCTAGCTAGACTAAATTCAACAATGAATAATCGTTTCAACTAAAAACAAAATTCACCTGTCACTTCATTCAACTGCACACAACACAACCTTCATGGAATGCTCAAACAGAAGACAGTTTCCACAACTTCAAATATCAACACATCCTAAAAGGAGCCTAACACAAGATATGTAAGACATTATTACAGCGAATAGAGTTAAACACTGCGTACTTGCTGTTCTACATACAAAACAGCACCAAAACAGCACCAAAATTTCCCCTTGTGCCCACAAGGAATGCCAAAAAAAGTGCGAACTAATTCCCACGCTAAAAAAATACATTTGCATTCATTCACCACCACAAAGTCAACAGTCACGCAAATTTTGCCTCCACGTTAGAGAACATATGGAAAAATATTTTCAATATTTATCAATCTGCGGGGGGGGCATATAGGACTTTACACTCCTATAAATTATTTTGGGCGCTATGCCACTTGTTCCCACAAAGATGGCGGATGCTCAATATTCAGTTTCGGAAAACGATTGGCCAGGAGGACCACGTGATATGCTTACAACTACGTCGGCGCGCGTACATTCAAGTCCTGCGTCTTTGAGCCACTTACAAGACGCGTATTTTCTATAAATACGTCGTCTTCAAACACCTTCTTTCTCTTTGACCAAATTTCTCCGCAGCAGCAACACCATGAATGGGCCTCGTAGACATTCATATACAAGGACTATGAGACGCTTTCCCGTCTCTGAAAAACTGCCTGTTTCTAACCATAGAAAAAGGACAATTTAAACTAGCAATTCTTTTTGTAGCTTATTTGTGTTACACACACACACACACACGAGCTCACACCTATATACACACTATTATTTTGTTAGAAGATTTAGTAATATTTTTATGTATTAATGTAAGTTTTGTTATTATAGTGTATAAATTTGTTTTGTTCGTTCGCCTTGTTTTAAATGTTCGTTTTGTCCACGCCGTTTTACAACCATTATTTGTTTCATATCTTCACTCATTTATTTCACTGTCCTTATTCATTCATTTGTTTTATCCATGTGCTTATTCTACATTAATTCTAAATATAACATAAACCCTTATTTTCAATATACATAAACTCAACGTTAAATAGTAGGGGAACTTAAATACCAAACTCAGGTCCATCCTCCTGCACCTTACATCTCTTTGTATTATTTATTCCTGGCCCTTCAAGGCCATAACATTACCATAACACAGCATTTCAAACTTTCTTACACTCTATCGGCAGGGCTTAGAATGCGCTGATTGTATCCCCCCATGAGAGGGGTAAGACCATCCCAAAAAAGGATGTCCTAAGTATGACACTAAACTAGTGGTTAGGTTCCAGTTCTGGAAATCTGAGTTACCCATTCATTGCCATTATTCTTTGGTCCACTCTTGCTTATCCCTGTTAGGGTCCCATCTTTGAGTCAAATAGACCTATTTTAAGATTATTCGTATTCGATTGGACCGTATGCAAAAAAAAAAAAAAGATACAACTATACAAAAAAGTAAATATGAACGCCATTCCTTAGCCCCTGGAAATAAAATAACCTTTGATGAGTCGAGATGCCATTAAAATCAATCAATCACCTCTTGTCATGGTTCGAGTGTGATGAATAGTGCAATTTAGCATGTTTTTTTTTTTTATGCAAATATGTCTTGGGCGTAGATATTGGCATTTCCGACGAAATATTAGATTATCCTAATTAAATAATTCTCCTTCATGGCATTTTTTATGCCAATAACATGTAGTTACCTGTGCTATCCCCTCTCCAAGTTACGTGCGACAAATTGTACTGAGTTACATGGTACCAGCAACAAGTCTAACCTATCATCAAAGACAAATTGCTTTTACAAAGTTAAGGGGCTCCAAGTGTCCAGGTATTTATCCATAACCGGAAGGAAGAATTCATTCATTTAAAATGAAAAACTGTGCCAGGCAGAGTTCAAATATATATATAAGGTTAGAAAAAATAAGGAAAACTGTTTTATCCCAATCTTTTTTTAACCTGTTTTCTTTTCTAAATAAGTGGCTGCTTTATTGATAGCTTTTATAATAATTCTAACCTAGTTTTCTCAAAAATAAGATATATTTCCCAACAAAAGTGAGCTACTTCACGAAACCGAATTTAAATTTTTTTTTCATTTAAGTTTTTTTTATGTCATTCTATTGTTATATTTATTGCAGCAGAAAACTCAACAACTTGCCAGGGTCACGAATCCACAAGGCGCGCTGGTGCAAACAACGTAATTCTCCTACCGAAGAATGTAAATCGAATGATGGGCTTATGAATCAGGATTACCCCTACAGTATTCAGGAGCCCATTGCTGAGCGTCAGCGTCCTGGAGACATTCCTAACAATCCATGAATTTAGTGGCTCAAGGGTAATCAGATAGCTACTCGGAAAAACTTAGACCAGGAGCTTTCTTTTTACTCACCACCCATCTTAAGGGCCCCATTGATCAACAAATAACATCTTTCAGCAGAATTATATATGACGTTTGTCTCGAGTGCTTTGGTGCAGTAACGCATAAAAAAGATAAAACTGAAGGAAAAAGAACCGAATAGATGACGGATATAGAAGGGATTTCAACATGAAGGAAATGCACGCGGAACCACCATTCCCGTGTGATTACGCAAAATCAACAAACGGTTGCTATGACATCAAGTAAACGTGTTTTTAAATCACAAACTGCACTAAAAGGAACGAATGTCCAATGTAATCTCTGCTTTTAGTTGATATGGCGTATATATATGTATATATTTCTTTTAAATACCATGTCCGGTGGAAAAAAAAAAAGCTGCTTGGTAGTGCCAGGAGTGGCAGTACCACCTTAAGCTGTGTTATCACCCTGGTTGGTGGCTAATGAGGGCAGGGTATCGCACGTGCTTTCACACGTTGTATGATGAAAAAAAAAAATTGTGAAACACATGTTAATTTTCTAAATTTGAAATCGAAGTTTGACCTCAGAATGTTATTCATAGTTTGATTATTACGTAACTGCAGAAGAAATCGGAGTTACTCATGATAAAGATTCATCTACAAGCGCTCTCTGTACGAATGAATCCTGACTTATTATTTTTCTTCTAAAAACCGTACTCCCCTCTACCATGAATTGGGAGAGAGGTGCACCATCTGATAGTAATTTTATTAGCTTTCTGGGTGAGTGAGGCCTTCTTTATCAATTTTAAGCTGAATGTTCTGACGATCTCCATGAGCAAGAGAAGTGCGCAGTGAAGTGCCTTCACTGTAGATACCTATAAAACATTCTTTGTGATCAAGTGAGTTCACATGCCAAGTTTCATCAAGATTTGCCCATTGGCTGAGGAGTCTGTAAAGTAGAAAGAACATGTTATTTCTGATTAATTTTTCTCCTAAAAGTTTCAGGTCCGCGATCAGGACAGTCCAATAGATGCCTATTTAATTGGCACCCTGGAAGAATTAAATATTCTTGATAAGTAAAATATTCTTCTTCGCAAATTCCTTTAAAACTCTCCTTGGGGTCAAGGGAGATCACAAGCCAAGTTTCAAGGTTTGGTTTTGTTATATCAGCGTACGGTTGCAAGGAAAGAAATAAGCATACTTGTAAAAACAAAGAACACAATGGCACGTAAAAATTTTAACAATTGTTTTGGAAACAAGTGAGTAAAAAGTTCAAAAAGGTGGGGATATGGAATTAAAAAGTAGAAAAAAAGAAAAAGGTCCTATGCTTAATAGTGGTAGGATTGTTGGACTTAGGTGTACGCGGTCAATCAGATATTACGGTTGCGGAGAGGAGAGGAGAGGGGTGTTCGGTGATTTACGAGTTAGTCGCTTCCTTCAAAGCGGAAAAGAAGAAAGTCAATGTGGGTGATGCGTGGTTTCGAGCTTCGCCACTCTCTCTCACTCTCTCTCTCTCAGTTGGAGTTCTGGTCTGCGGACTATCGTCTGCGTTCTTTTGATCTGCTCCGCTGTCGAGAAATTTTTTACCGCGAGGATTACGGATTGGTCGAAAAATTACTTTTAATTATTTTTATTTTTGACAAATTTCATCGACATTTCGCTATGGGTTGATCCTATGTGCAGAAACTCTTTTTTCCATTTGAAAGAAAGTCTCAGCATCGATAACATCCGGTGAATGCTCTCGTGGGCGCTTGTTGCAATCATTTATTTTGTGTGTATGATAAATTAGAAGAGATCTCTTTCGGTCATATAACAGTTTGGTTTGGTTTGGTTTCTTTGTGTAATGATATATCAACCTTCTTCCGTTATCTAATGCCAAAGTAATCCTTGTAGAAGGACAGCAACAGTGCTATTTAACCCATAGCTGGAGAGGATAAGTGGATTCATACCTGTCTCAAGGGTATTAATCCGAAAGTGAATACAACAGCATGACTGGAGTTCGAATTCACACCACGATATCACAGACCAGCAAATTAGCCTCTACGCCTCGTTAAGTTTCGAGATTGGTCCATTAGCCAAAGGAGTCTATAAGGGAACAAGCACACAAACGAAGTGAATTTTATTTTTTTTATATATATATATATATATATATATATATATATATATATATATATATATATATATATATATATATATATATATATATATATATAACCCTGGCCGTTGGTCTAATGAGTAGAGTGTTTGCAAATGGCCCAGAAGACCGGGATTCAATCCCAGGTCGAGTCATACCAAAAATTAAAAAAAATGGTACTTGATTCAGCTTAGCTTAACACTCAGCATTATACGGTAAAGATCAAGGGTAAAGTGGAGCAATCCAGGGAATGGAGTTGCGTCCTCTCCTACACCTCGGTGTCGTAGCTATCGAAAAGGGAACCTTCAGGTCACTCTCAACTAAGGTCATAACTTTACTTTTTACTTTATATATATATATATATCATCGAGTTTCCACCAGTAAAGCCATATAAAATGTATCTCACTGATGTTTAGGAGGATTAATAATTAATCGTTAACCTTCTATTGAGCATTTATCATCATCATCAATGCAGGCTAACAGCACAGATTCTTTTGACTCTCTTTCGCCATTCGTCCCTGTCGGTCATTGTTCTTGATAAGTCCTCAAGACAGAATCCTATATCCTCACAAAGTTTGTGCTTGCCGGCCAACACTGGTGTGTCCATATGTAGGAGTCCCTAGGAGAATGTCGTTTCTGAGTTTGTCCTTACTTCTCCAGCAATGCTCAGCATGACTTGCTCAGACGGTTTGTGAGATTGGAGGTAAATGGCTGTACAGCTGCTGTTTTATAGAGTGCTGCTTTCAGGACTTGTTCAAAAAAGCATGCAGTATCTGAGTAGTTCCCATCTAACATTTTCTCTGTGTTTCATAAAAGTCCAAGTGGTGCAACGATGTACTGACAAAAATTCCCATTTTAACATATTCCCCCTCTTTTTTACAACACTAATACTGTTTTGTAATCCTTATATTAGAATTACTTTAAAAAAATAAACATGTAATCATCATTCAAGTATTGGCTAGTTTTTAAAGTGTGAGCTGTCCTAATGGCTTCCTGCCTAGTCAGTTTGGGGTTACAGAATACACCAACTACACTTCTTCAGAGGGGTAAGAACTCCCCCACCATGACCATTGGTGGCAACCTGTAATACTTGAGGATGAGATCCTGGTGGCTGAGCAGTCAGTGACCCAGCGGTCACGTAACTTGCAACACTCCACTTTGGCTCTTACTGGGCTGAACAGGCTGTCAGTGAGGCCCGATCCAATCAATCATCTGGTCATGTCAAGCTCTAGCACCTATATGATTGTCCCAAATGTATTTTTCGAATTGCTTGTAGCGAACATCCACCCAACCCAATTTCATCTTAAAGGTGCTAAAAGAAAGTGGCTGAAAGTCAGTCATATTGAGAGAAACAAGACATTGACCACTGTTTAACTTTGATAACCATGGGCTCAAAATCCCTCTCTTGCCAATGTGTCTCAACAAAGGCAAATGGGTTTCTCCACCTTGGAAAATTCCCAAAACAAGTTGGAGTCCATAGTGGGTGAAAAAACAAACAACACATATGGCAAATAAAAACAAAATGAAATCTTACTCAATCCAATTCAGACAATGAAATATCAAAATTCCCAAGATTTATTCTAATTAAATCACTGGAGGAAACTCCTTTGACCAAACTATTATGTTTCTTGATTAAAAGAGTGATCTCTAACAGAGTGAACTTGTGAACAATAAAAAAAAATTACAAGTGGCAATCTACTTATAGAAATAGATAAAACATGCTAAAAGCATAATTAAAATGTAAACTTTCCACAATTTAAAGTGCAAGGCTTATTCACACAAAAGACTGAACACCTTTTATAAGAAACAGGGAATTATCCTTAGCTGCACCAGAGGAAATAAAAACAGCCCAAAGAAAGCAGGGTTCACAGACTACAAAAGGATAATCATTAGAAAGGGTGTTGAAGAAATACAATTATTATTGATTTATTAGCTGTCAGAATGTAACCGACATATATTCTGACATTTACTAAATCAACAATTCCTAAAACAGTGAAAATTGGATACTGCCTCAAAAGGGTAGGATAGTATATCTCTGCACTTTGAGGTGCTTTAAATGTCAGAAATATGGACACCACAGGGAGAACTGCAGAGGATGTCAAACATGTAGATGGTGCAGCTAAAGGGAGCCAGAACACATTGAGGAAGATTGTCCCAACAAAACCAAATGCCCAAACTGCCAAGAAAACCATTCTACATTTTCAAGATCTTGTAGCATATACAAAAAAGAGAGACAATAATGGAAGAATCAAATATAAAAGAAACATAACTTTTTGGAAGCAAGGAAAATAGTGGAGTCCTACACAAAGGTGAACACATAGATGGGGAGACCCAATCAGCAATACCAATCAATGCGACAATTAGAGAGCCCTCATCAATTAGAAACAAATGATTGGCCAAAGTTTCAGGAGCAGCAAAAAAACTTACACTCAGCCAAAATCTATCGAACAGAACCACAAACTAAACTAGAAAAACTTACACCCATACTACTACACAAATAATTATGACAGATAATCCCAACCCAAATAAATATCCCAAGGGAAAAATCACCAAGATTGCTGATCCATCCACCAACTATCACAATAAATCCAGAACCAAACACCAAAGTAAAACTTATCCTAATTATCCCAATTAATCTTGAACCTTTCCTTCAATCCAAAATAAGTTCAACCAACAACTGAACAAAAATGATTAATAATATCAAACCCTTCATGATCTCAATCCACAGAAACCTCAACATCAAGAACAAAATCACAAGAGAAACAACAAGAAACTGAGAAACCAAATATTAAACTAAGACAAACAATAAATGGTCTAACTTTTTTTAAATAGTTACCTACAAACTATTTATTTACAAATCATATGTATATAATAAAAGCAGGATTTGATACTAAATAACCCACAAGAGTTATTAAACATTAAACAAAATAATCAACTAACTTAATTGTTACAAACACAGAAAATGGAATTGATTGACTTTTGAAGTTTTTTTCAGTTTCAAAAAGTATCTACTGGTAAGCTGTATTTACCAAAATAGAAATGAATAATGAATAAAATTTTCTTCAAAATAGTCTCCTGGGCATTCAACATTTATTACAGCAAGATTTCCATTGGTCAAAGCACTTTTAAAACTTCTGATATCATGTGAAACTGTACTCTCATATTTGTTTTAACATACTCCATGTTCTCAGATCTTAACCTTGAGATGAGTTTTCAGTTTAGGAAAGAACACAATTTCTCCTCCAAACTCTTTATATACTCAGATAAAAAATCTTGAAAGCAAGTTGAAGAGCCAAAGTACTTATTTCAAAGTAGCTATTTATGCAACCTGTGATGTCATAGTAGGGCCTATCAAATAAATAGGTTAGAAATTTCATTCAGTTTAAAAATCATACACATAGTAAATGAGATTTATTAAAACTGATACATCAAAACTTTAGAGGCGCTTGTAGTGTAATGGTTATGTTTGTAGAAAATACATCTGGCAACCCAATTTCAAAACCTGGACAGGGCTGTTTACATTTCCCATACCCTTAAATACCCTTGTGAAAGGTATGAATCCAACTATTCTCCCCCACCCCATTCCCAGCTATGAGTAAATAGTAGGGCAGATTGAGCTCTTTAACCCTTGTATGCCAACTGGTATAGAAGGATAACTCTGAATTCAAACCAGTTTTACAAAAAAGTTTTAAATAAAAATTAACCTTGTGAGAGAGAGGTAAATAGTAGCACAGACTGGATTCTTTATCCTTGGTAAGGCAACCAGTCTAGGAAAAGAAAAACTCTGAATTCAAACCAGCTATACCCAACTTTAAAAATTGACCTTGGGTTGCATCCTGCTGGCAGTGAAGGAGTTGGGCAAATGCATACATCAAAACTTTAATTACACAAAATCTGGCTGAGAAAAAATTTAAAAAATAAACCATCATTATGATTATATTTCAGTGCCAACTGCCTTTGAATCTTGAAAGTAAATTTTGAGCTTTTTTTTTTTACTGCAGCCAACTATATAATTCTTCTACTCCTCCTCTAATTTATTCATTTTATAAGGGAAAAAATGATTAAACACTGAATTTTGTTATTTTTGACCAAATATTTGTTTCAGAAAGTTTCAGCACTCAATTTGTATGCAGTGAATTAAAAAAAGAAATTACTAATGGTCAGGATTTACAAAGGTGGGTTGAAAAGTTTAGATGATAATGTTATATTTATTGTAGATTACTTTTTTGACCAATGGGATCCAAGCACTGCAACACAAAGGAAAAAGTATGTAAACTGCAAGGGGACCTACATTGAAAAATGAACCTAATTTGATCACATTGCAAAAGAATATCTTAGTCTGCTTGTGAACTTTTCAGCTGACCCTCACAGAGAAGGTATTACCAACAGAAAAATACTATTTTGTAGATTTCATCATTATTGATTGCTTTTTCTTGAGACAAAAACTTTTATCTCCAAAATAAGAATTATTTGCAAACCCTAAAATAGTAGAACATAAATTTTCAGTAATGATAGGTTACCTAACATAATGTAATGGTTCACAAGCTAATCTAGCAGGCAACTGCTAGTAAGTTTAATGCTGAGGGCTCATACTTTTAGCTTTGTGCCAAATTTAGTTACTTCAGAGACAAGTACCAAGCAGAGATTTTTTTTTATGTTATTTCAAAAATAGCAATAACTTTTTATCCAATTCTTTGATTTGATGTTTTCTCTAACTGTTCAATAATCTTTCAGAAGAGTAAATTTCAACAAAATCAGAAATCATGAATGCCTGAATGAAAAGGTGACTAAAACCCATCAGAATGTGGCTTTGCATAAAGTAAAATCAGATGACTATCAGCAGGGCTTAGAATATGCTGACTGTATCTCCTGCAGAGGAGTAAGACCTTCCCTTACCAAAGGGGTGTTCTGGATATGACACCAAACTGCATTAGATGGTGAGGCTCCAGTTTTGGAGATCTGGAGAGTGTGGAGTACTCCTTCATTGCTATTACTCTTAGATTCCACTCTGACCTGGAGTGATAGAATCTGTTAGAGTCTCATCTATGGGTAAAATAGATCTGTATAATAATGATTCATATTAGATAGAACCATATGCAAAAAAGTAACTCCCTTAAAAACAACTACACTAAAAATGTAAATGAATGTTCAATAAATACAACCCCCTAACCTTTAGGCATAAAATAACCCAAAATGGGTTAACATGTTAAAATCAATCAACATAGAACTTATTAAAATCTATTGTAATAAAAATCTTTTGAAAAATCATACTCAAGTTACATAAAAATAGTGGTAAAAAAGCCATGAAATATACATTCTTTTTCAAATATTCATCCTTCAGTTCAATCCACATAGTAAAACATTTCTGTAATACTTACAAAAACTTCAATAAAACAGTATATCAGTGCGGATGCAAGCATTAAAATGAATATGAATTTTGAAGTAGTCATTCAATAAACCCAACACTAGAAGGCCTGGTTGAGAAAAACATAAATGCATTTTAGTTTTAAATCTGAATTCTGTAGGCAGTATGAAATGAACTATACAACACACAAAACTACACCAATAAAAGAAAAAAATATTCCTTGTTATTCAAAATGGTTTCACATGATTCCCAAAGCTCAAGGCATAAAATAATCTTTGACAGGTTGACATTCCTTTAAAATCATTCAATTGAAATGGTTATTTTTCTATTCTCTAAAACTCTGGATATGTGTTTTTGTGGCTAGGGAAAATTTACTGCATAATTCTCAAGAAACGCATATGCACACATGTATATATGTATGTATATAAGAGAGAAACAACTTGTCAGGTGTGTTGAATATGTGAAATACATTCACAGCTCTTAATTATTCTTTTCTTATTCAGGCTGAGAAAATTTCAGGTTTAGATTAATTTGTTTTACAGTATATCAACTTCTTATAGGTTATTTAATTAAGTAAACTTAGTAGATAGCTAAAGCTTATCCTATACTACAAGTCTGGTATGTACATATATTATATAATTATATACGATATGACAATAAGAGCTACAAGTATTTAAAAGTTATCTCCCTTGCACTGACAAAGTTTCATCATCACTGAATACGCCTCACTTGTGAGAGAATGCCATTTTCTAGAGAAGTTTTTAATATTTTGATTGGATATGTTTCTCTTTATTTCACTGTAGCTTGGGATCCAGCATACTAGAATCTCTTTTGAGTTGCAGACCCAGGAGCTTAATGATTAAGGGATTTTCAAGTCTTTTTTTTTTATTTTTAGTAATAAAAAGACAGAGACCAAGTCTGAGAATATGATAAAGATTTTATTGTGGCTTTGTGATGATGTTAAGAGCTAGAACTACAGCATGGGCTTCAACTATAAAGATGGAGATTTCTTTTCAAAGAGCTTTTTTGGCAATTTTCAAGTTTAGTTGTATAGTGGTTACTAGAGCATTACTATTGTAGTAATTTCAATCCTCACTGAATGCTTCCCTACAGATGGTGTGGTATCAAACTAAGCTAAGTAAATATTAAGAGTAAATCATTTGTTTCTACTTATTTTAAAAATTAAACTGAATTATTAAATTTTATGATATTGAATCCCAATTTCTGTTAAATTATTTGGCAATCTTTCAGTTTATGTCACTTTGAGTTGTAGAAACTACCGTTGAAAAATAATTTTGGATGGATGTAAAACATAAATTTAAAAAAAAAGGTCAACGTCATTTGAAGTAAGTGATGTAACATTATCACAAAGTAATTTAATATTTCAATATGAGATCTGTAAACCTCTTGTAACTGATTATACTGATGCTTCAATTTCTGAAGAAGTGAAGGATTTAAATTAGTATTTCACAGTAATCTGTTTTATCAAAAAATTGAATTAATAAAAAATCATGTTCAATACAAATGTAAATGACAAATTGGACTGGAAATTGCTTAATTTTATAAGTTAGAATAGCTTAAGTAAAAAAAAGTGTGAAAAATAAAAATCTCACAATGATGTGACTTTTTTTTTAGTATACACGAACATAAGAATATAGATATTACTGTTTCTGTGTTACCAAAAAAGTAGCTTCCTTTAATTTCTTAAATTTATGTTTTCCATCTATCTATAATTATTTCTTAATAATAGTTTCCCCAAGTAAACTGCAAATTATGGGGATCTCAACCAAAAGAAGCACATTTTTTTGTACAAATCATGGCTTCTCAAGTACAAAGGATTATATATATATATATATATATATGAGATGAATATATATATATATATATATGAGATGAATATATATATATATTCATGTTTATACATCTCGCGTTTAATATTTTCACTTTTCTTACACTACCACTTGTTATTTCTCATGGAGACACAAGCAAGTTCAAATTTGAGATGAGGCTGTTTATGTTTCACTTTACACTAATGTTCTGGGAAAAGGCATGAATCCATCTGTTCTCCCTCCAGCTATAGGTAAATAGTAAGACAGACTGGTTCTTTAACCTTGGTTAGGCAAATAGTCAAGAAATGAAAACTGAATTCAAACTAGTTGCACTCCACTTAAAAATTGACCTTGTTGTGTCACATCCTGCTCATGTAGAGGGGTTGGGTAAATATATATTTTTCATGGATTCATTCATAATTCCACATAAATGGAAAATATAGTTATACCTGTCTGTAATTTTGAGAAGGATCATTAATATTCAAAGAATTATTCAAATAATTTAACTCTTTGTTTTTGCATTGTAAGGCCTTCTTCAGGTATGAAGAAAGAAACCCTTTTTCTATTTTCTTTTGTAAAAGAAAAAAAAATTAAAAACTTTCACAGAAACACTTGTAAACTAAATCATTTTTAAGTAATACATCCTGTTTTATGATATTGAATTGTTCTCAGTTTTGTTTACTACAGAACTCCATTTTTTGTTGCTTGTTTTGTTGAAAGTAGTGAAAGTCATAACTTTGGTCTAATTTGTACAATTATCTAACATCTTGATATATACTGCTTCTTTCACTTTTCTAACCTTCCAATGGTATTCCTCATCTAGAATAAGGACTTTTAACTCAAAAGTGTAATATTTACCTCTCTCTAGACATGGTCAGCTACAACTAATTTTTCTAATTCAATTAGGGTGAGTCAAAATTCTTGCAATATTTTTGTACATGCTAGTTTGCAGTGCATATATATCACATGACCAAAACAGTTCAATCTGGGGAAAGTACCAGCTGTGGTTGATAGTATCATGGTAGTTGGTGCACTACTACATTACGTGTTATTTGAAAGTTACACAGATGAACATGCAATGTAGTCTAATTCGAGAACTTATGCTTTACAAGTTTGTACTGGGCCTTAACACTGCAAAAGCAATCAAAAAGATTTGTTGTGTGGAAGGTGAAGGTATAGTAACCAGATTGTTCAAAAAGATTTCACTTGGGTTGCAAGAATCTTGTCAATCAGAAAGACCTAAAACCATGGATTCTAAAACTGTGTTCCAACCATAGTGGTAAATCTAGAGAGTATCAGGCGAGCTTGGCATCTCAGTCTTGTGTGGTTCATCACCTTCATGACCTCAGCAAAAGCATCTGAGTCTCATATTACCAAAAGCATATAAGTCTCATATTACCAAAATACTGCAAAACTTTTGATTCACTCTAGGATCTATGCTATTCAATAAGATCAAATCATTAGAAATCTATAACCAAAACATAGATTTTAGATTGTGGTTGAAAAGTTATACTCATTTTAAATCAAAGGAAATGTTTAAAAACTTATATAAAGAAAGAATGATCAAATTATTTTATTTGATGTGGTTATTAATATTTCCAGAAGATAATGAATATTCTTCACATTTCCTGGAGAAAGTTCTTTTTTTTAGTTATCATTGTAAAAGATAAAAAGGTTTAAAAAAAAAAAAAAAAAAAAAAAATGATGATTTCAACTCAGCTGTAGTTGAGATTTTTTTGTTCCAAAATCAATGTAATTTCTTTTTAAAAGCTAAATCTGTAGTTTTATAAAATAAAAATTACAAAAACAAAAAACAATATCAAAAGTTCTTGTTTTTTTTCAGGTTCCTGTTCGCATGGGTGGAGATACAAGAATAACCCCATCACCTCGTACAAATAACATTGGGATGTTCCTCTTGGTAGACTGGAAATAAAGAGAAAAAAAATAATTGTAATATTTAGCATTTATACTTGAAATGCAATTATATCTAAGAAATGAATTTTTAAAATTTTTTTTAGAAATTCATATACTCTTGAATTAGAGATTTTTTTTAAAAATCAAATTTCAAATTAAGAAAATTTAACAATAAAATATGATTGGTATGAAAACCAAATAGCTATAAATAGCATAACAAAATTATATACCAGTAGAAATGCATTTGTGCTTATATTATTTTTTCATGGATTAAAATAATGCAAGAAACATTTTCTAATAGTGAGTCCATATTTGTTGCCAGGGATTGTGTGTCTATCTAGATTCAACCCCAAATCTTGTATATGTGATGGTAGCAGATAAAATTATATTTTTTGATTAATTGATTTGGAAAAAATTGAGGTAATGCACCAATCCATTTGCACTCGCACAGGCTGTGATGATGTTTTTTTTTAATGATTACACATTACTACTGATAGATGACTTTTCAATATTTAAAAATGTTAGAAACTATAAGCAATAAATAAGACTAGGTAGTAGAATATAGAATTCAAGTCTTTTAAATACTTTATAAATTTTGTATTTTGATGCTTAAAAAAAATATTTATGAAAAAAAAAAAGAAATGCTGATTCCAAATACTCAAATTTCAATACTCACTTTATAAATTTCTTCATATGTCTCTTCATCTATTTCTACAGTTGTTACAGTCTCTTCAACGTCACCTAAAATCATGTTCAAATGCTGATCATAGGCCTGAAATAGAATATAAAATTTGATAATCATTTGTAAAATTACTTTGCAATTTAGCTACTTATTTAAATTCTTTACCTTGATATCAAACCATATATACAGAATTAGTCAAAAAGAAGTACACTCTTACCAATATTTTATAAAAAGTTAATTTTCTTCTAAGCCAAAAATACCAAAACTTAATTATTTCTAGTGGAACATTATATAATCAAAATAGATATTATTATGCATTATCTATCAATAAACCAACTGCATTAAAACTTTGTAACCAAAAATAAAATTGCATAAATATAAAGTAAAGTTGGCGGCCATAATCAAGGGCAACTCAAAGGTTTCCTTTTCTTTAGCTATTACACTAAAGTATAGGGGAGGGCATTACTCCTTTCTTGGAATTGCTCCACTTTACCCTTGATACATACCTCATAATGCTGAGTGTAAAGCAAGGCGACATCAAGTACCATTTTTTGAGTTTTTGGTATGACTCTAGAGGGCCATTGGTGAACACTCTAACCACTAGGCCAATAGGTTTACTCATTTTTGGACTGCTACATATTTATATTTTTGGTTCAGTTTCAATAATATAGGGTTTAGTAATATATCTAATATATCTAATAACATTCATTTTGAGTGTAAAATGTTCCACTAGAAATAATAATTTAAAACAATAGCTTTGGTTTAGAAGAAAATTAACATTTCATAAATAAAAACTGTTAGGAGTGTACTTATCTATAGGCAATCTGTATAGTTTAAAGAAATTATTTTTATATCAATAAATTTTTTTAAAAGACCATATGAAAAAAAGGTTAAAAATACTAAAGTTTGCAGAATTTTTTGACAAAATCTTTTATTTATATAAATTTATAGTATCATTATTCAATCATCAAAATATTTTCCTTGGCTTTCAATGACTTGATACAACTTTTTAAGTAAATTGTGTATCACATAAAAAACAAATCTTGTTTGGATGTGATAAATTTTTCAATACTTTGAATTTAGAATTGCTGATGAATGGCTTGGTTTGGTTTGATGGCATATCAACCATTGTTGGTTATTTATGCCAAATCCTGTTTTTACATATATATTAAATATATTATTTGTAAACACATTTTGTAGATATACACAGTGAACTGATCTAACAATTCAATTTAGCATAAGTCAACAAAGTTAAATGGTTCCAAGTATTGCTATGTATCACTAACAATTCCATCAAACATCAGTCATTTGTTTACACACAGTTAAATGATCAAACAGTTCTGTTTCAAACAATTTAATTTAGCATAAGTCATTTGCTTGCGCACAGTTTAAATGTCAAATAGCTCCATTTGAACCATAGATAGGACCCTATCAGGTGCTATCACTCCAGGCCAGAGTGGACCTGGGAATGATGGCAATGAAGGGGTACTCCATAATCCCCAAAGCTTCAGAATTACCAGAGCCTCACCATTAGATTGTTTAATGTCATATCCAGGACACTTGATGGAGAACAGCCCCAGCCAACTGGGCTAAATTGCTGATAAGACAACCCACATGATAAGGAATAAAACAAATGATAGGCTGAAGATGACAGATCTGGAAAATATCCTACACATGGAAGAACTTCCTATTAAGTTCATTTATGTCATATTTTCCCAGGTTTTATATCATTTTATAATATTTTTCAAGTAAATAATGTATTCTATTATAGAAACTTTTTCAGTTTTCTTTGATGAATTCTTGAGTTAACTTGTTGGAACTTCTAATCAGACAAGGTAAGTTGCATGAAATGAAACAAATAAGTTTGTTGAGAACAAATCTGCTACATGTAGAATCTCAACTCCAAGTTGCAATATTATAGAACAAAATCATCAATCAGTTTGCTTGTACAGATTGTTCCTTTGCATAAGTTTCTCTAGTTTCCAGGAATTCATAAAAAATTCTCTTCAATGATTGAATGATTTTAACCCATCCAGGGTTATTTATTGCCTAGGGATTAGGGAATCATATTCAGTGCATGTTCATATTTACATTCTTATGTAGTTGTTTCTTTTTGCACACAGTCCTATCAAATATGAATCATTTTTAAACAGATCTATTTGACCCATACTAATAAGTACTACCACTCCGGATTAAAGTGGACCTGGGAGTAATGGCAATAAGGAGGTCCTTCACAATCCCCAGATCTCCAGAACTAAAGCCTCACTATCAGATGCAGTTTGGTGTCATACCCAGGATACACCTTTGCTAAAGTGAGTCTTACCCATCAGCAGGGGATACAGTCAGCATATTCTAAGCCCTGCCAACAGGGCTAAAATTTTCTTCAAATTCTATCAAACATAGAGAAGAATTTTTCCTCCACTAGATTTCATTTAAAGTCAAATGTCCTGGATCTTGCAATAATTTTCTTCCTTTAGGATTCTTCAAATGAATTAAATCTTCATGTCAACAAAAATAGTTGTTTTTTTTCCATTGAGCAAAATAAATAAATAAAAGTTGAACAATGTTATTTTCCTTAACTTCACATGGAATTCATATTCCTTGCTTTAGATATATTTTCTAAAGCTTAAAAACTAAAATTCATTGACTGCACAAGCAATGAAAGACCATGTAAGCTTCCAAAAGACACTTCTGTGTGTGTTAGAAAAGAAAAACTTTTGTATCAATATTTCTCAAATCTTTTCCAATACCAAATGAGTGACCATTTAAGAATCTTAAAATAAAAATAAAAATTTAAAACTACATAAAATAGTTATTCTTATCTTATCTAATTCAAATCAAGATAGTAAACCTGAAATATCCATAAGATTTATAAGTGCATTCATAGTTGAAAATTCAGTTAAAATGTAGTGAGATACAGAATGAAAGAAAAAAGAAATTAAAATCAAAACTTACATGTAGACGGCCACGGAGTTCTCTGTCATTTCTCATCTTGACATAAATTCGTTCATCTAAACTGAGTCGTATTAAATCCAAAGGTTCCTCAACTGTCTGAGTAGGTGGCTATCAACAAAATCAAATTCAAAAATAGATATAAACTCAATTTTAAAACATATATCCAATAGGCAATTTTTAAATCAGGTCAGAACTTTTGACTAACATTGATATTATACAAGCTTTTTCTCTCTCAGCAGTCAATACCATACTTGTACTCAAAAAATCTGCAATATCTATGAATAAATATTAAAATAAACTATTGGTACATACGAATTTAAAGAGGCAAATGCTAAGAGATGTATGCAAAATCGGGAGATTACAATATATGGAATTTATTGAAATCATAAGGGCCCTTTTATCTGACATTTGTCAAGCGACAGCTATCAGAAGTCGTTTAAAAACAATGTAAATAAGATTAATTAAAAGGGAGGTGAAAATGAGAATGATAGCAAGACCAAGAGGGAGGAGAGGAAAAAAATTTTTTTAAATTAAAAACCGCCCTGAGTCAAGCAAAAATTATCTCCCAGTAAGTTCAAGGAATGCTTGGGGTTTTGCTTGCATAGAGTTGGCCTGTAAAGTAGACTTTAAAGGGCTTCCAGGAAAATTAAATGTTGTTTTGTCCTGGCTCTATACAAGACACAAAAACACTCATTGTTATAATTAACCATACAACTACATAAAGCATTCAAATGCTCACAGATGGTAGAATCAAGCAATTTTGAATGCCCAGATGTTGTGCAGTTACAAATAGATATCTTATTGTTTAGTATCTCTTCTACAATTTGCTATAGTCAAGGGTCATTTTCTTCAAAGGAAATAAAATCTTTTCTTTTTAATCCAACTCCAGAAGTCACTATACTTATTCACAGTATTAAGACTTTGAAACCATATGCCCAATATTTCTGAGTAAGTTCGATAAGTGGTAGGGTCAGAGTCAATTTAAAAAAATAGAATACCATCAGAGCTGAGTTATTTTTAAGCACAGTTGGTCATCATATTTAAAAAAACCCCAAAAAACCAACCTTGTGTCAAATCTGTCTTTGTTAGATAGCTAGATAAATATCTACTATCAGTAGAAAAACTAAGGGTATATACTGTTTGAGTTCAAGATAATACAAAGTTTTTAACCAATAAGGCCACTATAAAAGCATCTCAATAAGTTTGTCCCTCAAAGTTTTAATACATGAAGGGGAAAGTTGAAATCATAAGGGCCCTTTTATCTGACAAAAAATGTTTTTAATTCACAAATATTTATCAAATAAGGTTAATTTTTTCAGCTCCTCTTCATGGTTTAAAGTACCAAAAAAATGTTTTATGTGGGGCCCCTGACATAAATGGGTTGGCAGTTCCACTGATAGTCCAATTCTGTTAGCATCAGGAATTATTAACCCTAACCCTTTTTCATTTGAGGTGGACAACTTTGCAACTGGACTATGAGTTTTGAGGGCTTCAAGTCACAGGTATGGCTCTTTTCATGCTTTAAATTGTGCATATGCATATATATATATATATATATATACACACACACACACAAACATTTTAAAAGTGGATGTCTTCTTCAGGTTAGGAAGCTTATCTCACAGACTAATTACTACTGGGTAGTAAGTTTGATCTTCACCGGTTGCCTTATAGTATTGTGTGCTAAACTAAGCCAAGCTTAGGAAATCACTACTACTGATTAGTGAGTTTTATCTTCACTAGGTGCTGCATATTTGAGCTTAACACTAATCAGCAATTAGTTTTTTGATGGCACTTCATTATGATGAGCAAGCTAGTATTCTTTATCCATTGTTACTGAGTATTGAGTTTGATAGAGGTGTCCCACACTAGAAATCTTATGCCACATCAAACCTATACATCTTTAACAGCACCTCATGAAGTGATGGCTAACAAGCTAGTCTAGCAGACCATTGCTGGTGAGTTTGATTCTCTCAGTACCTCATACATAGGCCTTGTGCCAAACTAAACAAAAACTAATAAATGACTAGATTCTAAAAGAGAGGATGAAAGAAAAGTCAATGAGATTTATAATATGGTTTCAATTTTTTTTTTAAATCTCTAAAAGTAAACAGTTGGATCATCATATATACTTCAGTTGTTTATGCATGCTGAAAATTCTAAGATGGAAGGGGGAAAATAACTCTATATCTTTTTCTAATAATTGTAGCTATTCTTTTATAAATATACCAGAATTTTTAGAGTTAGTCTTAAATGCTACTTGTAAAGTAGAATTTGTGGTAAAGTCAATGAATTTCAATTACATCTAAATTCACTGGTCTTCTTTACGAATTGAATGGATCTCTAATCCAAATATTATTCACAACGAAAATAATTTGCTTCCTCAAAATTGGTTTTATTTTAATTTTTTTAACTTTATCTTTTTCAAATGATTTTCTTTTTGCCGCCCGCTACGGTTCCGTGGACATTTTATTTTGAGAACCGCTGCTGCAGTATATTCATTTTAATAAAAGAAATACTAGTGCTTTCTTAGTACTATTTTGTTAATGTTTTTTGTTTTTAGATTAGTTTTAGTTTGTCTATACTCTAATAAAAAAGCCTTTTCTAATTACAAAAATAAAATTCTCATTACGTTGCTGTAACACATCATAACGACATTTTAATTAGAGCAATACACTTAAATACCCTAACTTAGAGAATAAAGCAATTTCTAGTCCATTTTGTAATAGAATTATACTTTTATGAGATCAGCATTCGCGGTAAATGTAATTTTTTAATAATCTAAATTCTCGATATAACGGAGATAACTCTGAAATGCTAATTAGAATCCTTCCTAGAAGCATCAATAATATTATCATGGATCGTTGTTACAATAGAACATCAAGTTATTTCATTTTTTTAAATTTTTATTTTTTAACATTTTAAAAAGATTTTGCAAGTATGTATTATGAAATGAAGCAAATCAATTTGCATTGTTCAAGTAAGTTTTTCTTACAGTACTGAAAAGAACGTAATGGTACCTATTACTTTTTGTTTTGATGACAAACCAGCAATTTTTAATTAATTAACTGGAAAAAATAAAGTCAAATATAGGGAAAAGAAATGATTATATGCATGAAAAATTAATAACTTTTTTTAATTTGCAAAAAGAAAATATTTTTAGGGCATCTAAGATGTTAGGAAAGGCTTCAACTGAAAAAAGTAAAACGTTTACTAAAGCAGAAAATAAATATAAAAATACGATATTAAGACAAAATTTATTAAGCCAAAGTTTTAAATTAAATAAAAGAAAGCGCGGTAAAACTTATAGAAAACACGTGTTATATCGGACTTTTTGCTTTTTCCTGACGGCGTAGCACACATTCTACACATTCATTTTTATCCTTGATAAAATAAAAAGTAAAGGAAACTTCTCACAATATGATAATAAAATATACTTTTTAAATATCTTATAACGCATGTAAAACTAAGTTTATTTGTTTGTTTATTTATTTATTAATTGTGAAAACAGAATAAACTTCACCTGTTCCTGGTCATCTGCCATTTTTCATATCCCGGCTTAGTTTGAAAATTGTAGCTGTGGTAGGAACGAAGCAAACAAAAACTTCCGCCGGCATATGGACGATTAAAGAAAAAATATAAGGACAAATGACATGGAATTAAAATTGAGTAATATTATTTTTTAAAAGTTTAGTGCAATTATTATATACTTTTTTTTTTAATTCAGGTAGTTTAAGTAGTTTATTCTTTTCGCAAATATAATGCGATTTTTCAGTATTACTTCCGGTTGGCGCTAAGCGTGTTTCTTCCTAAATGGAATCGAAACAAGTTATCCTTGCTTGAATTATTGCCTTAAACAATTTGCTGATTTGGAAGAAAGGTAATAAAATAATCCAAAAATTTCATTTTATGCTCTGAAGTCGACTTTAATGTTTCAGCTTTCCTTTATTAAGAGAGCATTTTTTTAATTTTAGAATTTTTACTGCTAGCATCTTTTTGGTTTTTATTACTTAAAAACAGGTATAGTACACATTTTTTGCATAAAAGATTTAAATACAAACGGTAAAATTAACAATATAGTTTTCCTTAAAATTTTATTTGAATATTTTCAGTTTCTTAAATGCCATTTTCTACATTTCAAATTTTTAAATAATTTCAAATTAAAACTTAAACATTTTATTTAGGTTTTGGACTTTTTTTTTTAACTTTTATATTTTAAATGTTCAACTTGACATCACATTTTTATTTGTAGTTAATATTCGGATGACCGACGTACCTGGTCGGCGGTACTCATTTCATCAGAAAATAGTCTATCCATATTAAAGTCTGTTGATTCCAAACCATTTTTTTCATTTTTGAGATGAATGAAACCTTTAGTGTAGGTTCAGTTTACAATGTGTGTATGCAGTTGGACACTGATTTTGTGTCCTATTTTGACACTTGAAAGTTTATTCACTTTATAAGGTGAATTTAAAAAATTTTACGGGCTTATTTTTCTCTTCTTCCCTCCAAGGGGATGTCCTCGTGAAATAGCATCACTACTGTTCTTCTAGAAGAAAGGCCTTGGCATTAAATAATTTATGAAGGTTGATATGTCATTAAACAAAGAAACCAAACTAAACTGCTCTCGAAGCGAAGTTAAAGTTTATCTTTACATATGGAAATTAAACTAATAGTGAGATCATTTCTTTACTTATTGCTTTATTTTCTCATTTCATGAACCAAAAACTTAAGGAATGACTAGTAAAAAGGAAAACTGAAGTAATAGTTGGGTTCATAAAAATGAAATACAAGTTAACTAATTTGCAAGAGAGCAAAACTTAATTTTCAACTTGTCCACGCCACATACATTTTCAATCTCTGACTTTAAGATTTGACTGTTAAGGGGGTCACGCTGGAAACTGCATTTTCGGAGGGTGAGGATAGTAGGAATTTACTAAGCTTTTTGTTCAGATGTGACACAAATCCGTATGAATGGGACACCCAATGAGACTCGAACTCACTCGTAATAGGGTAGGGACAGCATGACAATCGCTAAAAAAAGTTTAAACCACGAGTCCCTTATCCCTGTTTTTGTTTATTTGTCGTGTATTGCTATAACGTGATGGCTGCTTTATTTCTGCCCGTTTTAGTTACGAAGTTCAGGGGCTACTATATCCAGGAATTGGCTTTGAAATTTAGTAAGCTTTTAAGAAAAAAAATCTTCTGGAACGTCTGGAACCGGTTCGTAACAGAAACCGAGACACCGGTTGTCTATTGGGTTTCCTTTAGTGATACCACATTCATGACAATGGTTTGATACATGCAGTTCTCTATTTAATAAGTATTTATTAAGTAATAAAAAAATAAGTCTTAAGTTTGAATTTCTTTGATGAAACATTTCTTTCATCTTCTGGCACTGGTAAGATTCTCGGTAATCTGTGGCTGGGAATTATCATCAGGTTCAACTCCATTGCACTTAAAAATGGTTTAGACCAATGCTTAATCTCTGAGCCACCCCAAAATAGGACATGCCGATAGCTATTTTTGGCACCACACACCCGAAATGAGTACCACACTACCTTGTATCAAAACTGCTTTCACAGTGGGGACTGGGTAAAAACTTTTAAAAATTTTTAACCGAATGAAATAAAAAATTTTGTATAATTTAGCTAAGTAGAATCATTATAATTGTTGAATAATGCTCAATTTCAACTAAATTTTGGAAAAAAATAGATTTAGATAAAATAATGTAATCAACAGATGTTCTGGTTTAATCATTGAACTAATATAAACTTGCTAGAATTTCTGGAAATGTTTGCTTACTTGTTGCTGAGTTACAAGGGATTTTTTTTTTTTAATTCGAAAGTAAGTTAAGAGATCTCAGAGGTAGGCTTGTCATATAAAGCTTTAATGCATAAAACATAACACAACTTCAGTTTAGGAAAGAAAGCTTAGAACAATGGTTAATATTGAAAGACACACTCAGCAATTTCTGTCAATGAGTTGGAACTTTTACATGCTAGCCACCAATTTGCTCATTTTTGTTACCAGGGTTGTTGAGAAACAACCATATCTGTTTGACTGCTTGCTCCTTTGAGAGACTGTCACTGTGCATTCTGATGCAAATTTGAAGCCCAGTGTTTTATTGAAAATGCCATAAAATTTGTCAGAACCCACTCCAGAGGTCCTGGTTATCTCAAATCAGCCTGGCTATCTGATTACAAGTGAAACTGACTCTGGTGACACTGTTGAAGCAGCACAACAAATCAAAATACAATCAACAAAAAGTGGTCAACAAATAAAATCTATGAAAAACAATCAATATACCTATTATTAATCTTTACACTAATTATTCTACTATCTTGTATACGAGGATCATTAAATAAGTTTCCAGACTTTTTTCGTATGGGCACTTTTATTGATAGTACACACATGAAGCTCTAGTCTCCTTCGAAGTAATCTCCTCCGGCTGCAATGCACTTGTTGTACCGTTCCAACAACTTCTGGAAGGCCCCATGCAAGTCCTCTTGTGTGAGCGTGTCAATGACCATTGTCACAGCCTCTTTCATCTCCTCAATTGTCTCATAACGACAGCCTCTAAGGTTTTCCTTGAGCTTAGGGAATAACCAAAAGTCACAGGGAGCAAGGTCTGGACTATAGGGAGACTGAGGAACTGTCTTGATGCCCATCTTGGTCAAATAGTCTGTGACAAGGATGGAGTTATGGACTGGTGCATTGTCCTGGTGGAAATGCCACTGATCCGATTTGAAAAGTGCTGGCCTTTTCCAATGGAATCTCTTCCTGAACTCCCTTAAAACCTCAACATAGTAACCCTTACCCTAACCCTTTGGCCAATCAACTCTGGTATTCTGACTTCCTTACTCCTCCCTCACCTCTCATCATCCCTCACAGACTCCCTGCCTTCCTTGAATCTCTTATGCCACTCAAAAACTGATGCTCAATTCATGCAAGATGGTCCAAAAGCAGTCTGAAGCATTTCGTACGTTTCTGTGACATTTTTCCAAGTTTAAAACAGAATTTTATTGCATATCGTTCTTCCTCACGTCCAGATTGCATTTTTGGAATTCACCAGCTGTGAAAATCAAGCTTTAGTAGGGTGTATTCCAATTGTTGCTGTAGCTGTTGATTTGAACCTGAAATCATAAAAATTGGTCAGTCATCTCATAAGATGTATACCAATAACATACTGAATTTTCAAAAGTCTATGACAATTTTAAATGCCTGTACAAAAAAGTCTGGAAACTTATTAAATGCACCACGTATTTTAGTTTTTATTTTTTTATTTTATTCATTTATTTATTTTTTTTAAAGCAACATATTGAAAAATGCTATGAAAATCAATTTTGAATCTCCAAGTGTTGACAGAAATTGCTCAAGCTACACTGCTTACTAAATTTCAAAGCCCATTGCTGGTTATAGTAGCAGCTGAATTTCATAACTAAAAAGGGCAGAAATTGCTCAAGCATGTGTTTCTCTGTAGATATACAGGACCAGCATTTAAAAGCCAAATTTGAAGGGATTTCTCAGTTGTTTGATTGGCAGTTGTATCAGAAGAAATGCTCATGAAGGGTTTTGTTTGTCTCTGTACACAAGAGAGAATGAACTGTGCAAGGCATCCAAGAGGTCATCTTCCCATTAGCTGACCACTAAGCCCTTTATTTTGAGTGAGTGTAATAACTTTTCACAAGGTACTGTTCAGTTTTTCGACCTGTCCATTAGATTGCGGATTATAAGCAGTTGTTCAGCTGTTGACTATACCCTTGTTATACAAGAATGTTTTGTTTTATTGACTTGAAGGAGGCCTCGCTATCAGAATATATGAAAAAGGACATTTCAAAGATGTAGTGTAATGGTTAATGTGCTTGATATCATAGTAAGCAAGTTTTAATTCACTTGCGCTATTATGTTCACTTTCAAACTAATACCTTTAGGAAAAATATGAATCTACTTATCTTCCTCAGCTATGGGTTAAATTGTACTACTACTGTTCTCCTACAAGGAAAGCTTTGGCATTAAATAACCCACAAAGGTTGATATGCTGTTAAACAAAGAAACCCAAGCACTTAACTATTGTAGCCAACATCATGTTGGTACAAAATACAAAGGGAAATCTCAAATACTCATCTAGCATGGTCAGCAAATACTTGTTAGGAGTGCTTGACAGTAATGACTCCTTAACAATATTAAACCTTTCAAAAAGCTGTGTTGCCTTTATTAGAGTTCCACAAGGGAACTTGTAAAATCTAGGTTTCAGTTTCACACCTACTTCACACTTGGATGTCATTGTCTTGATCTCCTTTACAGAAAACAGAAAATTCCTAGACCTGGCAAAGGGAATTATTCTTGTCATAGCTGGATGACATAAAGAGCTATGGAGCCTCTGATACTCTCCAGTGGTAGACAAAGTTGTCCTACACTCATTACCAGGATGGTAGATGACATCATAATCAAAACTATATAGTTCAATCTTCCACTACTGGATCTTATTGTTCTTTACTTCTTAGTGTAATATGATAGATAAAGGCTACAAATATTTGGTCTTTGATAACAACAAAATCTTTCTAAAGATTTTGTGAAAGTTGACCAGATAATACAACCACTTCTTAATTGCTTCAATTATAGCAATGTCTTCCTTCTCAACAGAATTTTTTTTGTTTTTTTTCACTTAAAGAGAATGTTCTTGAGAAAAAAGCAACTAGGTGACCTTGGTTCCGAGTTGCAGATATGGTAAAGTCTGATGCATCAGTAGAAGCTGTGGATTTATCATTCCTAGTACAGTCTTACTCTTTCTTGTGGTTCTGAAAAGCAATCAACAAAGGAGGGGCAAGAGGAAAAATAGTACTTTGATTCAAAAGTCGAATTTTGTTAGAAAAATGAGAAATCCATCAAGAATACTTAGCAAACAGCTCTACCATTCTTTGCTGATGTTGGAGTCTTCAATCCATGCAGAGCTGAGTGCCTACCCAGATTCAGAAAAAAATACCCCCTTGAATATTCTCTATGCCATTCTCCTGGATGCCAATTATACTTTTGGAGTTATTGAAAAAGATTCTATATCTAGAAGCTACCTCAAGGAATAATTTAAGATTTTGTTTATTTTTGTTACCACTATAGATAGTAACATAGTCAACATTAGCAAAAGTACATTGAAGCTTTTCTTTTTCTATGATGTTGTTGATAATCCTCTGAAAGCAGGTCATTCTGTTGATCACACTAAAAGGAATCCTATAACTGATACCAGTCTCCACAGCAGTGTAAACTGTCATTGTCCTTAACAGCTATTTGAAGTTAAGCACTCTGGAGATCTTGTGTATTGGATATTTCATATCTGTATATAGATTCAACCATCTAGTAGAGTCTTAAAAGTGGATGTGTATTTGTTAACTGTTTGGTGATAATCTACAACCAGTCTATCTTTATGCCTCTCATTTGTTTTTGCTAACACCTGGGCTCTTCAGGGAGAAGATGAGGATTCAAGTATTCCTTTTAATGGTTTCATAAATTTGCTAATAAATTTTGTAGGTGTAAGCTTACAGTTCAGAGCAAGGTTATCAAAAAGAGAGGGTGAGTATACTTGGACAGCTGTTACATTGCATATGAGGAGGGGGGGTTGATCTGCAATGAGACTTGCAATTTTTGATGTTTATTGATAAATTCATGTCCCAGAATCATCAGCACAAGAAATTAGCAAAAGTGCGTTTGATACCCTTATACGTAAAGTTCTGATGTTTCTATCGTACAATGACCTTGTGTTAGGGTGTGTTAAATTTGTTAAAGCCATACAGATTATACTAAAGGAAAGATTTTTAGTTTCTTACTCTTAAATATACTAGAATTAATATAGCTATCTGAACTGCCAGAGTCAATTAAGTCAATCAAAGGTTCATCATTTATAATTAAATTGATTATTTTCCAATTGTCCCTCTGGCAAACTATTTTGAATAGGGATGTTTACCATACAAACCACATTTTGAGGATGCAACTACTAAAGTGAAACTGACATCACTAAGGGTCACATGTTCTGAAGCATTTAACTGGAGGGGGGTGATTGGCTTTGACTCTGCCATTTCTAGAGATCTTGCATGAAAAAATCCTGTTTGGAGGTTAAGCATTTTGTATTTATTCCAATGGTCTTTGACAGATGGTGGTTACTATCTGATTGATAAAGGTATCTCAGGTAGTCATCTCAGTACTGATTTATGCTGGTAACTTTAAAATTAGTCCTTTACAAGGGTTTTTAGTTTTAGTTGAAATCAGTCAAGTGTTTGACCAGGTTCTTCTTTACAAATGGAAAAAAGGTATCCAGAAAATATTTCAGTTTTAGGTTCAATGTTGAGCTAAGTGTTTGAATCGCATCATGGATTCTGATACTGTCTCATTTATGGACAGGGAAATGTAATTTATTAGTAGATCCAGTTGATTTATATTTTGATCACTGAAATTAGCCATAAAGTTATTGAAGGTGTTTTAATCCAGTGAAGCCACAGCTTAGAAGTGAGAGAACTTGTCTGTATCAAATCAGTCTGGTTTGAGAAATCTCTTCATTCTTACTTATCACAAGTTGATGTTTTGTGCATTAAATTGAAGAAGTTTCAGAGGAGGGCTTCTCATATAAAGCTTTAATGCACAAAATATAACACAACTTAGACTGAGAAAAAGAAAGAAAGCCTAGAACAGTGGTTAATGTTGAAAGGTACACTCAGCAATTTGGAACTGATTTTCATAGCAACTTCTATCAAATAAAACAGTTCACTTTTTAATTCTCTACTTTTTTCTCTCTTTCAGTATTATGTTGTTTTTGTTTTTTAGCATTTTTTTCTTTTTTAATTAAAAATATTTTATTACAGACTTCCTTAGAATATTTCAAATTCTATATCATAGGAGACTGTTTTGAATTTTTTCCCAGTCTTTATAACTTTTTATTTATCTTAAAGCTTTTTTTTTTTTTTTTTTTTTTTTTCGAATTAAAGAAAAACTAATTTTGACTGACTTTTATCATAAAGATAGGCCTTCCTTTTTCATTTATTTGATGTTTCTTTTTATTTCAGAAATGTCAAAAATTGTTTCCTCTCCGCTAATCAACACTGTTTTCAAAAGACAAAGACAATGGAGATATTCTCAGTATTCTTTATTCTGGGCTGCTCTCAACGTTATTACAGCTTTTGTGCTCTACATGGACATGTCAGTAATTCTATATTATTTTTCTATGTATGAGTAAAGTTTAAAATGAAATCTAACAGAATGAGAAAGAAAGTTTCGAAAATCAGATTGACATGTTTTATTAGAGGTATAGCATCATCTGATAGCAAAAAAAAAAAAAAAATATTCTAATGAAATATATCTGATCTTCCACTCTTTCTCTCTTTTATAATGTATGTTTTTTTGTTTTTTGAATTAATGATACTATTATCTAATCATTTATCCTTTGTACTGCAGACGATATTTGACAATTCAACAGTATTTTGAAGTTTCCTATCCAGCACTGTGGTATACTGGTAAGTGAATTAAATCTAAAGTTTACATTTGATTATTTCACAATTTTTCACTTTTAGATGAAGCATTGTTATCCATTATTTTTTTACTAGCAACTAAAAATCAAGATGAAAGAAAAAAACTTTTTAAAATTATTAGTTAACAATGCTTCATCTAAAAATAAGATGCACTGGTGCAAAAGTAATAAAACTAACCAACATTAGTGCAGAAAATTCTTATTTCTACTGCATGCATCTTAAAGAAATTCTTGTCATTATAAGCAAATGAAACTTATGTAATTGTATGTCTAACAGGTATATACAAAGTGTTTAAAAAATTTGATATAATTTGAAATGTACAGGTTGTTTCAGAAAATTTGATATTGAACTCAAAATTCTGTTTTCTTTGGTAGTGATAGTGAATTGTATCTTGATGCCGGGGGGGGGGATGTTAACCATAAAATTTCAAGTCCTTTCTACGCATGCTGTTTAAATTTAAGATCATTTAAATGAGAATTGGTCAAGTTATTTGATTATGAAATAATGTCAATTTTTCTAAAACACCATGCATGATTGCTTAAGTTTCATTTGTACATGAATAATATATTTATCTCAAAAATGAAACGAGGAAATAGCTGAATACTGATTGGTCGAGAGATAATATAATGAGACACAAGACAATGGGAAAAAGTTAACTTGGATTTTTTGTCCATTTGGTTTGCAAATCAGAATGAAGCAGGTAAACCGAGGCTTACATTGCTCTCTGGGGGGTGGAATGATACTAATATGAGGAATTTGAATTGAGAATTTTTTCTCTTCACCAAAATGACTGTTTTGAAGACTTCCATTATCAAAAGGCCAGCTTGAAAAATAGAAACACCAAAATAAAAGTGGGAATTTAGATCTATAAAACTTGTCACTTTCTTTTAATTATCATAGAATGAGTTTTTATTCATGTAATCTACAGCTTTTGGGTCCTGTCCAGGATTAAGAGCCAATACAATACACCCAACAAATGTTCTCTATTACATCCTTTTCCTTTACTTCATCTGTCTTTTTATTTTTATTTTTTTTATAGCAATAAAAGACTACATGGAAATTTGCTTAGATTTTATGAATTTAATAGTTATATCTTAATTATTAAACTTAGATTTACTATAATGTGTTAATGTCATTACTATATTTTATAATTTTATTATTTTCTTTCTTATTTTCAAGAGGTGACTTTTTTTTTGCTGTTCTGCTTCAATTCTTTGGTTGACCTGACTTGTTGGGTTTGGCCATATGTCATGACCAGTCATGTTGAACTTACCCCAAAGCAGAAAAAGTTGCTTGGAGTCAGAGATACTGGTAATTTTTTTGTTTGTTTTTGTTTTGTTCCCCTTAATACATTGAATATTGTCCTTTGTCATTCCTGTATATTTTTGGCTTTCAGGAAAAGCTTTAGACTTGCAAGTAATCTTTTTCTTGTGAATTTATGTCAAATTCTCTAAATTGATAGTTTTTCTGCCATTGGAAGTTATTGAATATTAGATAAAACTATAATTTACACTATATATTAATTCTAAATTACCAAAATATACTGTTTTGGTGTTCACTGATATACAACTGAACAATCCTTTCTTGCAAAGTGATTATAAACAATATACTCATTAATTTAGGGCTGTTACCATAGCACAAGGTTTAGCATTTATAGTAAGTTTATGATGAACTATTTTGGTTTTATATCAGAGTAAGCTAAAGTTGTGATGAAAGTTCATTTTGCCTTGGAGTAGTACAAATCCTTGTAACCTCCTCTCCCAATGCACCTTTACATTACACAAAGGTATAAAGTTCAAGTTAATGTCTTGGGTTTTCCAAAATGGAAATGCCAATGAGACAATACAATTTCTGGAACTATTTCACACTAAATGCTACCTTTTGTCAGAATCCACCCTTATTAGTGAGGTAGGGATAAATATTAGTTACAAAACTATTATGACAGAAATTAATTTGGTTTTTACTGGGTATCTCATATCTGTGGCTGTAATTATCAGTTTCTATTAATCAGTGAATATGTCCCAAGGTATAGAATAAAATGCATTAAATTTACTGAAAAGAAAACTGTTGTTTAAATTGTTGAGGTGTCTTATTTTATGCATATTTTTTTGTTAGCACTAATAGTACCAGCAAATGTTTTCTTGTCTTACACAATGGGTTCTTATAAAGCTACTTATGTTTGAATCCCTTGGGGCTTGTCATTGAATATTTCTAGCTTAAAAATAACAAACTGTTTTCCAGTATCAGGTTTAAGAAGAAAAAAAATAACTTATACAATTTTTTTTCTCTCTCTCTTTCCAGATCCTGGTTTCAAAACTTCTCCTATGAAGCCTGCTGTCTCTTCATCTCCTATCCAACTGACATTCAGCTGTAGTCCTGCTACTCAGTCTCACAGTTACTCAGGCAGCCACACCCCACCTGGTGCAGGGTCCTCAATGTATTTTACACCAAGCACTGGAAACAAAAGTGGAATGAGTCCTGGTTCTTCTCCCCTCTATCCTAGTACAGTGTCCAGTCCAGGATCAACCAGCTTTCACACTGCTATGCCCAATGGATCATACAATTATCGATATGGCAGCAATCAGTCTTCACCTTCTTATTTGTCAACAGAAAGTGCTGTAAGTAGAATTCAAAAGTTGCATTTCAAATATATTTTGGAAAAAATTATTCTAATAATCAATTAAAATTTTATGTTTACTTGATCATAATCATTTGGCTCCACTGTTTTTCTTTATTTCAATAAAGATTTTTATTGGTTCAAAATTTGTTATTTTCTCTCTTTAAACAAAAAACTTTGACATCACAGAAATATTAAAATATCAAAATACAAAAGCTTCATCCTTTTCTACTTTAGTTTAAAACTAATCAAGATAATTTTCTTAAATTGAACTAGAATTTAGTAATATTAGTCCAGGAAGATTTGAATAACTTTCTCTATTTGTAAGTATCAAAAAGACAAACTTGTTTAAAATGTGAAAATTAAATGCTAATTGATGTGAGTCTTAATAAATAAAATTTTATGGGTAATTATATCATTTTTAGGTTTCATAAAGTCTTATTTTCTTCTAATTATCTACTATTGAATTTTTACTTTGTTGTTGTTTTTTTCTCCCCAGTTGAACTCTACTTGAAAAAAAAATCAGCCTTTTGCTCCTCTCTTTTTAGAAATGTAGAAATTATTTACTTATTTTGTACAAACTGCTTTTCACTCAGGATTCATGAAAAACTTTCTATTCTTTAACTTTTCAGAACCAAAGTCTTAATACCTCAAATTATTTGAATGATTCATCTCATTATGATTCTCCAAACAGGAGTGGATTGCGGTCAAGGCATATAATCTCAACTTTGAACAGTTCTGGTGTGTTACTTTAAATTTCTCTTCTTTTTCCTTTTATCATATTTACCCAACCCCTCTGCTCGGGCTGGATATGACACAAGGTCAATTTTTAAGCAGAGTTTAACAGGTTTGAATTCAGAGTTTTCCTTCTCCTAGACTAGTTGCCTCACCAAGGCTGAAGAACTAGTCTGCCCTACTATTTACCCATAGCTGGAGGGATAATAATTGGATTTATACCTTTCCCAAGGGTATTAGTGCTATGTGAAATGCAATCAGTTTCGTCCAGGATTTGAACTCATGTTGCCATGTCCATTTCCTATGACGATAACCATTATACCACGAGCACCTCCACTTACACTTTTTCCTTTTATGCTTCAATGAAAAAAAATTATTAACATTCAGGTTATCCTTGTTAACATTGCACTGTGACGGTAAATAAGGTCAGCATAATAAATACCTTTTAATAAGTTTTTCTTTTCTATCCTCTCTTAGAAATATTAAGGTGTCTATTTTATGTATATATGAGAAAGCACTAATTTATGACTGTTTTAAGTCATTCTGTATGCATTATTTAGTGTTACCTAACATGGTAGAAGTGTCCTGTGGCTTCAGATTCTCTGTCTTGTAATAGTTGTTACATTTGCATATATATTTCTTTCACTAAATGTTACAGCTATTATGGGACAGAGGTAATAATAATTAACCTAAAGTATCTCTTACAATGTTGCTTTTGCTTATTTCTCTATGTACATCTTTTAGAACATGTTTCTTTCTTTGGCACATATCTTCAGTGATTACCTGTGTAAATACTGAGTAGGTTCATCATTGTTTATTTTTTATGATCTATCAAGAACTTGTGCTTTCAGCGTCATTCGACCATGAACCTTGAAAAATTAAGCATAGTTTATGTTTGGCACATGACCACCAATATTGAGGACCTTAATGAGGATCAAACTTACTACTCAGTAATTGTTTTTTGAATCTAGTTTTTCAGTCATTGCACCATGACAAGGTAGCCATAAATTAATGTCTACCTCTCTTGTATTGAAAAGTAAAGTCAGTTCTTGAGCTGAAATCTATCTGCCATTTTATTTGCTTGCTTAGCAAACAAATTTACTTTACTCTTTCAAGACAAACTAATCTAGCCAGATTTTCTATTTTACAGATAGTGTCAAATTTACATTGTGTTTTTCTCCAATATGAAAAAGAGCTAATTTTTGTCTATTTTGACTCTTACCAGGAAGCCCCTTTGATCAAATAAATGATCGCAAATCTCTCACTCAATACTTAAGAGAAGAGGAAGAAAAAGAGAACAGGAGTCACTTGAGTAAGTGAATAATTTTTTTATTTTTCTTCCTCTACATAATGCACTTAAGGAAATGTCCTATTAAGTTTTATTCTTAAACTTTATTTTTCTTATATTATACTAGAGTAAGTCAAAATTTTAAAAGTATTTTGGTACGTTCTAGTTCGTGGCACATATATCACATGATCAAATCAGTTCAAGCTGTGGAAGGTACCTACTGTGGTTGGTAGTATTGTGATAGTTGATATGCTGACATATTGTGCATTACTTCATTCCCTGTGTTATTTGAAAGCTGCAAAGATTAACATGTAACATAGTCTAATTCAGGAACTTATACTTTGTGAGTTCAAACTGGGCCATAATGCTGCAGGAGCAACTAAAATTATTTGTATGAAAGGTGAAGACACAGCTGATCCTAGTAACCAGATGGCTTAAGAAATTTTGCTCAGTTTGCAAGAACCTTGATGATCAGACAAGGTCAAATAGGTCTAAAACTTTGGATTCTAAGGTTGTGCTCCAAGCCATAGAAGCAAATCTGGTACATGGAGAGTATCAGGTGAGCTCGGTACCTCAAAGTCCAGTGTGGATTGTCACCTTGACAAAAGCATCTGTAGCTGCTTAATCATGCCTCATGTAAAACTTTTAACTCACCCTAGTATAATAAAATGACTTTTTTGTTTGTTTCTTTGTTTTTTTTATTTGTGACTGCTCAAAGCAGATATTTAAAATTAGCAAATTGTCTTGATTTTAATTTTCAACCTGAAAGTAATTAAACAAGATGCCAATGTTCTGCTAGATTTGTAATAACTTTAAAGTTAATTTTTCTTTCATATATGTTTAATACTTAAATAAGTTATGTATTATGTTTAATTATTACTTTTTTCTACTATTTTGAAGTCTCTAAAAGAATATTTTGTGAAAAGTGTTATTTCAAATTATGTATTAGATTCACCAGAAACTTCAGCTCGAAATAATTTTGTACTAATCAATGAATTTGTCTTTCAACTTTTTGTTTAATTATCTATGTTAAGTAAAACACAAAAATTTCACTCATTTTTTTTTAATCTGCACTTCAAACATTTTTTTTATTTTTATTTTTTTTTTTTTTAAGGCTCTCCTGAAAATCTTTCAAATAGCAGTACATCATTTTGGAACTATGGGCGAACATTAAGTGACCACACCCATGTCTTGCGTAAATACCAATATCAGATTGCCACCCGCACACCTCAGTCATCAACAACAACACGAGACACGAGCCAGGAGAGTTGCTCTTACAGTGCAAATGAGGTCTAGTTAATTTTTTTGTTCTTCCTGCCTTCTGTTCAGATGACTTATGCTAATATTCTAATTTTAAATTCATGCAAAATTTCCTTTCTGCTATATATTTTTTTTAATTGTTTAAAGTCTCTGTACTGAATTATTGAATTTAGAATGTCAATTGAATTTATTCAGATTTGTATAGTGCAAATTCTTCACCCACTTTTCAACTATTGTTGATTTTTATTAATCACGGACGTATAAATAGATGTGGTCTTTTATGGCTAAGTTATTCCTTCATATGTATCCTTTCCTTCAGAAAGCCTGCTACAAAACTTGATAATTCACTATGGAAAAGGAGCAATATATGTACAAGACAATATCAAACTTTTTTCTTTTATCTGATTAGACCCTCAGATAGGATACCAATAATGTTTTGCCCGTTCTTTCTGCTGCTTTATTGATTGTCACATTTTCTATTTCTGGGTTGTTGTAAAGCTGACAACTGAAAAATTACCTCCTTAGAGTGTGTGTGTTTGTGTGTCCAATGCACCTACATAATCAGGCATGCAGGCTGAAAACCATTGTCTGTATACTTGGCATGTCATATGATTAATTGATTTTAATAGCATGTCAGCTCATCTAGGGTTATTTTATGCCTAGAAGTAAGGGAATCTTACTTATTGTACATTCTATTTAGATTTTCTTTATAGTTTCTTAAGAGGTTTATTTTTTTGTTTTGTTTTGGGTATTTTTGCACATAGTCCTATTTAATACCCTAACAAGTACTAATGCTTCAAGTCTGAGTGGACCCTAGAATAATGTCAATGAAAGAATACTCCACACTCCCCAGATCTCTAGAGTTAAATCCCCATCATAAGATGCAGTTTGGTATCATACCCAGAATACTCCTATTTGGAGAAGTCTTACCCCTCAGCTGGGTATTCTAAACCCTGCCAACAGGGCTACCAGAACATTAGAAACCACAGGATATTCCAAATTATGAATAATGCAATAGTTGTTACACTGAAGACAGGTACAGGAGATTTCTTTGCTATGGTTATCATTGTAGAAAATGGACCCAATAAGCCTGGTTCAAATCCTGAATGAAGTTGTTTGCATTTCATCATGCTAATATCCTTTGGATATCCTCCAGTTGTGAGTAAATAGTAAAGCAGACCAGGCTCTTTAACTTTAGAATAGCAAACAGTCGAGGAGGAAAAAACTCTGAATTGAAACCAACTGTACTCCACTTATGTATGATGGAGCTGTTTCACCTGCTCTGCACTGCTCATTGCATTGTGCCTTTTGTATATCTGTCTGTGACATGATGTCAAACCAAACATTATATGGCCCAGTCAGCTGGGGCTACAGAATACACCGACTGCATCTCTGCAGAGAGGTTAGACTCCCCCAACGAGTGTCCGGGATATGACACTAAACAATCTGATGGTGAAGCTCCAGTAATACTAGAGTAATGAGTACTCCAGTAATGTGGAGTACCCATTCATTGCCATCACTCCCAGGTCCACTCTGATCTGGAGTGGTAGCCCCTGATAGGGTCCTATCTATGTTCATATAGAAGTGTTTGACATTTAAACTGTACTTATGTTAAACTGAATTGTTGGAAATAGAACTGTTTATATGTATAAAAATGAATTTGGTATTAAATAACCTACAATGGTTGATATGCCATAAAAATAAACCAAACATGTAGATGCATATGCCCAGTGCATGCTGCCTTAAAGATGATGATGATGTCACATGGACAAAAAAAACAAGAAAAGACAAAGTTTTTAAAGGACTCGACTTGCTCACAAGTGTGGGAGGGGTAACTCTGGGATCTTTAGATGACTCTGCTCCTCCTCCTCCACATACCTTTTGGCATGCAGTACAAACTCTAGCCTGCCACTGCTGCTATGTCTGGGACGACTAACAACTGACTCACTCATGTCTCTCTGGGCACTGCCAACAAACTCACTTCTTGGGATTTCTTGTTAACAGTGACACAGGACTTCTTCTCTTCTGGGAATGACACAAACTTTTATAGTCTTTACCAGAGTGGTTAAACTTTCCAGTATTTTCTGTATCATTCCACCCCACTCAAGAAACAAGAAGTCTTAGTCATTTTCTGTTTCCATCCCTGTAGGTAGCCTCACACTCATTCAAACTCCTGTTAACCTATTGGCCAGCCATGCTGGTGATGAATGAGTATTTCTTCTTCCTCTCTCATCTTGTCGCATACCTCACCAAAAATTCAGTGTCACAACATCTTATATGTGGTGAATGGGTTGGGTAAATACATTTTGTATTTGTTACGGTAACCACAGAGTTTGGAATATAAGTTGTGAAAGAGACCCATCCTGTCTTTCAAATGTCAGCAATTCTGATCTATAACAGATGAATTTTACTAGGCATATCATGTTTCAGATTTAAATGAAAAATGTTAATATCACAAAGTAAGATTAACTATTTCTAAAGATACTTAATAAGGTTGATTTTTAGTTTTACCCTCTTACTTTTCATTTCAGGTTTGGAGTCGTCTGCATGTCACAGAATCAAATCTTTATACATGGACAGAACGAATACGGAAGGTAGTTTTTCTTTCTTTTTTCTTTTTTTTTAACCTATGCTCTTTTTGTTCTGTCCTTTCTTTTTTTTTCTATCCATTTAACTTTTTCTTTTTTTGTCCATTTTTAATAACTGATAAGTCAAAATTTATAAATTTTGACCAAAATTTTGAACCAGGGAACCATTTTGTTGAATTGGCTCATGGGAGCCGAGCAAATTGTGCTGATAAGGGGTGATGCTTGCATTTATCTACGCAGCAGCAAAGGACACGTGTAGATGTATCTTAAAAAATGCTTTATATATACCAACCTTTAAACAAAATATATTTTCAGTACAAGTGGTGACAAAAAATGGTGCGCACATAAGTTTTGAGCATAACAACTGCCAATTAATTTACCCTAATGGAGCAGTTTTCAACATAACAGAGAGGACATTTGTATTATCTGAAAAATATCGTTTCTGCCAGAAATGCCACTCACAACTTACATACTTGGCATAAAATCTTAGGCCACTGTAATGAATCTGATATTAAAAGTAACCCAACTTAGTAAAAGGAATGAAGATAAAACTGACACCAAATTATGCTCTTATATGTATTGAAGGGAAGATGTTTAATGACAGAAATAAGACTTTGGATTGCGAGGCAACAAAAATCCTTACACTTATACACAGTGATTTAGCTGGCCCCATACAGCTTTTAGCAAAAGATGATTATAAATATGTATTTAATTTTATTGATAACTATTCTGGCCTTACAATGTTATATTTCTTAAAACACAAGTACGACACTTTGCTCACTACAAAGAAATATCTAGCTGACATCACCCCTCATGGCCATGTAAAATGTTTACGGACAGACAACGGAACGGAGTTCACTTCTGAACCTTTTCAACAGTTGCTTAATAGAATCAAACACATGCTGTCAGCTCCTTATTCTCCGCATCAAAATGGGACTGCTGAATGGTCATGATGAACTTTATTTTCTATGGCAAGATGTATCCTTATTGAGTGAAAATTGCCTAAAAACTTGGGCTTACTCAGCGTATATTAGAAATCGCTGTTATAATAAAAACACAAGAAAAAACCCACATGAAAGTTTTACCAGTTCAACACCAAACTTAAATAAGATGCATATTTTTGCCCCAACTTGTTATTTTTATGTACATATAAAGCGAAATTGGATACTTGTTGTGAAAAAGGCATCTTTGTCAGCTATGATAAACAAAGTCCAGCTTAATTGATTTACTTTCCAGAAACAATGGTTATTAAAAGAGTTAGGTGTGTGAAATTTACCAACTCTTATGATAATAGCTAACTTTCAAAACCAGATAATAATACTGAAAATCCAGAATCCTTAATCACTTATGACAGAACCGAAAAACAACCTAAACACCAAAGGGGAGGGGCCAATAACCTGTTAACCCAGACCCAAGTTTTTTGTAGTAGAAAACTTTGAATTTGGCAGTGTTGATTATTGTTGTCCTCTGCATATGATTCCTGCTAATTACTCTGAAGCTGTAAATCCTCCTGATTCTAATAAATGGACTTTAGCAATGAGGAGAGAATTTGATGCCTTAGTAGAAAATAATACTGAAAAATAAAAATATTATTGGTAGTAGGTGGTTTTTTACTATAAAAGTAAAAGCAACGGAAGTCCTGAGTATAAAGCTCATTTCGTAGCCAAAGGCTACTTGCAAATATTTGGTAAGGATTATAGAGAAACTTTCGTCCCAACAACAAATATGGCTTCCATAAGATTACTACTGCAAATAGCAGTCCAGTATGACTTGTTAATTCATCATATGAATGTTAAGAGTGCATATTTAAATGCCCCCTTAGACTATGAAATATATGTTGAGCTGCCAGAAGGCTTTAAAGGTAAGAATGGGAATTATGTTTGGAAATTTTTTTAAATCCTTTTATGGGTTAAAACAGAGCAGTCAAACTTGGAAAAAAACATTCCATACTTATTTAACTACACAAAATCTCGTCAAGTCACCTGTCGACCTCTGCATGTACGTTCAAAATATCCACAATCAAATATCCATCACTTTATTGTGGGTTGATGATATATTAATAGCTTCAAAAACTGAGGCATACCTTATACAAATTAAGACAAAACTGAACTCAAGATTCAAAATGACTGACCTTGGGAAATTATCCTGTATTCCTAAGAATACAATTTGAATTCGAAAATGATACTATTAAAATGAATCAATCTATATATATCAATAAGATATTATCAAAGTTTGACATGGCAGATTGCAAACCATGCTCAACTCCATGTGAAATGGATATAATGAAAACAAGTGATGAAGTCAATTTAATAGAAAGCAAACCTTATGAAATTATTGGCAGTTTGATGTATATAATAATTACAAGACCAGACATTTGTTATACAATTACTAGGTTGTCTCAAGACCTAGCAAAACCAAATTCTTTCCATTTAACGAAGGCAAAACATGTCTTATGTTATTTAAAAGGCACAATCAATCAGTCACTAATATCTAAGAAATCACAGAAACCTTTGAAGTTGAAAGGGTTTTGTGACTCGGATGTTGTTGTGTCAATTAAACAAAAATTGTATTAATACTAATAATTTTTAAAAAATTATCCTCAATTTTTATTTTAATATGTATTTCTTTTAAAGGTGGAAAATTCTATCTTATAGCCCCAAAGACGGTGGGGGGGACCCTATATGTATCAGCTGTCTACAAATTGCTAGCAAATATTTATACTTTCTCATTAGTAGGAACAGTAGATTAGCCAATCATTGGAGACTAAGGTATATATGAAAAATGGCAAAATTAAAAAGTCTAGACTTAATGCAGCCTTGTTACTTAGAAGTATCTTGTATTGCTCAACTAAAAACAAGATGGCTACCCGAATTCCAAGTGTCCTTTTTTTTCTATATTTTTTCTATCTTATTTTCATGTTCTTTTTTTTTTTTTCTTTTTTACTTTTCTATTTTTATATCTTTACTGAAAGAAAATAAATCTTTCCTCATTATCACCAACATCTTTTTTTCTATTCCTAATGTGAATTTGAGATTTCTGGGATCATTTTCATTGTTTTCAAATAACCTTATCTCTCAATTTTTTACTAGTAACCTTTTAAAAGGTAAATTCTGTAAAATATTCATAATAAAATATAATCGGTTTAGGGCATAAGTAATGCAGAGGTCACTATTATAAAATACACAACTGCCCTATTATTTATTTGTGTATGTGACACCAAAATTAATAATTTGATATTATGATAATAATATTGATGACCTTATCAGTATCATGGTATACACATGATGCATAAATATCACTTCTGTCATGCAAATGGACCTAATTTTTAATAAAACATTGGCTTTTTAAATTATCTTATCTGATCTTCCAATATCTTGTTTCAGTGGCTGGCTTTAACTATTCTTGCAAAATTGGCTGATGAAATTCCTAACATCAACAAAACTTTGAAAAGCATTGGAAGCGAAGATAGTTTAATTGGGGGTAAGCAAATACATTATAACCATCCTGTTGGGGTTTTTTTTCTCTTTACACTTAATACTCTTTTTTTTTTTCTTTTTTTTTTTTCAGAAGTTAGTATAGCTACCTTGAAGCAAGTTGTACTTACCAAAGGATCTAGAGTGCCCACACTGAATTCAGTTATCCCCTACTTAGACCTTACATCAAATCAAGAATATTTAGTAAAGAGAATATCTGGTAAGATTTTACTTTTATTTACTAATAGCTCCTTTAATCTTCCCTAAGTTTTATTACTTACAAAGTTGTATTGTTTCTGTTAACCAAACTGTAAACTTTCCATAAAATTATATATGTAAAACATTTTTAATATTGCCAATATCATTTACATATAGTTTGATACTTAATCTTTTTCTTGCTCTTCCACTTTTTCTTGTTTCCTCTGTAACTTTCTCAACATCAGTCTCCTGTGTTCTTTAGGTTCTCTCTCTCTCTCAGTTTGTCTTTTTCATTTACTTTCTACTTATGTAATTAACTTATTATAATAACAGTGGATTTTACATTCACAAGACCATGTAGCATTGAGTTATGATTTTTAGATATCAAAGTTTTTCTTGTATTAAGTTACTTAACCCTATTTTGGTCTTCATTTCTTCGCCATCTTTCTTTTTTATGTTACTACTATTTGTAACATTCAGTATTGATATGAAAATTACTAACAAGTTGAAGACATGAATTTGTCTTTTCTCCCAAATTGCTATTTTTTTTATAATGTAAAAGATATTTAGCAGTTACTAGTACAAGGTTTTTTAAAGCATAATCAGTGTCTGGAATGATATAAAACACCATTCAAAATTTATAACTCTGACTCTTGAATTATGACTTATGTAAGAGAAAAAAAAACTATTTAAAGTATTTTTTTTTTTTTTTTTTTTTTTGATAACTTGATATAAATACTTTTGATAACTTGATATAAATACTTCGTTATGAAGGCCATAAAGAAAATTAATGATTTAAATTTTAGTTTGAAGATAAACTTTAGTTTCATAGTTAAAACATTTTAAAATATTCAACTTTCAATACTTTAAAATATACCCCTGGACAAAAATATAAGACTACCCTCAAAAATGAAGAAAAAGATTGTTTACAATTTTTGAATTATGAAAATCAAATATATGAAAATAAGGTTTCGAGACATTTAAATTTAAAATAAATTTCAATTCATTTTTTATGTGTATATTAGCATTTATGCTAAATTTTAAAATTTATTTTTGACATAAGTATAAGACCGTCAATGAAAACGAAAGAAAAAAAAGACTTGATTTAATTGAAAAATTTATTATATATAGTCTAAGTAATATAAAAGCTGTTAAAACTATTAGTTTTAACAGTTTTTATATTACGTAGACTATATATAATAAATTTTTATTTACTTAAAATACTAAAAACATAGTTAAAGAAACTAAATTACCTGAATTTAAGAAAGGCAAGATTACAGCTCTGAAAAAAGTCATAAAATCTCAGAAATTTAGGCCTTAGGACGCAGTAAAACTGTTATCAGCAATTACTGGAAAAGTCCAAGTTAGTATGGAAGAAGAAAACCAAATGGCAGGCCAGAAAAATTATCACCACAATTCAAGAGAAGAATTGTTCCTCCTTGTCTTCAGGTAAACTTAAACCACAATTTGTCAGTGGTCAACAAAAACCAGCAGATTATGTGAAGATGCTAAATGCACAAGAAGAACGTCTATGTGGAAAAGATAATGCTGCTATCCACAATGCATCAATAACGAAGAGGTGCTTGCTTGAATAAAAAATAAGACTTCTTGACCACTCCAGAAAATTTGTGGGGATTGATTGTTGCAAAACTTTATGAAGGTAGTCGACAGTACTTTGCAATTTCTGAACTCAAAAACACAGTCTTATACACATGGGAAAACTTCAGAAACTGGTTGATAGTATGCCAAGCTGAATTTTTGAGGTTATCAAAGCTAACGGTGGATCTACAAAAATATTAAATAAAAAGATTTGCCTTTATATTCTATACTTCTGCTTATTGGACTTATATTTATGTCAAAACAAAATTTTAAAATTAAGCATAAATGTTAATATACATATAAAAAAATGAATTGAAATTTCTTCATATTTTAAATTTGTCTTTATGCCTTGTCTTCCATGTATCTGATTTTCATAATTTAAAAATTGTAAGCAATATCTTTTTCTTCTTTTTTGAGGGTGGTCTTATATCTTTGTCTAAGGGTGTAGATCTGCCTTTTATTCAAATGCTCCTTTTTAAATGAATTACCATTCATTAACAATCACAAATTGCCAGTGAAAAAAAAATAAAAAATTTTTTTTTTAAGATTTAGGTAAAGATGGCTGTATGAGTGAGTTTTCTTGGAACCGAGGTGGATGTTATGGAAAGGAATGGGGTGAACACCTTCCAAATGATGCTTCTGTGAGTATATTTTAACTGTTTTGAGGATTCAGTAACATAAAGATCAATTTCCTAGTTATTATAAAAACAAATTAAACTCGATCAGTATAAGCTCTATAATTTCTATTTTATTACAGCTTGTAATGCATTTATTCAGCACTTACATGGATTCAAGATTACCTGTGCATCCTAAATATCCTGACCAGAGAACATTTACAAGTCAATATGTAATGAAGACTCCAAATAAGCCAGGTAAAGATATTTTGTTATTACACAGCTTAACATAGTGATGTTTACAGATCTTGATAATTTTCTTTTTAGAAATTTTTTCTTTCACTAAAGTTATTTCATGCAATATACAAAATTGTGTCACATAAATATCAATTTTTCCAAACTCTTCCTTTTATTCTCTTGAAGTTTCTCATACACTAATGACCAAGTCAAAACAGCATGTCATAAGATGTTTTATTAGAACAATAGACTTAAAATGCCCTAACTTCAAGCAATTTGTGTCGTCAGTAGTCATGCTGAACATAATTTTTTTTTAATCCTTCAATTCTCAGTATAATAGATGGAAAATTGTTCACTCTTCAAATAAAAGTATCTATCATCATGGACTATTGTTACAACAGGAACTTAAGATTCTGAAAGGCATGTGTATATATGCACTAAATTCAGTAAATGGTTACCACAAGTCTTATGCCTTTCAATCTGTGTGCATATATATATATATATATACACACACACACACACGCTTTAAAAATTAGTCTAAAAGATTTGTACATAACAGCTTAAATTAGCAGTTTTGCAGGTCATTTGGAAAATATAAACAGCTTCATAAATTAAACTGGGATTTAATTTTTACTTTCAGATTTAAACAAAAAAGATAATTTATATATTTATCAGACAAGTATAAACCCTCCTCACTTCCAAGTGATTATTGGTGAACACGTTTGGAATTTACCAAAGGTATGTAAAGGAACTTCAAGGATTTATTTTATTTTAATTCATTATTTCTCTTGAGGATTTTATTTGTTCTACATCATTGTCTTAAACAGTCATATGACATTTTTAAATACAAACACTGATTTATTTACTAGATGGTTATCCCTTTCTCTATAATACATAATATTTCCTCATTTTGTATTTCATTAAAATCCATTAGTGGTTTAAAGTCATTTGATATCATCCTTCCATGTTCTGATGGTTCATTAGAACCAAAATCTTATAGCATTGACTTTCTTTTACAACTAAATAATGATTAAACTTTTAAGGGAAATTTTTAAAGATATTTTATAACTTTTGACTTTTCTTTTTTCCAGAAATTTTATTTAAAAATAAAATTTTAGTAACTTCTATCTACAAATGCTTTACTATAGATTTCAATATATAATTAAAGTTTTTTCCTTTTATTTTTTCCTCTAGGGAAGAAACAATATGTTCCAAGCATTATTAATGTTTCTGTATCACATAAAAACAAAAGAGCATGGAATGTTAGGGTAAGTATAAAGCTATAAAATAACAAACTGCAAAAATGATATAATGAATGAAAGGAAAATTGTATTGATATATCAGTAAATATGTAACCTAATGAAAGAAAAAACAAAGCATTTTATCCTAATATTTTTCAACAAAAAAATAAGTGTATCAAACATATATTGAAAATTTTGGATAGGAATTCGATTAATAACATATCAGACTTATTAATCTAGCATTGTGTGTGTGGTGAAAGCAAACAAGGCAAATTTTGGGGGCCTAATGGAAATTCACCTATCAAAGGCAAATTTTTATTATTCATTTATTTTTTTTTATGTAAATATAAAGTTGAACAAAATTTGCCTGAAAAGAATTGATCATTGCAGTGTATAAATAAGGTAAGACTTGTCCACAATTCTATATATAACTGCTGATAAACTTGTTGATAGCCAGATTGATTCATGGTGCAAAAGTTAATTTTCAGTCTTTTGAAACTAATGAATTTAAATTTGTTTTTGATATACTTTGTTGTAAGATTAGTGTTAAATTAGTCATTGTTTGAAATAATCTGTATTGAAATGGATTCTGCTGGGAGTGGGTTATAAAATTTGACAGCTTCTATGACACTTAAAAAATTGTCCCAGTGCTATTGTGGCTCTTGAATTAAACTGCTTATGTAAACAAGGTGACAATTGCTTCTATGCTAACAACTCTTTTCTAAGGTAATAATGTATAACATATAAAATAACATGTCAGGAAGTTTACATCTCTGGTTCCTAAGAAAGACTAGTTCTGATTAGACCCAGCAAATATTGATATTTAAATGTAAAGTATTTGGATTTAATAAGGATCCGAATACATATGAAACTTAAAATGACTTGATTGTGGAAGGCTATAAATGATAAGCAAAACCCTTTCACCTAAGATTCCTAATTTAGATTAGTTTATTTATATTTTTTTAAAATGTTTGCCCAAATTGGGATATGTCTTATAAGCTGTCAAATATGGTAAATCATATTTATTTTGATATAGCTCAAGATATTGGCAGCAGCAGCTTCTCAAATACTGGGAATTATATAGTTTGCTTTATAAATTCTAAAAGTTAGGGTGTCTTTGACTTTGAATTTTTATTTGATAAAAATTTTCAATGATTAGTTAGTTTTATAAATGTTTGTGTTTTAAGAAAAATCTTTATGCCAATTTTTATAGGAACTCTGATAAACATATCCTTGGTTTTGAGAAACTTTTTAGAAAGGAAGCAAAATAGTTATATGTAGTATTGTTTGAGTAGGATCTTAAGCTAAATTTTCTTTTTTCTTTCCAGTCGAGTTAACTTGGGATTGTCTGGTGTCAACGTCTTATGGATTCTGAATTGAACAGCTTGATTTGTTCTGAATATCAAAAACAATGAAAAACAAATCAATATAAAATTGAAAGAAACTTTAAAAAAAAAAAAAGCGAAAGTTAAAATCAATTATCAAAAAAAACAAAACAGAGGGACTTCTAATGCTATTAATGGCCATCTTGTCAACAAGTGAACTGATATGTTTATAAAATATCCCTCTTAATGAACTTGATGAAAAACTTTATTAAAAGCAAAACATTTAAATGTTGGCTTTACTTGGGCAGGCTGTGAAAATCATTTTCATATAGCAATCAATCAACTTTTCTCATACATTTTTTCTTTTAATGTATTTTGTGTAAAAAGTAATATCCATATAATATAGTATATAGAAAAGTTTTAATTTTTCAAAAAAAAAAAAAATGATTTACTAAAATAGTTAAAAACTAAGCTTCATTAAATATCATTGTTAAAAATAAAACGGAGTGAACATGATTTAAAGTACAGGTCAGTACAAAAACCTTATTGTTTACTTCTACTAAATCCAATATTGTAATGGTATTAGCTTTGTATATTAGATATTTTCATCTCATGGGACATTAAAAAAAAAGCCATTGATCAGTCAGGTTAGAAATGGTAAAATTAACATCTAAGATATAAATAATCAACTCAATGCTGCTCACAAGGTTTATTTCTTTAACTTTATTAACCCATTTCCTTAATTTTTAAACAGGCTTACATAATTTATTCATTTGGGTTCTATCTATTATAGAAAGCTGTGGCATTCCAGATGCTTACTACCATAAACCGGGAAATGGAGGGGGCATCTCAAATTGATGGCTGCAATATATATTTTTAAGGAGTGGCTGGAATTTAAAAATTTTTTTAACTTAGACTTTTTTTTAATTGCTATTATGTCCAACCATTGTGGGAGTCATCATGGAAAGAGATTTTCATTACAAGCTTCTCTAGTTTAATTTACTGACTTTTTAAAAATATTTTTTATATGTATATAGATTGAAATAAACCTAAGTCTTGTCAAGAAATAATTGTTTTTGTTACAATTTTTTTTCTCCAGAAATTTGAATTAAGATTCTGAAAAAGAAAATAAAAACTCACTGTAAGAGAATGAAAGATCAATTAGTTTTTCTTGCTCTCCCCTGATATTATTTGTAAGACATACCAGTTCATGACATAAATTTATTAACACATACAGTTTCTGTAAAGAGCCAAAACAAGGCTCCATATTGCTTAGGTTTTTAGTTTATTCATGAGTAATAGTGGATAACATTCTGAATTGTTCCACCCAGTTTCCTAGCTGAGATAAAATTGTTGATGGCTAAAGGGTTCTACTTTGGTACTCAGCATCATGAAATGCCATATATACAAAAAGGAAGATGTTAAAAATAAGTTGCACTTATAAAAAAAACAACAACAAAAAAAAACGAATACTATATCCATTGATGTCTAAGCTTAATAGTACCAGCTGTAGAAGGCAGGAGAGCTGATTTAGGCAAAATGTGTAGAAAAAGAAATCGGATTAAGTTTATAGGCACTCAATGAGTGCATGGTCATTTCAATAATTTCACTTAAACACTCAAAGCAAAATATATATATATTTATACACACACACACACACACGCACACACTAATCAAGCCCTAATCAAGAAAATTTTGTTACCTGATACATCTTAAAAATAGTTTTGTTTTGCTATATTTGGACATTATGCATTTGTGACTGAACATTTCAAAGAACTGTTGACATAGAAGTCACTAGAAAAGTGAAAAAAAAATGCAATGATAGTTATTTAACCCTTTCACTCCCACTGGAACATTTCATTTTAACCCTTAATTATTGTACTCAAAGCATAATTTTGCATATTATTAACTTTTTAAAAATTTGACAGTGAAACAGCTAAAAATGGAGCGTATCAATAAAAAGCCAGCAACAAAAAATTGTTTGTAAACAATTTTAATTTAACTTGGTAGTGAAAGGGTTAATACAACTTCCACTTAATTTGGAAGACACTAAAAGATGCAACTACATCTCAGCTTTAAAAAAAGTGATTATCCACGAATCATTAAATATAAAGAGAAACTACATATTAAAAAAAAAAAAACTGTTTTATGGCTTACTAGTCATAAATTGTTTTTTTATTGTAAACTTAGGACAAGATGAAACCAAATAAAAAATGGTCAACAATAAAGAATTGTCATTGCAATTCTCATGGATGCACTACAAAGTAGCTAAACAGGTTTGCAAATTATATAAACACTGAAATAAAATTTGCCTTTGTTTAATCAAATATTGATTATTAATCTTAATTGCCTAATGGGATTAATGTCTGACCACCAAATGTCCATAGGCAACAAGTCAAAAAGTAGCTGAATTCTTAGATATGTGTTCTGATTATAATTCAACCAGTCAAAAGGTTAATTTTTGTTTTTAAAAAAAAACAAAAAAAAAAAAAAACTACACTGGCTTAAAGGAAAGAAAATCTTCAGACAAATGATACAACCAACTACATCAGCCAATTTAATAAGATACAAAATTAAATTAAATATGGAAAGGTGAGCCATTTGACCGAGGCACAAAGTTTTACAGCCAGAAATATAAACTTATCCAGACTAATCATCAATAGCTCCTTAGGCATGGGTGGGGGATCTCCCCATCATGACATTTTTCTTAAACATGATTACAAAAAATTCATTATGGCAGATATGCAACTCCATGCACCTTAGTTGACTACTGATAGTTACATACCTACCTGAGAACATAATTTCAGACTGACAGTAATCTGGGACAAGAGGGGAGGGGTAATTACCCACCCAAACCTATCATCCATTCCATATTGATGTCCAATCTTCAGACAGTTGATTCCGAGTACCATACTTAAATCTTTTTTTTTTTTTTATATGTTGGGATATTTTATTTCCAGAGCTATAGAATATATTAAGACTCGTCATATTGTCACATGGATTCATCTGAAGCTTCTTGAAAAATGAAACTTTTGCTATTTGGCCCTTTTGGTGCTTTGGGCTGTTTAGCAGTTAATATTTTATAAAAATCCTGGTATAATCCTAATGCAAGCTTTTTTCTTTTTTTTTTCTTTTTTTTTTTTTTTTTTTTAAATCAATTGGCAAGTTGCACTTTTTGTCCACTGCAGAAGATAGTATATTTATATTCAAGTAAAAGCAGAAGACTTTTTTTTAACATGCACACACACATTTAAACAAAAAAAAAAAAAATGGATGAGTTTTTAGTCCAAATAAGCATCTTGCATATAAATTTATTCATCTGATGAATTCAAAACAGAATTCATTTAATACAGTTAAAAAAAAAAAAAAAGTTTTATTTAAAGTGGAGAAAGGACATTAATACATCTAAGTAAAGATTAGGCAAGAATTTTGTAGAGTGAAATTTTGGCAGGTTATCTTCAAAAAATTTTCAACAATTTTGATTTAAAAAAAAAAAAAAAAGATGGAGGAGGGTGGGGGGCATTTATTACCAATGACATTAAGGCGTGTTTGCTATCAAAGATATATAATCATTCAGAACATAATTGAAGACTTAGAAAGAAAAAAAAAATCTTTTTTTCTTCTTCAGATGAACCGGTCATATCTGGCTAGCAAGAGTTTTGAAAAGAAACTATCTAAAATTAAAGGTTCAACCTCGAGGGGTGTATGATATATTTGTTTCAAGTTTACTTTAAAATTTAGAAATCAGTGTGGAAAGAGTTAATAGGATAAGTATAAAAATTTAAAAAAATTACTATTTTTCTTAAAGTGCTTTCAAAAACTTTCAAATCAATTTTAAATTGAATACATTATATTTCCTACAAAAGATTTCTTCATTTGAAATAATATAAATAAATTTTAGTTACTTCCCAAACTAGAATTTTATCTATAGTTTTAGCTTTGGTATAAAGGGAGGGGGTAACTAAAATTAAAATAACTAATTATAAAATCATTTTTTATATATAAAATCCTTACAACAAATTATCTCAAGCTAAACTTAGTGGTTCATTTTCTATTTATGTTAGGCATGAACATGGACTTTGGCACTATAATACTCTTTAAAATGTGAAAAAAAAAATTCAAAATTTTGTTATATTATTTGAAAGAAAATAGCTTATTGTTTCCTTTTTTTGCGGGGGGGGGATGATTTAAGAAAATCATTTTGCAATATGTTTTCAAAATTAGTTTTAAAGCCTTATCAAAACTTTTAAAATAAGAGTCAGATTAGACAAAACATTCATGTAAAATAGTATCAAAATGAACTTTTAGTTTGAATGAAAACTTATGTTTTATATTTGTTGTCCACATAACAGCTATATATATATATATATATTTTTTTTTTTTTTTAATAGAAGTATCAGTAATTTTATAAGAAAGATAGAAAAAAGAGCATTTAGTTATGTATGAAAATGTGCCTTTGTTTAAAAAAAAAAAAAATTTATGCATATTAAAAACTTAAGACATTCGATTTGTTTTGACAAATGTATACTTTCATCTTTTTTTCCCCAAAAAATTCCTCTGGTCATTATTTATACAACAGCATGTGTCAGACAATAATCAAGAATAATTCCTTGATGAGATTTGAACTCACACCTCCTTTTGCTTCATAATCATTTATTCATACTCTCTGCTTTATTTACAAAAGCCATTTGTATTGTAGAAGCCACACATCTATTTAATCTCCAATCTGTCAACACCAGGTTAGAAATTAATTACCCATCAAACCCTAACTTGTTTTAACTAAATATATATATATATATATATATATATATATATATATATATATATATATATATATATATATATAAAAAAACACTCATGTATAGAGTGAGTCCCCAGGGCATAGTGGCTAATGTGCTGGACTGCAACATAGTAGGCAGATTCAAACCCCAGTTGCACAATCACATTCACTTTTGGACTAATACCCTTGGAAAAGGTATTATCCACCACCACCAGCTAAAGGTTAAATAGTACTTCTACAAGGATGACTTTGGCAATAAATAACCCATGATGGTTGATATTGCATTAAAACAAAGAAACAGAAAAACTTGTGTATAGATAAAATATGTTAGTCTTATTAAAAGCTGAGACAGACAAGATGCCACAGAAATTTTAAATCAAAATCTGATATAAAATTCAACCTTTTTCATGTTTCAACATTGATACCTGTATAGACTGCCCATTATTTTTGTTTTTGGAATTTGTTTTGACTGGTGCACAATGCTTACTGTATCCAAGTGGTCACTTATTTGGTTGGTTGTGTTTTATGGTATATCAACCATTGTGGGTTATTCAATGTCAAATCCTGTTTATACATATGATTTTTATGTTTGTATTTAAATTCTCCAGAGTTTATTTGTTTGCACAGTTAAATGATTCCAAGTATAGTAAATGATTAAATATTTCTATTTGACCCATAGGTGGGACTTAACAGATATTGCCACAACAGGCAATAGTGGACCTGGGAGTAATGTCAAGGAAGGGTTACTCCACATTCCCTAAAGCTCCAGAACTGGAGCCTCACCATCAAATGCAGTCTAGAGTCATATCAGGACATTTATTGAAGGAGTTTTACCCCTCTGCAGTACCAACTGAGTGGGCTGTTTAGTACAGGGCAAATTCATTTAACTTTGGTTATCTAGCAACAACTGGTGCTTTCAGCACAACTTGGCAGCAAATTCATTTTTTTATAATTATTATTTAAGGGGAAAAAAAGCACATTTATTTTGAGCATAAATTATCTTTAAAATATGTAAATATTAATATTCATGATGGAATAATTAACTAAAACGAGAATGCTTTGAAGCTGTAGCTGTGTAAGTACTACTGTATGGTTGCTTTAACGAAATGCCTGGAGAAAAAGCTAGATGAGAATTACAAAGATGCTGCATACTGTTTTGAGCAAATCCTGGAAGCACAAAACAGTAGCTGTATGGCCACTTACTTCCCATCTTATAAACCATCCAAGTAAGATGAGCAAGACATGCTGAGCTCCGCTGGAGAAGTAAGGACAAATTCATAAGCAAGATTCTCCTATTGACTCCTACACATAGACACACCAGTTCTGTGCAGACACTGGATGCCATCTAGAGGAAGAGTGAGTGATGATGACATCAAATGAATTAATAGGAGGGTGAATTTTTATTCACATGAAAGCTAAAATTTTGTCTAAATTATTTTAGAAAGGAATATTTTTAATAAATAAATTTCATTATTCATCAAGTAGAGAATGTTTTTACTGAAATCCAATAATCAGTTGAATTTCTGTCAATTTTTTAAAAAATTTAAGTATTTTCAGAAGTACAATTTTTTCTGAGGAATTTCAATAGTTCAGATTTTTACAGGCTCTAGAAAATTTTATGAGAATTTTCTCAAATGCCCCTGCCCAATGCCACAAAGATTATGACGATTTAATTACTGTTTCCTGGCACTGAAGACAGTTTTTTCCCTCTTCGAAATGAGTCTCGAAAATTTACTCTGCAGCCAACATGTTAAAGTTACTCTTTATTTACTGTATATTTGTGTGTGTGAGTGTAATTTTAGTTAAATTGAAATTCAAACATAATGGGAAGGACTTGGAGCAACCTTTGGATTCAAAAATTAATTCCACAATTTAATGATTTTGTGACCATAAAAATCAAGGGGGTCCATTTATACACAAGTATAAAGATTCCTAGCAGGCAATGGAAAATTTGAGGTGTGTCTGAGACCAGAACATCCTCAATGCTGGGAAATACAGAGATTTTTCATTAATAAATAAGATTTTTCTCACATTTATCATTTGCACCATTTTTCCATGTTCATGCTCAATGTCAAGTGATATTTTTTACATTTCATGATTGAATCTATTATAATTTTAGATATTTTTTGGACATCTACTAAATTTCTAGTTTTATAACCTTAATTTTGATTATTTGATGTTTGTATTCTACACTGCAGAAAAGACTAAAAATATGAAATATAAAATAAGAATTATCATCAGAGTGCTGGGGTCAGGATATACTTGAGGTGGGGGATCTATGTCAGTGTCAGTTGCAAATTTATGTACTACTTTACCAATTGGTAAAATTTGATTTAATTGGATTTTTTTTTTATTTGAAAAAAAAAAAAAAAAAAAAAAAGTTATGATTTTTATTCTTTGCTGTTATGACATAACATTAAAATTTTATCCATTCCATTCAAGAAAGGATTATAAGCACTTATTTCATTATCATTAATTTTTTTTTATAATACTATTTAATACTTTATCTTAATATTGTAGTTGCATTTTGTTACAATTTCACTTTAACTGCTCGAGTTTACATGGATGTTGCAGATTTTAAGCAGCTGGAGACTTCTTATAGGAAAAAATTAATGTACATATTTACCCAACCCTCAGCCACAAGATTAATTTTTAAGTAGAATACAGCTGGTTTAAATTCAGAGTTTTCTTTCTCCTAGATAGGTTGCTAAAGAACTCAGTATGTCCTATTTATCCATAGCTGGGAGGTGAGTAAATGTATGTGATAGAATTCTCTCTTTAGGCATAGACATTTTTGCAGCTAACATGGGCGTAATATTTTATAAAAGATTTTTTTCAAGTATGTCTATACCCCATTACTCTGATAGTACAAAGACATTTTTTTTTTTTAAATAGGAGGGGGAGGTAAGTTTAACATAAGCAAAATAGGAAAGTAATCCTTTTCTTTTGATTTTTAAGAAATTTTAAATATGAACTGTTGTATTAGGTAATGAAAAAAAAAAATTATGGTTTTGCGTTTTTGTTTTACAACAATGATTTTTTTTTATACTATGATTAAAAAAAAAGATTTTAAAATACAATACTGTTTACAAGATTTTTTTTTACTTTTCTTTTTAATGTAGAAATTAAATGACTTAGAAAAAAAATATTTTAAAAAATTTAATAAATAATGACAATTAGGCTGCATAGCCACTGCCTCCTTGAATGGAAGTGACCTTTCTCACCCCCCCCCAACCCACATCATCCACTTCATACCCACACACAGACACTAACCCACTGAGATGGCTTTAAAGAGATTCAAACCAGTTTGTGCTAAAGATGAGAGTGTGTGCGTGTATGTATGTTTGAATGTATCAACAATTTTGTTCAATAAGCTAGAATCTCCATTTTTGTTAATCTCGGCCTCGGTTAGGAAAGGTCTTCATCCATTGCATTTTCATCACTGTCTCCTAAAGTAGCGGCTTCATCAGTTGTAAATGATTTTAGGCTTTGTGATGACCGAGATTTTAAGCACGCTTGAGCATTCCCACGCCGTAGTCTGAGAATAAAGAAGTAAAAAAAACAAAAAACATTATTCTTTGTTTTTAAAGGCCATCTTCAACAGCTTAACATCAAATAACATTCTCTTTGTAGAATCTTTATTATAATTAATAGCAAAAAATAAATGATTTTAATAATCTGCATTTAATAGTGAGAAATTATAATGATTGGAGGTTAAGTGCAAATCTTGATGACACTTATTAAATTGGATTGGAAATTGCTTTATCTCTAAAGTAAGCTATTTTAACAGTTATGCTAACACAATTCTTGTTTTGATGTGGCATTTTTTGCTGTTATAACACAAAAATTATATTATTATTATTACAATTCTCATTAAGTTTACATGTATGTAACTATTACCCAGTTACTGGTAGACTTAAAGGAAAATATTTGGAAATGAAAAAAAGCTTTTAAAGGCAATCAAAGATCAATTATATACTTTACACTAATAATCCAAACAGTCATATATGCTGGATTGGATTGATTGAATGATTTTAACAGCATCTCAACCTGTTTAGTGTTATTTTATGTATTCATTGTATTTTCATATTTACGTTTTTTGTATTTGTTTCTTAAGAGGGTTTTTTTGCAAATGGTCCTATTGGATACAAATAATTATTAAACAGATCTTTCTGACCAATAGATGGGAGCCTGACAGGTGTGCAAGATAAATATAAATATGAAGCTGATCATCCAAACTCAATGATTCTACAAAACATTTTACAAGTGCATTTTTTAATAACTACTTCACTACAACTCTTTTTGACTATCTAGTTATTCAATATGGATGATGATTTGTAGGTGCATATAACATTGATTAACAGCAAGTAGAACTGAAGATGCAAGCCAAGTTCAAATTCCACCTGTGGCTGTGTTTACTTTACACTAATTCTCCAGGGAAATATTCATTCATCTCTTCTGTTACCTATGGGTAAAATTGTACAGTATATTGGGTTCTGTAGCCTTGATTAGGCAACCAGTCAAAGAGGCAAATACAAAACCTCTAGCACTTTAATTTCTTCTTTTGTGCAGGTTTATATATATTATGCAGAATAACATTTATTTTGAGAGCAAAATTTCAAAGTTAAATTTGAGGTCAATTCAATAGATTAATCAATTTCATTTAAAAATCATTTATTTTTCAAGTTTACCTAAGATCCTACTGGTCTTATTTTATTTTTTATTTTATTCAACATCAGGAGTAAATATTGATTTCCTTAAAATTAACTGCTGGATTATCCATCCAGAGGTCTTTCTTACCTGCTCTGAAGGTGTTCCACTTGAACCTGCAAGTTACCCACTTGTTCTTCGTACTCTTCATTGGTACGTTGTAATTTTCTTACATTGTTAGCTTGTAGGTCAGCCTATGGAAAACAAACAAAAAAAAAACAAACTTCAGCATAAAAGTAAAAATAAAATAAAAAATCATATTTGTTGTTTTTAACAGATTGAGTTGGTGAAATTCTGTATTGTTTGGTGTCTATTGGAATCTGTTAACAGCATTATATTATGGGATATAACATGAAAGACTATTAGGATAAAGGAAGCATTCATGGTATAATGGCTATTATTATAGGAAATGGACATGGCGACCCAAGTTCAAATCCTAGACAAGGCTGTTTGCATTTCACATAGTGCTAATACTCATAGGAAAAGTATTAATCCAGCTATGGGTGAATATTAGGGCAGACTGAGCTCTTTAACCTTGGTATGGTAACCAATCTAGAAGAAAAACTGAATTTAAACCAGTTAAACTGCTTAAAATTGACCTTGTCTTGCATCTTGCTCATGTTGAAGGGTTGGTTAATATATAGATTATCAGATATAAAAGATAATTGTATAGTTTTTCTAGGATTATAGTCAAAGAATTTTTTCTATTTCTCAAAGAAAACTTTAAAAACAAAGAAACCAAAGCGCTTCAGGCAGCAAAAACAAACAAAAAGATGAAGATGCCAAGAATTGTTCCAATGAATATCAAATTGATATCAAATGCATATTTTCACAGAATTTTAAACAAAAACTTGAATTTAAGTTCTTGTCAATTTTTCTCTTATTTTCTTTCATCTTAATTTTTATTGCAACTCACTCAGGTTGTGAATCTATGACAATGAGGAAACTTGATTGGAAATAAAATTTAAGCCCTTGAAATTCAAACTTTTATCCTGTTTGCCTCAAGGGATCTCAATTAAACACACCATGCTGCTTAACCATCTGACTTAACCACAAAGAGTCACTGGTTGGTAAAAGCCCATATCTAACCTCTTAAACTGTCCCCAAGTTCTCTAAGTACCATATTTATTTTTTAACACTAATAATTTTAATGTAATGTTTTATTCCTTTTTAGATGAAACAATCAACAATTAATTTTGACCAGTATTTTCTTTCATTTTAATTTTTACCTAATTTGAATTTTTTTTATTATTAAGATGAAAGAAAATACCAGACAAAAGACATGGTTGACAATGCTGCAACCAAAAATTAAAAAAACTTTTATTGCTACTTAGTAATAATCAAAGTAAATTTTAGATTTAATACACTTACCCATATACTACAGTACAAGAGATGAAACTCATCCCTTGTTATCTTCAAATTTTCTCAATACCATATTTTTTTCACCTTTTTACAGTAGTCATATCAATAACATTTTTAAAAATTTATTTTCATTTTAAGATAAAGTGTTATCAACCATTAATATTATTTTACTACTTGTGAATGTTTCACACCAGTTTTAACTGATGGTTTTTCACTGAAGTCTCTGGGACTAAGTATTCTAGCTGATTTTAGCAGTACTGTGATCTCAGTGTTGCTTCTGATCTCCAGTCACCCAAGTCACTTTTCCAGGATTTTGGGGACTATTTCAAGAACACCAACTAAAATTGGTATCATCCGTCGTTTTTATGTTCAAATTTTTTTAGCTCTCTGGCAAGATCCCAGGCATGTGTATCTTTTCACTTTCTTTGATTTTCACTCTGGCAAAATCCATTAGATGACAAGTTCTTGTCTTATGAATAACCACTAAGTCTGATGTTCAGATCAGGATTGGGTGATTCATTTGTATTTCAAAGTTCCAGAAAATTTTATGCATTGGCCCGAGAGACCAGGGTTCAATCCCAGGTCAAGTAATACCAAAGACTCAAAAAAATGGTATTGGATGCCACCTTGCTTAACACTCAGCATTATAAGGTATGGATCAAAGGTAAAGAGGAGCAATCCAGAGAAAGAAGTAGTGCCCTTCCCTACACCTTGGTGTAGAAGCTAATGAAAAGGAGCCTTGGGGTCGCTCTCGACAACGGTTGCCAACTTTACTTTTACTTACCTTTTCTAGTAGAGATTCTGGTTTGTGCATATACCATTTGTCAGCAAGGTCAAATTTTAATATCTTGCATAATTCCCAATGGATCCCCTTTCCTATCCAATTTGAATAGTATTTTCTTTTATTCCAGTTTTTAGTTGTTTTTTTTATCAAAACTGAACACCTATTAATTTAAAACAACTAGGAAACAGTGTGGATCAGAAATTTTAGTGTTGAAACAAGTTTTAAAATGGATAAGATACTACTCATTTAATAACCTTTGTTCATGGCAGAAGAATGATATTAATTTGATCATTGAGAGAGAAAAAAAGCCCAAAAAACAGGATAGTAAATCTACCTCATCTTCGGCAGAGGCCAAGTCACGTTTTAATTCCTCAATTCGAGATCGTAGTTTCTTGACTTCTAACTCATATTGTTCTGCTCGGCGTCGTGTGTGGTCTAGTTCTGTGTGCTTCTCAAGGTGGATTTTTTTCAATTTGGCATGCGCATGCCGTAGTTCACTAAGTTCCTAAAAAAGAGAAAAATAAATAAAGTAAGAACATTTTTTTGTTTAAATCTGTAAGAGATAAAGGCAGGTTTCAATACAAAGACTTATTTTTTTTTAGTGGAAATCTCTCAGCATAGGAGTGGACAATATAAAGAATATATATACTTTTAGGAGAATCCCAGGCAATGAACCTGACTGACTTCTCCTTGGAAGCTAAACACCAATTGTTACATTACTGCTGTAGACTGAAATAAATATGTGAGAATCTGAAGTGAACAGTTAATCTAGTCTGTAAAATAAATTTACAATTTAGCAAGGTGAGACTATAGTTGAATTTTTTTTTCTTTTACATAAACTCACTTAAAGGCCATCTTCAGCAGGCATTAACATCAACATTATATTTATAGAATTTGCATTAAGATTAACAACAAATAAATAAGGGGAAAACCTTCATTAGGATTCAACTCTTAAAAATAAATGATTGATTTTAATGGCATATAAACCTGTTCATTGTATGTTCAGATTAGTTGTTTCTTAATTGATTTTTTTTGCATACATTCCTATTGAATATAAATAATTTTTAAACAGGTCTATTTGACCCATAGATGGGACCCTAACAGCTACTACCATTCTGGCTCAGAGTGGACCTGGGAGTAATTACAATGAAGGGGGACTCCACACTCCCCAGAACTGGAGATCTGTCATCAGATGCAGTTTAGTGTCACATCCAGGACAACCCCTTTTTTAGGGGGAGGGTATTACTTCTCTGCAGAGAATACAATCAGTGTATTTTCCTACAGAATAAAATCACCCATGATAGCAGTATCTATCAGTTTAAAAAACTGCAGCATGTGCTAGCTGCATTCAAGCATCCATTCCTTTGTCAGCTATTTTTTTTTTTTGTTTTTTACAATACAAAAACAGTGTTAATATATGGATTAAAACTAGTTTTTTTTTTTAAATTGGCCAAGATAACTTAAGTATAGAATTGAAAACTATTTTTGTCCTGAAAATTTTAGGTGATATTTGTTCTCCAAAGGGTTGTGGGCCAAATCTCCACTGTCTACAAACTTACTTTATTTTTCTCAGACAGATCAAATTGCATAGTTCTCATGTCGGAGTCAATCAGAGTAGCAGCTTGTTGGTTTTTCTGTTCTAACTGTTCTTCAAGATCTTCTATTTTTGTTCGTAACTTCTTGCTTTCTCTTTCCAAGGCCAATTTATCTGTCTCAAGACGCTCTCGTTTTGCCCATTCAGAAGCATTTTCTGACTGCAAAATTTCCAGCTAAAATTTAAAAAAAAAATTTTTTTCAACTATATTAAAATAAATTCATGAAATATTATCATGTAACCAAAAGATGATCATGTAACCAACAGAAATGAAGGAACAAAACAAAACAAAAAAAAAAAAAAATGAAAGTGAAGAAAACATGATAGATTAAGAAAACTGGCCATTCATTTATTGGTGATCATTTAATACTTAATATGAAATCATGATAAAAGTCAGCTCAAACTACAAACCTAAACCATGAGATTCAAAGTTATTTCTTTTAATGGCATGTCAACCTGTTTGGGGTTATTTCACGCCAAGAGGATCATTAAATAAGTTTCCAGACTTTTTTCGTATGGGCACTTTTATAGATAGTACACACATGAAACTCTAGTCCCCTTTGAAGTAATCTCCTTCAGCTGCAATGCACTTGTTGTACCATTCCAACAACTTCTGAAAGGCCCCATGGAATCCTCTTGTGTGACCGTGTCAATGACCTTCATCACAGCCTATTTCTTCTCCTCAATTGTCTCATAATGACAGCCTCTGAGCTTAGGAAATAACCAAAAGTCACAGGGAGCAAGGTCTGGACTATAGGGAGGCTGAAAAACTGTCTTGATGCCCATCTTGCTCAAATAGTCTGTGACAAGGATGGAGTTGTGGACTGGTGCATTGTCCTGGTGGAAATGCCACTGACCCGATTTGAAGAGTGCTGGCCTCTTCCCTAGGAATCTCTTCCTGAACTCCCTTAAAACCTCAACATAGTAACCCTAACCCTTTGGCCAGTCAACTCTGGTGTATTGACTTCCTTACTCCTCCCACACCTCTCATCATCCCTCACAGACTCCCTGCCTTCCTTGAATCTCTTATGCCACTCAAAAACTGATGCTCAATTCATGCAAGATGGTCAAAAAGCAGTCTGAAGCATTCCATACGTTTTTGTGGCCTTTTTTCCAAGTTTAAAACAGAATTTCATTGCATATCGTTCTTGTAAAGCGTCCTCACGTCCAGATTGCATTTTTGAAATTCACCAGCTGTGACAATCAGGCTTTAGTAGGGTGTATTCCAATTGCTGCTGTAGCTGTTAATTTGAACCTGAAATCATAAAAATTGGTCAGTCATCTCATAAGATGTATAGCAATAACATACTGAATTTTCAAGAGTCTATGACAATTTTAAATGCCTGTATAAAAAAACTCTGGAAACTTATTGAATGCACCACATACATTAGACATATTTACATTTACATTTTTTGTGGGTTTTTTTATCACATGGTTATATGGTATTAAGTGTTCCTATCTAATACAAATAATTTGCAAACATATTTGACTTATAAATGGGGCTCTAAAAGGGTATAACCACTCTAGAATAGAGTGAACCTGGAAAGAGTACTTCACACTCCAGATCTGGAACATCAATTCTGCAGGGGATACAGTCAGCATATTCTCAACCCTGCCAATAGAGTGTGAATTCAAAATAAAGGAGGTGATCCACAATCAGCAAAAGACAGAGCAAGAGTGCAAGAATCATGAAAGATATATATTAAAAAAAAAAAAAAAAAAAAAAAAAAGTCCCTTAACTTGTCAACTAATACAGATGACAATATAGCTCCAACACAGGTCTTCTCTTCTACTAACAGAGACTGTCTAAACAATCATTTGATGTGATCCACTGACTGAGACAAGTAATAACCACCACATATCTCATAGTTTGCACCATGATCTTTGATTGCTTGGTTTTATGGTGCGTCAACTCTTGTAAGGTTATCTTATGCCAAAGTTAGTTTTAAAATTATGGTCTCCAATTATATACAGTACAAAAATGTAACTTCAATCATTTTAAACAGGTAAATACTTTATACTTAATTGTAATATTAATATCTTAAGAGCCAATGTATTGATGTAGTTTAAAGTCATCTTAAACATCATCTCAAACAGACTCAGAGATCCAACTGTAACAGGTACGACCACTCCAGAGATAAGAACTAAAACCAGTTGGGACCCAGGCTCAAAGAATAAAAGTTGAGTAGTAATGAAAGGGTGTCTCTCTTATTGCTATTACTATCATGTCCACTGCAAATATTCACCTTAACACTGTGAGTCAGAATGGACTTGAGAGTAATGGCTATGAAGGGGTACTCTACACTACCCAGAATTAGAGCCTCACAATTAGATGCGGTTTACTGTCATAACTAGGATACCTCTTTTGGAGCAGGTAGGGTCTTACCCCCTCTGCAGAGGATACATATTCTAAGCCCTGCCATCAAGGTGAGATTATTAGGAGAGTACCATTTGAATAATCTCATAAAATGGAATCTTTTCTTTTCAAGAGAATTCAAAATACAAAGGAAAGAGAAAAGATAAAAGAAAAGAAAGGAACAAAAAAATGGGGGAAAATAAAAGAGAAGAAAAAAGTACATAAGAAATCCTTTCATTTACCTCTTTTCTCAGATCTGCCATTTTTTTATCTACACCCAGACGATTGTCTTGTTCATCTTCAAGTTCCAACAAAAGTCGAGATACTTCATCTTTATGTTCTGCTTTTACACGGTCAAGCTGTCAAGAATTTTTTTTTAAATATAAATATAGCAAATTTTACAAAAATATAAAAATTTTACTCTGATCTAGAAAAAAATATTTTTTAAAAATATTCTTAGACATTTTATTCCAAACATGGATGCACCAATTGTGGTTTATTAGTAAAATAATCAGTAATTTATAGCAGAAATAGTTTGAGAAAATAGTAGAGTAGACTAGACTCTCTGGTCTTGGAGAAAAATAACTGATTTTAAAATCAGTTGTAATAGGTTTGGCTGGCAGAATTTAAAAATATCAAATTGCTGACTTCATCTCCCAGCAACACTTTTTTTAGAGAGAGAGAGAGAGAACTTTTTTGGTAGAGAGAAAATAAAATTTTTTTTTTATTAAAGAGAAAGAGAAAGGAAAATCTTTTTGAGAGGGAGAGAAATAAATTAAACTTTTTTTAGACTTAGCATTAGACTATAAAAAAAACTTGAACAAATCAAATAATTCTCAAAAGATTCAGTTAATCAGTATTAAATAAAATAAAAAAAATACCACCAGTTAAAAAAAGAAAACAAAAATATATATTACTTACCTCCGCTATTAGATCTATTTTTGATTGTTTTATTTCTTCATATTTTACTTTCATTTGAGACAATTCTTCTTGTAATTGGTCAACTTGTTTGGTTAATTTATTAGTTTCACTAGAAAAAAAGATTGCAATTTATATATCAAAATTTTATGACTAACCAACTCTTCTGGGAATATTTAATGCTGAACTTGGTCAATTATGTTTTTAAGTAACTAACAACAACAACAATAAATTGTCAACATTCATAGCACTAAATATCTATATGAATACAAATAATTTACACATAGGAATACTTGAAATCATAAAACAATCTGAATTTTCCAATAGACCTATTTGACCAAGAGATGGGACCATAATAGGTACTACTACTACTACTAAACAGAGTGGCCTTAAAAGAAATGGCAAAAAAAGGGGTAACTCCACACTCTTTAGAACTGGAGCCTCACCACTGGATGCAATTTAGTGTCATATCCAATTCACTAACAACTTTTATTTACTTTAATTTTTCATATGAAACATTGTCAATCATTATTATTGATTTTGAGAAGAATTATCTTTTTATTTTTAGTTGTATTTTTATTGCAACTAACTTGGGTGGTCCTTTCTGGCAGCAACAAAGTTGTAGGCAAAAATAAAGGACAAGCTCACAGTGAAATTTGACTACATGTTCCCATTTGTCTTATGGAAGCCAGGTTAATCAAGCCAGTTATTTTACCAACTAAACTACAAGAGCCATTGATATTTAGAAGTTCAAATTCAAACCTATAACTTATCCCTTATTCTATTTTTCAATCTGTCAGCACCATGCATTATATAACTGTTTTAACAAACTGTTAATGTTAATCCATATCTGTTATTTATTTGGATTTATAACATAAGCATTACTGTGACATTAAGCATCCAACCACTCTCAACACTATGTGGATGTATTTACAAAGGCATAATTGACAGGTCAGAGATCACAATTAGGTCTATGAATCACTTCTTCATTGGTCAGAAGCAGTCATGTGGGATTCAAGAGATATGAACTCAAGCCAGTTGGGACCCAATCTTAAAGATTAAAAGTTGAGTTGTAATGAAAGGGTGTCTCTTTTGCTCCAGCAACTGGACAAAACCCTACACCATATCTTCATTTTTGAGACAAGTCCAAAAAGAAAATGCAATATAGGGAGTAGTTTTTTGTGACTAATGTGTCAATCATTCTTCTCTACCACTAGGATCAAATCACATTTTTTGATACACACAAGTATATAACAGTTTTAATCATTATTAACTAGCACAAAGATATGCTACACATGGAAAATCCATTAGTAACTATTGTATTGTACATCTAATATTGCAAAAATAGTGTAATATTTTAAATATTAGAAAATTAATCTATCATTCTAACAAAATTGCAAGATATCTTGATAACCAAAGCTATTATAAGCATCACCTGGTATCATTTTCTTTTTATTTAATATTTTTACACAGTCCCTTTTACCTTTATTATTTATCCATTCATTGTAGATGACTGGCCCATTAACCAAAAATAAACTTACAAAATTTCCCTTGACAGATTAAGCTGCTTTAGATGATCACTAATATTTTTGTTTTTATTTCTAATTTTTGCTGAAAAATAAATAAATAAATAAATAAAAGCATGAGTGAGTCTAACCAAGTGCTTATTCTTTATTATTGTCTCTGATTAGTATTGATGTTATAGAAATGATGACAATAATAAAGGATAAGCACTTGGTGAGACTCAAACTTTTTTTCTTCAAGAAACCCTAACTGCTTTACAAACTAAGCTATGAGAGCTCTTGGTTTTGCAGAAGCTCCAAACCCAACCTATACTCATACTTTACCATATTTCTCTGCACCATGTAAAGCAGCTGGTAGAGATAATCATACTTCCTTGAGGCAAAAAAAATGTATGTGAGTAAAAAGAGTCTCATCAAGATACTATCCTTTCTTATTGTCTCAGATTAGAGGCTGTTTCTTGTCAAAGAAATAAAATGAATAATTAATTGATTGATTTAAACAGCTTGTTAACCTATCTGGGTTTTATGCCTATAGGTTAGAAAATTGCATAAATTGTACCTTCATATTTACATTTTTTTAATGAAGTTTTTAAAACTTTGCACATGGTTATTAAGTATTCTTATCTAATACAAATAATTTGCAAACATTTATCTAAATTTCTTAGATGAAGCTGGATAATTTTTATCACAGAGTATTCAGACTATTGTAAAAAATCATACATAATAGTAGTGAGTAGTATCTCATAGGTTGATGGAAACATTAGGTTTATAAATCCCAATAAATTCACTCAACAAAACCTATATCCATTGTGCCATGTATCCTGCTCGACACATGATGCAATGGATGGAGACTTTTGGTTGAGAAATACTTCTGCAGGTAAGTTATGGTTAACAGAATTAGAACAATCAATCCTCGTGGATTAAATAAAGAGTTTGGTTCAAAATTCTGTGTGGGCTCTTGAGTTCAACATTAAACAATTGAAGAAGGCTGAAGGACACATGGGCCAAAATGAAGATGAAGGCAATAGCCCAAATACACAATGTGATAAAAATTTGCGAACAAATCTATTTGACCCATAGATGGAACCTTAACAGATTCTACCACTCTGGGTTAAAGTGGATCTAAGAGAAATGGCAACTCCCCAGGTGTCCGGAATTGGAGCCCCAGCAGTAATTTAGTGTCAGGGGTTACAGTTAGCCGACAGAGCAGAAAAATAAAATGAGTAACAAAAAAAAAATAAAAAAATAAATAATTAAAAAATACTAGAATTAAAAAATGACTTATGGTCAAATAATGTTGAAAGGTTACTGAAGTTAAACAACAATGAACCTGCTCAGTACTTAGATAGGAGATCACTTAAACAACAACAGGTACTGTAAGCAATTTGAGGCCTGTATGCCAGGTGGAGCAAAGCTTAGTTTTTGTTTAATGGCATATCAACCTTCCTGAGTTATTTAATGCCAAAGGAATCCTTGTAGAAGAATAGCAGTGATACTATTTAACCCATAGCAGGCAGGGGATACGGGAGTTCAATAACTTCCACAAGGATATTAGTCCAAAAGGGAACATAATAATAGGGTGACTACAGTTTGAACTTACTTCAAGCTCGGCATCTAACAGTCCAGTGTGGTTTTTCACCTTCATGACTTGAACAAAAGCATCTAGACCTGCAAAACTTTTGCTTTACCCTAGTAGAAGGGCAGACAGCATTGGTACTACAACTTGTCTCAGAAAAGGAAAAACTGAATTCAAACCAGCTGTACTCTACTTAAAAATTAACCTTGTGTCACATCCTCCCCACAGGAGAGTGATTGGGTTAGGTAAATACAAACAAGAAAAAAAAAAAAAAGAATAAAAACAATAAAATTAAAAATCATAACTGCAATAACTTACTCATGTTGTATTTGGAGGCTTTTGTGAGATTCTTCTAACTTCAAACTCACTAATGAAAGGTTTTCTTCAAGTTTTGTGACATTTGAATCCATATTATCCCTGGCACCAGATTTTGGCAATGTTCCGACTGGTGAGTCCACATGAAGTTCAAGCTTCCCATAATGGTTCTCAACAGAACCGCTACCACCATCAGCTGCTGCTGCTGCCGCACCAAGTTCTTCTTGTTCCGCATCATACTCAATCCCTTCAAGATTGTTGTTATTGATATTGTTATTTACTGCGTTGCCAGCAACATTGGGTGGAATGTCCTCTATGTTGTCTGCTTCAGCCTGGGGACTGACATCAGTGTCAAGGTTTTCCCTTGAGAGCCTCAACTGGCCATCAAGTTCGCCAATCTTCTGCTTTAGTGTTTCTATCTCATTGAGCAGCTCCTGCTTTTCACGTTTGTACTCTGTAGCTTCCTTGACGAATGCATCCATTTTATTACGCAGCGTTCGATTTTCTTCGATGGCCTTATTACGCTCGTTGCGTACTTTGCTCCATTTTTCCCGCCAGTTGGCTGTGCAGTCTGACCACCAACGCATTGTCTTCTCCATCTGCGCCGTTCGTGAGCGAGCCTCCTCAAGTTCCCGCAGGTGGATCTCCTCCCTCTCAAGCCATTCATAGTCGGTCATTTGGTTAAATGATATTGGAGTGCTGCTAGCAGAACTCAGGCGTTCTCTTCCAGATGTAGGAGACATTGGTAGGGCAGGGGTGGCCCGGATGTTGGCTACATCTCCAGCTGATGAGTGTGTGGACGACAATGGAACTTTGTGTGCAGAGCTGCTAGACGATCTTTGGCTCATCGGGATGCAGCAGGCAGTGGGGGGGGACTGTTCGGGAGTCAAACAAAAAATAACAAAAAGAAAAAGAGAAAGAGAAAAAAAAATGTTTTTCTCTCTCCAGTTAGTAGCAGGTGAAGCATCACCTGGAGTCAGTGGAAAACATTTCTCTCTTTAAGATGAGAATTGCACAGGTCTGGCGTGACATACACCTGTAAAAGACAAAAAAAAAAAAAAAAAATGGAAATTAAACTAAAGTTATAAAAGTATGATTTAGAATCTTTAAAGAAAAACAAACAGTTCATATTGCTCAAGTTATTTTACTGTATTAAATAAAATGAAGTCAATTATCACACACACACACACACACACACACACAAATAAGCATGCATATACACACTCATGCAGACAAGACGTGTATACCCACTAATATATATATATATATATATATCTGGAAATAGATCCGATTGCCCAGTCGGCTGGGGCTGTAGAATACACTGACTGCTTTTCTGCAGAGGAATAAGTCCCCCCCAACAAGTGTCATGGATATGATACTAAACAATCTAATGAGGAGGCTCCAGTAATGCTGGAGCTTTGGGGAATGCAGAGTACTCCTTCATTGCCATCGCTCCAAGGTTCACTCTGGCCTGGAATGGTAACACTTGATAGGGTCCTATCTATGGGTCAAATAGAACTAAACTGAATTGCTTGAAATAGGACTGTTTTGACGTTTAAACTATGTACTTATACTAAACTAAATTGTTTGAAATGGAACTGTTTTTGTATGCTAAACTGAATTGTTTGAATAAACTAAATAGCTTTAAATAGAAATATTTTTGACAATTAAACTGTACTTATGCTAAATAAAACTTTGTTTATATAAAAAAAGGATTTGGCATTAAATAACCTACAAAGATTGATATGCCATAAAACTCAAACAAACAAATCTGACAGTATGAAAATGTGTAGAGATGAAAAAACACAAGGTCTTTAGAGGATTATTTTATTTATAGAAATATTTGCCAACATGAAACATTTCAGTTTTTAGACTTTCATCAGGGTGTGGGAGTTATCAAATGAAATGAAAAATGATAAAGTTTTAAAACATTCTTCTATTTCCATTGATAGCATTCTGTTTCAGATGTAATTAGTGTTCCAACATTTATAATTTTTTTTTTTTTAAATCCTCAACACATCAATGAATTTATATTATTCAGTTCATATCTAAATATTATAAACATTGGATAATATATCTATTCATCTTTATCAATGTTAACCTCCTTTCTATTTATGTTTAATAGAACTATTTGTTTATCTATCTCTCTAAATATATATAAATGAGGAAGCTGAATTATTTTAAGTAAGGGATTTTGTAACTTTTCAGCACCAATTTGACCAAATAAAGAGATAAATTGGAAAAACTTGATCTGTTTGATAATATTGTGGTTTGAAATGATACTAAATTCAACAATTTTCTGGTGTTTTTTTATTATGTATGTAAAATAACATCTTGGAATCATTAAAATTAAAAGTTGTGATTAACTTCTAAATTATGTTTGACCAAACCATTATTTATATCCACTAATTTTTTTTAATCTCTTGTGCTCATAAATTTGTTAATCAATACTATGGGAAGTTTCACCCACATATTTTTTATTATAATCCAGACGTGGAATTTTATACACCCCTGCTTTGGATTTGATGTAGGTATAATTTTAAATATCAATTAAATTCCTAATTATTTTTGAAGAGTTAATGACTATTTTAATTCCAAGGTTGCTTAGTTTGTTTGTTTTTTTAATATTTGAGGTTGAATTATTAGGTAAATGATATGTCTATGTCTATGTATTATTATTTGAAAAATTATTGTTTCGAATTTCAGAAGAACATTTACATTTAAGAATTTTAAGAGCTTTTATTTTGGCAGGTTGTATAAAAGTTTTGGGATATTGAAGTTGCATGAAAGAATTTTCTATCTAGTCAAATTTATCATTTAAAAATTCAGGAGTGGAAATCCTAAAAAGCTCTAAGCTCTATGATTATTACCCGTCTTTATTTTGGTGTTATGATGTGAATAAAAATGTACAGGGTCATTTTTATTAGTGTATTTGTGATGAACCTTAAATTCCAATTTATTGTTATTATTTATAGGTAAAATGTCCAAGGAGGGTTAAGTGTAGTTATTTTCTCATTCATAAGTGAAATCAATGGTAGGTTCAATATTGTTTAATCTATCCATAATTTTTGTGAAGTCATTATTTTGTGGATGTATTCAAGGGAAATAGAATTTTCAGGTATAATGAATTTAAAGGGTTCAGATTCTAGAAATTCAAGGGAAAGGCTTTTAAGAACCCCACTAAGAGGCAAACACATGGGTAAACCAGATTTTGATTTATAATATACTATTATTTGGGGAAAAAAAAAAAAAAAAAAAAAAAGGCAATGTTTCATGCATAATGTGCATATTCTATTTTGTGAATATGTAAAAGTAATATAATGTGTTTGGGTTTTTTGTTTTGTTTTGATAAGTAAAATTTTAAATGCTAATTACATCAGATAAATTTGAAACAAAATGCTCCCAATGGAAATAGAATGTTTTAAAACTTTCTCATTTTTTTCATTTAATAACTTACATCACTGATAAAGGTCTAAAAATCAAAATGTTCAATGTTGACAAATATGTCACCCTACTTATCAGACGTTATTTTATGGGAGAATAATATTGAAATTGACAATGGATAAGTTTTTATAATAAAGACTAACACATTTATCTCTCTACCACACTGCCATACTTCATGATGATTTTCATATAGATATTTTGTTCTGCTGGTTGTTTTGATGAAATTTAATACACTTGACAGTAGCTGTAGCCTATCTTCTGTTTGCTTACCCATTGCCCAAATTGTTTCAACCAAAAAAAAGAAAATAAATAAATGTACCAGATTTGTAGCCAATAATCTTGCTTTCACTATCCTTTAATACACAGATTTGTATTTCTATCTTTCCCTTTCTTTTCATATCCCTTTGCTGTTTCTCCTTAAGCCTCTTCTTGTTAATCTATTTCCTCAAAATAACCACTAAAAAGAAGTCAAAATATTAATTTGAATTTGTTTGTCTGTGTTTGGTTTATCCACTTTTCCATTTATTTTTCACATCTTGTCAGATTTTTCCAATCTACTATATATACATACATATTTGAACACACACACATATATATATATTTGTACACAAATGTATGCATATATGCATATTAAAATACAACTGATGCACTTTGGGTGAGTTGTAATGATGCTTTTGGTCCCAAAACGATGCCTGTTACAGACAAAGCTTTGAGCCACTGTGCATTAAAAAAAATAATATGAAAACACCTTAAAATGAAATTTTTTTTTTTTTAAGTAAAAGATAAAACTTTAATAACAAGTGTATTTGTCTTTATTCCTGTATTGTTACTTGCCTGCAGTCAGGATTGAACCTGCAACCTCCAGATGATTGTGTCCTGACTGCAGGGAAGTAACAATACAGGAATACTTAACACTTGTACCCGTTTATGGCCAACAGAATCAGAACAGGCGACCCCCCATGGATTCAATAAAGGACGTAGTTCGAAGTTCCATGTAGGTTCCAGAGTTCAACAAACACCTGAAGAAGGCTGGAGGACATATCGGCCAAAACGTTGTGGAAATAACAATAAAAATGAAAATGATAGTCCAAAAACCCTTAATGATAAAAAGACATGTCAATTTATCAATATTTTCTTTCAATACTCATATCACAACAGAAGCAAAATGAAAAGAAACTTCTCTAAGCAATGTTTAACTGTATTTGTTATAAAGATAAATGAAAATAGGAGTCCACATGTTGAGAAATCCTTGACTCATTAGTTATACTCAAAGTAAATAAAACTAAATTTAGTTTCTTCATTATCATTGAAAAAAATAGAGTGGAAGTGGTTCACAAAAATCATTACAGGTTATTTAAAAAAGAAAAGCTTACAGTCAGCAAATTATGACAACACCTATTTATAATTATCTCACAAAATTTTACAAATTTGTCCCACATGTGAAATGATGTTTTGATATCTTTATGCATATTTGCATACACAAGCATGTGTGTATGAGTAGGCACAACTAGAACTGGTCCATTGAAAAGGCATTTTCTTTCTGTAAGACTTTACTTATATTCAAACCTACACTACAAACGATTACCACAAGTTTTAAGTTGAAAAGCAAAAACCTTTTATAGACAGACATCCTTCTCATGAGAGAAATAGTTTCTGCTGAGACTCCAAGTGCTGATAGGATCTAAACTGTACAGCACACATTTAGAGCAGTTTCCAAGTATGTGTTTAAAACTTTACATTTTTAAATTGGATCTCAATATATTTTTTTCAGCCTTGTCAGCAGGTCTTAGAATATGCTGGCTGTATCCCCCAGACAAAACAGGTGTCCTGGGTATAACACTAAACTGCATCTGATGATCTGGGGAGTCAGCAGTACCCCTTTATTGGCATTATTTATAGGTCTAATTTGACCTGAAGTGGTTGTATAAGCTAGGGTCATATCTAGAGGTACATGTAAATCTGTTTAAGAGTTATTCATATTCAATAGGACCATGTGGAAAAAAAATATGAAATTGTATGGACATAAAATGTATACAATTCCCTAGGGTGCAGAAGCAAAATTAATGATATTAATAAACAACTATTAAAAAAGATTAATTTTAATTTAAAAAAATAAACAACAAGATAGATACAAAACAGTAAATTTACTCAATATGGCCACCACTGTTTTCAATCATTGCATCAAGAAACCTTTGAAACAATTTTTCTAAAACACCCCATATAGTGTAATCAAAGGGGTTAAGGCCTGGGCTTGATGGAGGCCATAAAGAAACTCCAATTATTTCAGAAATTATTTTTGGCTTGGTTTTGGCGTTAAGTAAATCATAGATTCTTTGTTGTTTCTTTTCTTGCTAGCTTATATTGGGCTGAATTTTAATGAAAAATTGCTTGAATAATAGAGCTAATCATGAAAATTTAAATTTATCACATTTTTTAAGAAATGTGACAAACCAAACTAAAAAAAAAAGATTTTTAAAATTATTCCATATTTTGCTTTCACACACTGTAAGTATAAAATAACCCGAGATGGGTTAACATGTCATTGAAATCAATCAAAACATTTTTTTTAAAATCTCATCTGAGAGAAAAAATTAATAATCTTAAATAAAAGTTTATTCATAAATAAACTAAATGATTATATATATAACATGAACATAACTCTGAAAAACATGCTTCTATATAATTTTAAATTTCAAAACAACTTTTATGAATAATTAAACATGCATTGCCTACAGAAATCACTCCCAGGCAGTGAACATGTTGCTTAAGAATGTGCATCAACGGATTGTTACATGGATTTGGTTTGGTTTCTTAGTTTAATGGCATATCAACTATCTTGGGTTATTTAATGCCAAATAAGCCATCCTCGTAGAAGAATAGCAATGATACTGTTTAAACTATAGCTGGCGCGGGGGGGGGGGGTAAGGAAGTTCACAACGGTACTAGTTCAAAAGTGAACATGATGACATGACTGGAGTTTGCACTCACTCACTCACTCCAAGGCTGCAGTCCAGCACTTAAGCCATTAGGCTACACGGACATCCTCCTGTTACAAGGGAGGAAAAAAATTCTTTCATATAAGTCAAAAACTAAGTGAATTACAACTATTCTAAAAATTTTGTTTCCATTAGTCTCTTCTCCTAACCAATAATTGTTAATAGAACTTTGAGCTCATGCAGGGTAATCTTACTTATTCTGTTCCTATTTATACAAATGCAGGAACTTGAAGTATTAATTTGGGGGTGAGGGGAGGGAGGAGAGCCAAAACCAATGCAAAACCAGAAAATTTTTCCTCTTTAGATTAATGTAATTTCAATTAATTTGTTCCTAGCCCATAGGAGGAAAGAAAATTAAGATAATTTATAATAAAGTGATTGCTTTAAACATGATATAAAAATGACAAAGTACCACAGTGCACATATATATATATATATATATATATATATATATATATATACATATATATATACATACACACATTTTGCTGTCTGACGATTGTGGCCAAAATTTCACATTAAACTGTTTCAGTTTTGAGATGAGATTATAACTTAATTTTACATAAAAGATTCTTGCCACCACACTCACACACAGTGATTTGAAAAAATATTAACACTATTATAGAAGTACTTTTATGACAAAATTTCAAACAGTCTCCACATGTCAAGACATTCTTGGAATCTTCTATAGGTGATTCCAAAATGTTAAATGGAGACCACCAATGGAAGGTTCCAAAAATATGTCCACAGGGATGAACAGGTGGAGACTGAAATTAAAATATAAAAAGGTACTCCCATAAAAGTGTTAATATTTTTTGAAACACCATATATAAATAAAACTAATGACTTTTTTAAGATTAGGAAGGCATTTCCTGCTTTACTCTTAAGAACCCTAGGTCTTCCATGCTTGTGGGTTCCCATACTGGGACTCAGGCTAAAAATAGCATATTTTAGAGGCAATATTAATGGGCATTTCCTGGATAGAATTCATCTGCCTGGGTACATATACACTTCAAGGTAGTGGCATAAATACTGGTCTCTCAGGTTTTAAGGTTTACATTCCAAACTTGGAGTACAAATTTTATATAACAAAGCATTTCCTATTTTAGTACAACATTCTAATTAATAAGGATCAATAATCTACCAAAGTCTATTTTGAGCCATAATCCAATGTTCTATGAGAGGATGCTGAAATGTTCTTGATCCAACTAAGGAAATAACCACTTTTTCTTTAATTTTTTTTTTTTGTTGGGGGAGAATGGATACTTATTAAAGAAAGTGTTGCCAAGAACCAAAGAAAAAATATGTGGAATATCATGTATATTTCAGAATAATTGTCTTCTTGGTTGGCCCAGAAATTTTCAGCAGCCTTTTTTAATTTATCTGCTAAATTGAAATAAATTTAAAAAGTAATATTTATTGGCTGACATTATTTTGATAACATAAGGGAGGGAAAAATCATAAAATATATTACAAGAATCTTCAGTGAAAAAGACTTTTCATAATCCTATATTTTAGTAGATTTCCAAGTTCCAATTATTTTCAAATATACTTTAACTACATAATTGCATTTCATGAAAAATTCATTCCATATACAGGATGCAATGAGTAAATTGTCACCCATTTTAAGTTATTAATTTTGCTACACAGTAGACAAAATCTGAAACAATCAGTTGCGTACTGTCTGTAAGCAGTGCAATGACAATTCTCTCTTTGAGAAATTTGGAAATGGCACACCATACTGCATGACAGAACAGCATGCTATTCACCTAGATGAAAACCAAAAAACCTGTCCACATCATAGTTTTTGAAGTGGTCATTAGTGCTGGTGATGTTATGGATCCATTCATCTTCCCGCAAGGTCTCAGACTCAACACAGAGGCCTTCAATAAGTACCTGAAGGAGGTGGTGCTGACCTGGTTTGAGAAGGTGGCTACATCAGGCAACAGGACTATGCCATGCCACACAAGAGAACTCAGTCTTGGTTGTAATTTCTACAATCACATCCCTTCTAATATCTAGCCACCTAACTCCCCAGATTTCAATCCCCTTGATGTCTGTCAATATTGAGGCTCAATATTTCAGTATTATCAACAATGAGTAGCAGTACATGCAAATGTCCAGTCATCATGCTTTGTTCTAAATTAATTCATTATTGTTTCAAATCAATAGGAAATTTATTTAGTAAAATTTAAACCATATTTAAGAATGTATATTGATAATGTTTTTTGCTTTCAAATTTATACCTATAAAATAATAGGATTACTAACTTTTAACTTTGAAAAAGACCAGTATTTTTTTAATCTTGTATTTTTACTTATTTGGGATCAAATGCCAAACTCTAGTACCAGACAGAAATAATTTTCTCACCTATGAAGAAGCAGACCTTATTTTATAGTAATATAAGAAAATAATTTGTCCAGGTAACATAAAAAGAGGGGAAAAAAAATTAAAGAAAATATTCTACAAAGCCAGTCATCTACCATACCTCCACTCAATGTATTTCCTGCCATCAAGTAAATCTGCACTGGACCACACTTTTTGAAAACTGTCAGCTACCTATTTACTTACCTACTTACTACCTCAGTGAAGTGGGTCTTACAATAAACCCTGTAGAAACATTCACTCCACTCAACCCCTTTCTGACCACTTGTTATAAAAACAGTGCCCTTGCCAAACTAAACATGTGGCTACTTGGCTTTGCTAAACAGTTTTATAAGTAAATTCAGAGGATTCACACGAAAAAAAAAAAATCATTATAGTTAAAATAGAATATTAATACAAATCATCACCTACACAAAGAAATCATGTGCTTAATACTGAACATGAACAAAAGAAACTGCATGTGATGGTGAGGTTTCAATTCTAGAGCTCTGGGAAGAGTGTAGTACCCCTTCATTACCATTACTCCTAGGTCAACCCTAACCTGAAGTGATAGTACCTGTTTGGGTCCCATCCATGGCTTAAATAGATCAGTTTGAAAATTAGTCATGTTTGATAGGACCATGTACAAAAAGAAAAAAAATGAAAAACTCTTAAGAAACAACTACACAAAAAAAATGTAAATATGAAAATATAATGAATACAATTCTCTAGGCATAAAATATGCCCCAGATAGGTTGACATGCCATTAAAACCAATCAATCTGTAACAGAAAATGAGGGTTTCAAAATTTTATTTAGAAAAAAATGCTTAAAATTCACTCACTGAGAAATAGTCAATTTATCACTGTAAATTAGATGTTCCATAAACATGTCTTCCTCTTCTGAATACTACAAAATTTCTGTACAAAAAAAAAAAAAAAAGAAAAAAAAAAGAGAAAAGAAAAAAAAAAAAAAAATCACAATATGTAGTTTTGTCCTGATCACTTAAAAAACCATTGAAACAAACTAAAAATAAAATTTTATAAATATATATAAGAGATGTACTTATTTTTTGGACTCCTACATTTTTTATTTATTTACATATTTTTTTTTACAGAGTTCCAATGCTGCCAAGTTTGGTATCAAATATTACCTAATAATATCCATTTTAATTGCATTTTGTCTCACAAGAAATAATTAAATCATGCTATCTTTAGTTAACATAAAACAAATGCTTTGGCCAACCCAACACAGCTGTGAACCGAAAAAAATGTTCAGTTCAAAATTCCAAGAAAGTTATGCAATCTGGCAGATACCTTAAGATGGATCAGGGGGATGATGGCCAAAATGTGACTGTAATAACCAAGATGAGGACACTCATACAAATTAACTGTATAAATATTTATATTAAATTGTTCATTAAATATCTGACATCAACAGTTGCGTTTTCAACTTGAGATACATACATTTCTTTAACAAATGTAAACATTGTTTTTTGTTGTTTTTTATTAATTAAACAATATCATTACAATATTATAACATGTGATATTCAAATTAACTGCACAGTAGGCAATTATCCGATTTGCTCACAACTAATGCCAGTTCCATCATCAAGTTAATAATATAAACCCAAAATAAAATTTTATCAACAGAAAAAAAAAAGCTATATTACTAAATAGTCTAAACTAAATAAGAGGTCAGGACTTGGATAGCAGCTCAAGAATCCTTATCATGGTATAATGCTTAGCAAAATAGTCTTGTAGATTCATTGTTACTGATTCTCACTGGGTGCATTATACTTGTGGATTTGATTTATATCTAAGCTGTGCTTAGTTTGAGGCTTCAAACCACACTAAAAACACCAGTTCCTGTCAGATCACCCAAGTTAAGCAGCAATGATTCTGTTCAGTAGATGGGTACCTTAGGTACAGCAGAGAACATAAGCAAGCTGAAATCTTTCTGCCAAACTAAAAGTTTGAATAGCAGCTGGTTATAATGACAGTTTAAAAACAAAAAAATAAACAACTTTTCTTTTACAGTGAATGGCATATGTGAATAGAATAAAATATTAAATATAGAATTTTAAGTTGTTTCTATACATGCTGTTAAAATTTGAAATCATTTGAAGAATTGGTCAAGTTATTAAATTACAAAATTATATCAATTTTTCTAAAACACCCACTATATATAATGTGTATTTAAGCAGCAAATTTTTTTGTAGGCATATTTTGTTGAAAATAAACAAGGATTTAATGTTTAGATTTTTATTCAGATTTTCATGTTTGTGAGCCAGATATTGCAACTGTCATTGTAGGTAGTTTAAAAACTATCCAAAGTCAATAAGTGTAGTCGAAATGCAGGTACTTTAAACCAACTTTGGTCATTACCAAGAATGTGGCGACTCCAGAACATAGGAGTGCCTACATCCTTTTATTTTTGTCTCGCTTCTATTTTTAAAATTCCACATGACAAGATTGTGTTAAATCCAAGTGAGTGACACTTAAGAAATTCAATTCAAACATTTGTTTCTTTTTTGTTTTGATTATTAGTCCTAAGTAAGAAATAACCCTGTGTAATTATTTGCTATCTCCAGTTTAAAAAACTACTTATAAACCTAATTGGTAATGATAAATGTGAATATTAAATTTACAAAGACAATTCATTAATTTTTTCTCTTTAGAAGTTCGGTAATTTAAATTTTGTATGATTAGTTACATCTTGCAATAATACCAAGTTGATTGATTTTTAATGGTATTTCAACCCGTCTGTGGTTATTTTATGCCAAGAGATTAAAGAATCACATGCATTGTACATTCATATTTACATTCTGTGTAGTTGTTTCTAGAGAGGTTTTTTTGTACAGTCCAGTTGAATACAAATAATTTTTAAATAGATCGATTTGACCCATACATGGGACCCTTCAGGTCATAGTGGATCTGGGAATAATGGCAATGAAGGACTACTCCACAAATCACCAGAACTGGAGCCTCATCATCAGATGCAGTTTAGTGTTACTCTTTTTTTTCAGGAGTTTCACCCCTCTGAAGAGGATATATTCTGAGCTACACAGACAAGGCAGAACAACACCTGGCTTCTTTCCTACTCATTGTTACATTCAAATATATCATTCTCTAAATCCATTACTTAATTATTCAAAAAAATATAGAATCTAACAATGCTATAAAAATTTTCACTCAGTCATGAAGAAAAAACCCTTTCTTTTTAATTACTGTATATTAACCTGCAACCTTGTTGATTTCATACTTCATTTTTCAAGTTGTTTTTCCCCCTGATATCTTTCAGCTTACTATTAGATTGGAAAACAAGAAACAGTAACTAACCTTCCTTGAAGTCACTAAGTGAGTAAGGCAAACTGCCACTGCTAATGTCTACCTTAGACTAAATGCCTATAAAATATTTATTTGTAGTGGAATACATCAAAATAATGAGTCAGATCTTGGATCAATACTCTGAGCCAAGTAAAGTAACACTATTATACTATCAAACAAATGTGGATGGCTCTTAGGTGGTGCATGGGCAGATTCACTACTTAAATTGCCCACTAAAACAATAAAACTGTGTTCTGGAAATAAATGGTTGTTTTTACAGCGTGTCAACTATTGTGGGGTTAATTTTTTTTTTTTTTGGCAAGCAATTATATGGTTTCAAATAACAAATGATGATAATCCTTAGTAAACAATCATAGTTTCAATTAACTACTCTTAATACAAATAATTTTCACAGTTATATGGTTTCATGTATTTTAAGTCTTCATATGGTTTCAAGTAATCAATAGCAATACTTCTTTGTAAACAATTGTAGCTTTAGCTATCCACACTAAATACAAATAATTTGCTCAGTGTTATATGGTTTTGAGTATTTTGAGCAATTGTATGGTTTCAAGTAACAAATGATAATAATCCTTAGTAAACAATAATAGTTTCAAGAACTGGAGCCTCACTACCAGAGGGTTTCAAGTATTTTTATCTAATGCTAATAATACCTAAACAGCTTTATGAGAACCATAGATGAGACCAGACCCTACTACCACACTGAGTGGAAGTAAAGACAATGAAGGGGTGACTTCACATTCCCAGAGCTCAATAATTGGACCCTCACCACAGGATGCAGTTTACTGTCATACTCAGGTCATCCTTTTTTGTGGTGGTGGAAGGGGTGTCTTAATCATGCAGTTGGCATATTCTTTGCCCTGCAGAGAGGGAAGGGGAGAGAGAGAGGGAGAGAAAAGCACTTCATTATACACTTATCTGCCCCTATTTATAACCATTAATGATATTAGTTAACACAATACTATATTTTTTAAAGCAAGTTTTGAAGTGAGGTCATTTTCAGCATTTTTTGGTTGCTAACAGAAATACTGGGCAGTTTGCCAGGAACAGAGTTAACACATGATTTGATTGAAATCTCAAGTAAAAATGCAAAAAGCTTGTCTATTTCTGGAGAGAGAAGGGGAATTACAGTAAAAAAAGAAAAAAATGGGTTAGGGAAAGACTATCAGGCAAGGACTTTAACAGTGATTGGTTACATGGAGCAAGAAAAGCTTTTCAAACTGGTTTCTTTACAAAGGATTAGCAAAGGGATAAAAGAAAGCAAATGCCAAAATTTTTACGTAACAAAGGAAAATAGTACTTCTTCCCTACACATGCAATACAATACAGGATGATGTATACAAACAATAGTTGGTATGTGTGTATATATATATATATATATATATGCATGTAATATGCTCTTAAAACAGACAGACACACAACACACAGAGGAGGCACTCATAGTGTAACGTTTATCATAGGTAATGGACACAGCAACCAGAATTTAAATCCTGAACTAGGCCGTTTTGATTTCACATAGCGCTAATACCTTTGAGAAAAGTATGAATCCAACTATTCTCCCTCCAGCTAGGGCAGATTGGACTCTTTAGACTTGGTATGAGCAATCAGTCTAGGGGGAGAGAAAATTGAATTCAAACCTGTTAAACTCTACTAAAAAAAAATTGACCGTGTGTTGTATTCTGCTCATGCAGAAAGGTTAGGTAAAAAACACACACAGAAAAAAAGCCTATGATGTAAACATCATTATAAACAATGCAAATAAAAATAAAAAAATAGAGAAATGTAATTAAATTGTATATTGTATCATCATTACAATAATTGAAAAGCCCACTTCAGAGGTCATTAAGAAAAATATCAAGTTACCTCCCAACCAACTCCATGGCCTCCAAGCTGGAATTAGTATAGTATTTGGTCATCTCCCTAGGCCAATTTTTTTTCTTTTCACAAGACACTGCTAAAAACAAAAACAAAGCAAACCTTGTCCTGGAGATTCCAATCCTGCAGCAGTACTTCCCCACTGCAACAAAGTTGGGGATGGGTCATTAACTTGACCATGTAGCAAAACTACTTCGGTGAGAAATTAATTAAATCTTACCTCTTACTTATAAAATTGATATTATAGCTGTATATAAAGAAGTACTCTAAAATTAGTATTTAATAATTATCTCCCTTGAAAAATTATGATCTGGGTAAGAACAGAGATCACACTATTAAGTTGTCAACCGAATTACAAACTACTTTACTCTCCAAATTAAAACATTTTAATGCTATTGTGTTAAAAACATATTCCAATTTTTCAATGTTAAGATAATACATGCATGCAAAAATTAAATTATAATATAGACTAGACTGCATGTAACAACATTATGATAATAATACTTCTATATAAGAAGGATTGAAAGATCCTAATTAGCATTTCATTGTTAAATAATATTTAATATCCATTTTATTATTATCATATTCTACACCATTGAATCACTGTAACCAAAAATATAATTGCATAAATATATAAGGGTATACTTATTTTTGGATTGCAACAATATTGATATTTTTGGTCACATAGTTTCAATGTTTTAAAGTTTGGTAATAAACAATACCTAATAATATCCATTTTTATTGAATGTTTCATATGAAATAATAAAACCTATCTTTGCTTTAAAAGAAAATTAACTTTTTCTTAAAAAAGAATAATAATTCTAGGATATGTACTTATTTGTTTGTGGGTGATACTTAACTTCATTAAAAAAAAAAAAAAAAAAGAAGAAAAAAAAAGATGGTATCATGACAGCTGTCATTAACAGTGTATTTTTTTTAATAAAAAGATTTGCTTTTTTGAACAAGTACTTGTAATTAGATAAATTGAAGGCAACAATTGACAAAACAACATTGAATTCACTTAAAGAAAGGGTGTAATATTCCATTGGGATAACAAGACCATATTTTTCTTACTAAAAATTATTACAACTTGGTTATTTGTATCAGCTGCTTTACCAACTAAACCAAAAGAGCCATTGTACTTATTTATGGTCAATATTCAACAAATATATATTTATTGAATGATCCTCCTATGTCAAAGTAATGTGAATTTTGCCTCAAGAGTTAGCAATCAGAAGCACTGTTTACAGTTGCAACTTTTTCAAGGAAAACAACATTGATGGGTCGTTTCATGTCCAAGAAGATGGTTAGTTTAACACTCTTTACTGAACACTGCACTCAAAACTTTTTCTTCAGAGAGTCAGTGTGTTGCTATTCAACTGGACTGTCTTTTTCAACCAGGCTCGTAGCGGCAAACCCATGTTTAGTTAATTTGTAAACTTTTTCTTGACTACATGCTTCTCCGTAGACATCACACATTTTTCTGTAAGTTTCACATAGTGTACACAGCTCAACCATCAAAAATTTGATGAAAGACCTCTGTTCAAGCCAAAAAGTACTGTTTGGTTTGCTGCCATTCAGAATAACCTCAAAACAAATTTTTTGAGATTGGAAAATTTTTGTTTAAATTAATTTGAAACAATACAGAGTTTATATTCATGTGTAGCACTATGGGGGTAGGCTGCCAAAGCAGACGATTCAATTGTCTGTTTTGGCGCGAAACCAGACAAAGGATTCTTGGACATGAAATCTCGCCGTACCCGGAAGTGGTACGGGGAGGCGAATGAGAGTTGACGACGCGACCCAGCAGAAGAGTTGGTAGTTGGACAGGAGCAGAGGCAGTTGGCGTGGATCCACGGAGGGGCAGTCAACACCAGACACCGAGCAGAGAGGCGAGGAGACAAGATAGGGTCCAGTGAAGAAGAGTCTCAAGATGTCTGATCCCAGTAGCATTGTGGAATTTTCGCTAGTAACCCACGCTAGCGATAGTCTGCACATGCATATAGTGTTACAATACCTCTTTTCTGCTCTTGGTAACCCCAAGCTTTGTTGTTCGTTTGTCTTTCTATTTTCTCCTGTCTCCCTCGATAGTATTCATGTGTGGTGACAAGAAATGTGCGTTACCCCCTCAGCCACTAGTTGATCACCGGCCGGCTAAGAAGTGAAATGGTTAGAAGACTGAGATAAGGTGGTGGGGGTGAGGGGGTAACGTTTCACACATGGAAACACATTCTGAAATATATATATATTGTTTAAAAAATAAAAATAAAAATAAAAATTTCCTTTTATTTATTGAATGACCCTCTCATACAATCACAACTATTCAAGCATGTGTGTTGACAATGATAATCTTATTAAGAAAAACATCAATTAAATCCTCAGCATTGCAGAGTTGTGAATCCACCTGGCTGCCTATTTTCAAGACTCACATTCTTTTTTTTTCTATTAGTGATAAACAATTGTTAATTTCTAGGTAAATGATTGGATAGAAATGAAGTCAGTGCTTTTCTGACTGGTAGAAAAGTTGAGATTATTGAAAATCAATAGAAAACGGCTAAACCACAATCCAATCAGAAAAAAATAACTTAGTCATTGGTTACTTCTTGGTCAACATTCATTGCCCTTATTCAATTCTTTTTTGGCATATAATCACAAATTATAAACAGAAAAGAAATGTACACAATATTAGTTTCTTGTTATTGATAAACCAATCCACCATCAATCATGTTTTACCAATAGTGTTGACCATCATCAAGATGGCGTATATAGGGCCCTTTAAAAAAATCTATACAAACTGTAAAAATTTTAGGGCTTTATTTTTATTATTACTACTAATAATATCAGGACAGAACAAGCATTTGAGAATTTTTTTTTTTTTTACTCAATATCTACTAGCTTGACACGTGGTCAAATTAAGGTGAGGAAGGTTGTACTAGATTGGTTTTTCAAGTTGAAAAGGTCTGCCTTGCTCTAAAATTATCCTCAGAAATTCTTTTTATATCATTAGATAAGTTCTTACAAAGTTAAAATTCTCTCCAATATCATTATTACAAAAGTTAAGATAAACAAGAACATTTTTATATCCATAGACTCCTTTGAAAGCACAGAATGGCAACTACACTATTTGAAGTCTGCCTCACCCTCAAACTGATCATCTCCAGGGCCTATTTGACCTACCCTCAGGACATTGCAAGAAGGTTCACTTTAGGCGTGTCCAGCTCATCCCCATTTTCCCTATTTTGGTTGATGGTTTCTAATTTTAGGATCAGCAGCTCAAAGGTAACCATTAAGGTTAATATTATGTCACATCTTATTTATAGACTTAATATTATGATTGCAAATGAATAAAGGGAAACTACTCTATAACTAGCATTTCAAATTCTTCACTATTTTATGCTGCAAACTTAATTGGAAATTGCTTTATTTTCTAAAATTATTTTAATGCTATTGTACTTGGAAAAAAAATTCCTAGGATGTGCCATTTTTGCTGTGCTATGGTAATATACATGTTGGAAGGTATGATATTAAGTGACAATAGAAGATTGATGGAAGGTTCATTTTTTTTTTTTCCAGAATGCAACATTGATGACTATTTCACACAGAAAGTTATTTATAGTTTATACCAAGAAGAAAATGGAGGCACTACTGATGTAATGGTTACCGTCATAGGAAAGGGATATGGTGACCCAAGTTCAGATCCTGAAGAAAAAGGATTGCCTTAACACCAAGTTTTTACAGTCTTGAAGTGGTCTCTTTTGGCATGTAAATAACAATTTCACCAAAAGTAGAGACAAAATTCTGTACTACATTTGGTTGATGCATACTGCTTGAATTCTCAAAACTTCTGAGTAGCACTTTATCTAGTAAAACCAGATATACAAAATGAATATCGAACAGTGATATTCAAGCACTTGAAAAACCACAAAAGAGTAATCAACCATTATAGACAAAACTAGTAAATGAAAAAGCATCGCCAAATAGCTTTTCATTGTTAAACCATTTTCAGTCACTAACTTAGACATTTGTATAGAAACTATAACAACCTATAGTCAATAAGTAATTACTTCTTGTTTACTAATGCTGCACTTAGCAATGTTCAATTGCTTATATCCTGATTTATATTTTCAAGCAATCCACTTAAGTGTACAAGTATGCCTGCAGAAAGTAACAAACATTTTCTTTAAAAGTACAAGTATGGCTGCAGAAAGTATTACATAATTTCACAAGGTATATGAATTATTCTTACAGGTAAATAAAATTAAAAAAATAAAAGATAAAAAATCAAGGGTATAACTGACCCATTTTTAATTCTTTCTTAGCTTCTTTTGATTCACCTCCTCCTTAAACTTTTTAATATCTCTTCGTTTATATTTTTTTAAATTCCCCTCCCCACCATATTATTCTTTTTCAACTCTTCTTGAAATATTAATTTGGCACCCTTACAGAAGTTTAGATATACTCATATTATATCAACTAAATAACTACACACAAAGGCATTTGTGATGTAACGATTACCATCATAGGAAATGAACATAGCAACCCAGTTCAAATCCTGAACTAGGCTGTTTGCATTTTCTGTAGAGCTAATAGCCTTAGGAAAGGTATTATGCATCAATAATTATCCCTCCGGCTATAGATAAATAGTAAGGCAGGCTTTAAATTTGGTATGGCAACTGATTTAGTAGATGGAAAACTCAATTTAAATCTGTTAAATCCCATTTGAAAATTTACCTAGTGTCACATCCTGCACATGTGGAGATAATATATATATATATTAGTTTAAACCCAGAGATTCAGTCCTAAACTCTTTCTCCTGAAATCATATACCTTAAAATGTTTTAATGCAGTAGAATTTAGTAATAAATAATACCTAATAATATACATTAAATGACAAATTCCACTAGAAATAATAAAATCTGGGTATCTTTACTTAAGAACAGGTGTGCCCAATATGTTGCTTGGTTGTGTCTTATGGCATATCAACCCTTGTAATGCCAAATCCCATATGATTTGTAAACTAATAGTTTTTAGATAACATTTTTAAATGAGCTAGAACTCATTTTTTTGCACACAGTTAAATAGTTTTAAATATTTCTAATTTGTTTGCACACACTTAAATTGTTTCAAGTATTGATATCTAACACTAATAATTCAATTTAATATTAATCATTTGTTTGCACACTATTAAATGGTTTGAAATCTAGTAAATGATCAAACAGTTCTATTTGACCCATAGATGAATCCTTAATAGCTACTACCACTTTGGGTCAGAAATAAATTACTCAAAGTCAGGGTTGGAGTCTCACCATCAGTGTCATATTCAGGATGAGTTTTACCTCCCTTTGGTAAGTGCCATTTGATTGGCATATGGTAAGTAAAAGTAAAGTTGGCGACCATAGTCGAGGGTAACCCGAAGGCTCCCTTTTCGATAGCTACTACACCAATGTGTAGGGGAGGGCGCTACTCCTTCCCTGGATTGCTCTATTTTACCCTTGATCCGTACCTTATGATGCTGAGTGTTAAGCAAGGAGGCATCAAGTACCATTTTTTGAGTCTTTGGTATGACTCGACCTGGGATTGAACCCAGGTCTCCCGGGCCATTGGCGAACACTCTAACCCCTAGGCCAGCAGTGATGCAAGTTATACAAATATACGAGGATCATTAAATAAGTTTCCAGACTTTTTTCGTATGGGCACTTTTATAGATAGTACACACATGAAACTCTAGTCCACTTTGAAGTAATCTCCTCCAGCTGCAATGCACTTGTTGTACCATTCCAACAACTTCTGGAAGGCCCCATCGAAGTCCTCTTGCGTGACCGTGTCAATGACCTTCATCACAGCCTCTTTCTTCTCCTCAGTTGTCTCATAACAACAGCCTCTAAGCTTAGGGAATAACCAAAACTCACAGGGAACAAGGTCTGGACTATAGGGAGACTGAGGAACTGTCTTGATGCCCATCTTGCTCAAATAGTCTGTGACAAGGATGGAGTTGTGGACTGGTGCATTGTCCTGGTGGAAATGCCACTGAACTGATTTGAAGAGTGCTGGCCTCTTCCAACAGAATCTCTTCCTGAACTCCCTTAAAACCTCAATATAGTAACCCTAACCTTTTGGCCAATCAAGTCTGGTGTATTGACTTCCTTACTCCTCCCACACCTCTGATCATCCCTCACAGACTCCCTGCCTTCCTTGAATCTCTTATGCCACTCAAAAACTGATGCTCGATTCATGCAAGATGGTCAAAAAGCAGTCTGAAGCATTTCATACATTTCTGTGACATTTTTTCCAACTTTAAAAACAGAATTTTATTGCATATTGTTCTTCTAAAGTGTCCTCATGTCCAGAGTGCATTTTTGAAAATCACCAGCTGTGACAATCAGGCTTTAGAAGGGTGTATTTCAATTGCTGCTGTAGCTGTTGATTTGAACCTGAAATCATAAAAATTGGTCAGTCATCTCATAAGATGTATAGCAATGACATACTGAATTTTCAAGAGTCTATGAGAATTTTAAATGCCTGTACAAAAAAGTCTGGAAACTTATTGAATGCACCACATATATTGTATATATGCTCAGTATATAGATAAATAAATATGTTTAAAAAATTTTAATACAGGTAGATCATTTTAAAAGTAGCCTGCAAGCTAAAAAAAATTTGGGCACTCCTAGTTTTAGAAGAACTTTTCATAAAAATTTTGTGGGGTGTATTTATTTACGAGTGATACTAATATGTTTTTAACAGAAAATTATCTGTGATATAAGAATTATAGACATACATATATATATATTATGATAATAAACTTATGCAGATATTGACAATAGATAAAATAAATGTATGATGAAGCTATGTATAATAGTAAACAACACTGTCTCAAATTCAGATAAATGGTCAAAAAAAAAAAAAAAAAAAAAAAAAATTCGGTATTAACCAATAATGGTAACTTATTTCAGTGAAGAGTTATTTTTCTATGTTATAAAAATAGAAATTTCAAGAAAAAAAAAAAAATAAAGCTTCTGTTTTCACTCCTTTGATGAAGACAATTTGTGAGCAGAAAATCTAGAATTCACAATTTTTATACAAATTAAAATAAATTTTTGATTATAAATTACAATAACCAATTTTTTTTTTAATTTCTTTTTTTACAGATAAAGAAAAACAGATTAAGTTGGTAAGTTTTTTAAGCTTTGGAAAACAAAAATATTTTTCATATATGGAGGATATACATTTTTTGTTTTTATATTCTCTCCCTAAACTTGAAAATTCAAGATTTACCTCAGCTGATATTTCTTTGTTCAAATCTCAAACACAAATCAACCATGAGTGACACAAAAGGCTAGCTTTATTCATAGTAGATTTCTTATTCAATCATCAACTACTACATCTATCCAAATAACAGTTGTTACATTTAGTGTATAAAATTTATGAAATTGTAACATTTTTATGGGACAGAGGTAAAATTTTTGTTTTTCTTTTTTGCTCTTATTCTCTTCCTATCAAATCAATAATTTTTTTGCTTCTTACTGACCATTCTTAATGCCTTTTCTTTCTCTTCCATTCTAAGTACAGGAATTTAAAAAAGAAAAAAAATTATCAAAGAATAAAATTTTTTAAAATAAAGATTTCCCATTTTTTCATTATTAGTTCACATAACAAATAAGTTTAAAATTTTGCTGATTGTCAGTTTTGTGTTTCCATTATCATCAAGCAAAAGCTTTTTCATTTCTGTCAAGTCTCCTATATCATTCTACAAAATAATACTTATCATAAAAATCAATCAATATTATATATATATTATATATATATATATTTATTTATTCCTCCCCACCCCCATACATAGATTAACTTGCTATCAATCCAATAATAGTGCTATAAAACTCAGTAACTTCAAACAACATAAAAGGCAAAGCCAACTTATTCCAAACAAAACATACTATATAAATAAATAAGATTACAAATGCTAGGAGTTATATTTATAAAAAAATTTCAAATATTAAAAAACTATAAATAAAATAGCATCCAGCCTGGGAACAAAAGTATTAAATGTTTTTGATAACTAATAAAACATTGTTAGTTCAGTGTCTAATATATCACAAAAGAATTTAGATGAAAAAAAAAGACGACAAATATGATATTAAGAAAACAATAAAAATCCAAGTATTCATCACACTGGAAAGAAACCATCTCAAATTTTAAAAAAAGTTTCATTTGAATTTAGATAAAATGACATCTCAATTATACCCTTGAAAATGACCAATGATGGTGAAAAGAAAATTTTGGCCTATTTTGACATGAAATTGAACAAAACTTATGAAATCTTGTAAAAGAAAAAATTCAATAAAAAAAATGCTGAAAAGAACTTTGTTTATGCTTAAGAGAATGACTGCTGCATATATATATAAAGGTTATAAAATATAGACAGTCAATTTTTTAGAAGCCATTTATTTTTGTAACTATATCCATTCAATATTTCCAATCTTTAGAATTAGGATAGGTTGTAATAGCTAGCTTCTCCATACAAAAAAGGCAAAATTTATCACCTACTTCATAATTCCACACTCTTTTTACAACTTCCCACTTGAAAATAGGGTGTACAGTGTGTGTACATGCACACATGCATTATACATATTCAAGAGGAGATGGGACAAAAATACCAAAATAATTCCTTTGAAAATAAGGATCTGATGATCAACCTTTTGGCATGGTAGACAAAAATATGGTGGTTATTTACTCAGCTTAGTTTAGTTTAGTTTAGTACAAGGTCAGATGTACGGGCACCCAGTGAAAATCAAACTCACAAATAATGGCCTGCAAACTTAGCTCAACAACCATTATTATAAGAGAGGCATTCTTAGACATGAATACAGAAAACAGCAAGAGAATAAAAGACACTATTTCTTACAGTTGTTATTAGGAGACATGAAAACTGTTTATTGCCATAATATATACACATACCTGATAATATCACTTCCATTGCCAACATGTAGCAATTCATATAGGGGAGAGATAAATATGTATACTGGTTCTGTTTATTGCCACCTGAAAATGTTAGCCAAAGGCAAGTCTTTTGCTTTTATAGCCTATTTTAATGATATGTCCTCCTGCTCCTCCACAAACAAGGTGGGTTCCACTGTAAGCTAAATCAATGTTTGCTTGTAAGGCAAAGTAAATTTCAGCCACATAGAATAAAAGACACTTTGAAATTAACTCCTTGTTGCCCATCCCAGTTTTAAAGAAGAATTAGAACATGAAATGGATGTAGCATATCTTAGTGGATACACATCAGATCTAACACAAAAACAGGCTACCAGAGTCATTTGCCAATCATTGCTAATAGATACAAAGCCCACAGATAGTCTGATAGAAGGCTACAATATATGACTAAACTAAAAGCAAAAACTTAATAGCTATTTCTCTTCAATGATGGACCCAATAACAGTCTGTAACTCAAAACCTGTGAGAATTTTTTTCTATTTTCTCGTTTCCATCTTTCTTTGTCTGCAAGGATGAGAATGTAGCATCTTTTCACCCTGACTAGGATAAAAGGGTCATTCCTTGACACTTCTGTTGAGGTGTTAGAGGTCCCATCTATAAGTCAAAAAGATCTGTTTGAAAATGATCAATATTAGATACGTACATTGTTTTAAGTATTCCCATGATCATTATTATTAGATAGGAATAGTTACTCACGTATAATAATGTATAAGTTAGGTTTGGTTTTATGGCATACTGACTCTTGTAGGCTATTCAATGCCAAATCCTCCTTATACATATATATTAAATAAATGATTTGTAAACACATTTTGTTGATAACATTTTTAAATGAACCCAACCTCATTTATTTTGCACACAGTTAAATGGTTTCAAGTTTAAATATCAAACAGTTCTACTTGACCCATAGATAGGACCCTATCAGGTACTACCACTTCAGGTCAGAGTGGACCTGGGAGCAAGGACAATAAAGAAATACTCCACATTCCCCATATCTGGAGCCTGACCATCAGATGGTTTAACGTCATATCTAGGACATTCATTTGTCTCTTACATCTCTGCAGAGATGCAGTCAGTGTATTCTACAGCCTCAGCTAACTGGACTGTGTATAAGTAAGTACCAGATAGAAATAGATGAAATGATATAACTCTGCAAATGATTTCTATGAAGAATAGGTACATTAAATTATAATTATCATCATTAGATATTTGAAACAATATAATTGCATGAAATACATGAAACCACATATTAGGAATAGTTACTTAAAGCCATAATTGTTTACAAATGATTATTTGTTACTTGAAACCATTTCATGCAAAAAAAACAAATCTTTAAAAAGGTAGATTGATTTTGGGATTAAATAACCCAACTAGAGTTGACATGTCATAAAACCAACCAAACCAATTTTTACTTGGGATTGATATCTCTTCCTGATAAAGAAATAAGGGAAAATATTTAATAATTATCTCCCTTGAGAAATACTGACTGAATACTATCATAAAATTGTAAATTAGATTAAAAAGAGCATTTTAATGGTATTTTGCAAACAAAAATATCACTATCATGGGCTATTTTAGCTGTGTTATAGAAACATAGATAGAACATAATCAGTAAGATATTTCCACCAAAAAAATGTTTTCTCCGCTAATGCCTTCTATATGCTAACAGCAAATAGTTGGCTATTTACTATATTTCAAAAGAGTAAACACATTTTTGCAACAGAAATAATAAAAATTAATCATAATTTTATTGCTTAAAGAAAGAAAAAGTCAATGGTGACTTCATTAAAGCACTTGACAAAAGCCAAAATTAAATTTACCAAACCCAAAATAAAATAAGTCAGTTGGACTTATTCCAAATTAGAAAATGAACAACCTTTCTAAGTAAAGCTTCTATAAACTGTATATTTACATTGGCCCAAATTAGATTAGTTACTGGCAAATGTGACTTTCATTAACTACAAGTAATGTTGGTACTTTAAAAAAAATACAAGAGAAACGTTATAAATATCTTTGATTGTTTAAGAACGAAATAACTTACTTTCATTATTGAAGTAAATCGTTGGAGCATTTAGTATAACTATTATTGCATTGGAAATGAAATTGCCAACCTGATCCAAAATCCTGGATAAGGCTGTTTGCATTTCACCTCACACTTATGCCTTTGGAAAGGCATGAATCTGTCTCCTCTCCCCAACTATGAGTAAATAGTAAGACATGTGTTCTTTAGCCTTGGTTAGGCAACTAGTCTAGAAGGAAAACTTTGAATTCAAACCAACAGTACTCTGCTTAAAAATTTACCTTGTGGTTATTAGTTAGTTGAAACTATGATTTCTTAAAAAAGAACACATACATATACACATAGTAGAGGGCTTGGGTAAATACATACTTCTATTATAGAAGACCCAAACATATTCTTCAACAGGTCCCCTATTTTTGTGATCAAATAATCACATTTTTGCAAATATTTAAAGTTTTTTCTATCCATATATAACTTATTAACCAACATCTATGGCTCTTACATTCTTATGAAATTAATACTACCTCCATTCAAATAATAATTACATCTACCTACAGTAATGCCCATAAATAAGTAGTTGCCTAACAACTTTTTTTTTCATAAAATGTTAATTTTCTTTTAAATCAAAGATTGCAAATTTTACTTCTAGAAGAACAAAGTTCATTTATCAATTCTCTATAGACACCCAAATTTGGTATGTATATTTATTGGACCAAGAGAATTTAGAATTTTTTAAAATAGTTCTTCATGAGGAAAGTGAGAATTTCACAAACAATGAGTGGGAAATTATATTGCTGCAAAATATAAGTGCACATAATCTAAATTTGCATCATTCATAAAGAAACAAAAAATTAATGAAAATCTATAAGTAATTCTTCAAACTGATGATGTAAGATAATTATATCTAAATATTACTCTTGTATACCAGAACCTAGAAGAATAGTGCACCTGTGTGATGCAGATTCTCGAAACAACACTCCTTGGGTTTTGAATTCAGAGTTCTTCCTTCTCCTAGACCAGTGGCCCTATTAAGGCTAAAGAATCAGTCTGCCCTACTATTTATCAATAGCTCAGGAGAGAGGAGAAAAAAGAAAAAGAATTCATGCCTTTTCCAATTTCATGAAGTAAAATGCAAACAGCCTCATCTAGGTTTAGAACTTTGGTCATTGGAGGTGTCCATGGCGTAATGGTTATCATCATAGGAAATAGACTCTACTACCCAAGTTCAAACCCTGAGTGGGGTGGTTTGCATTTTATACCCTTAAAAAAAAGAGATATGAATCCAACTATTCTTTCCCCTACTATGGTAGACTGAGCTCTTTAACCTTGGTATGGCACAACTAATCAAGGAAAGTTTGAAATTGAACCAGAAATGGAGAAGGATGGACTCCAAACTATTCCTATCTAATGCATGCTACATGAGTAGCACCCCCACAACCAAACCAGGTTACAGGATAAGTCTTTTTTTTTTCATTAAATCAATTTCCGACAAAGATAAGTGATATGCCATACAAACTTCCTTGTTATATATCTCCAATTCTGTATAACATTCACTGAGAGAAACAATACCTACCAGTTCATGATCAGCACAAAAGGAATCATTTCATTGTTATTATAACCATCAGTGATCCAAGTCTTCATCATCTACTCAACATAGATGTATACTTCATCTCATAGTTTCTATGTGGATATACTTGTCCAATAAAAATTTCCTTGTGAGTGTTGTGAACAAAAGAAATGTACTACAGGTCTTCTCAGTCTTAGACAAAGAACATGCCACTTAGAGAAAGAATATAAAAAGAACAATAACAACGTAGGCTATCCCACAGGGAATATATGAAGCAAGCTAGGTTTTATTATAGGAAAAAAATCCACACAGAACAGTAAAAAAATAAATAAATAAATAAAAATATGAAGTAGTAAAACAGTAATATAATTTATGGGAACAATGTCACATGCCTATGAGAACTTTACAAATCTTAAAAGTCACAAAGATTAAATGATATTACAGAGGACAAAGTGAGAGAGAGAGAGAAACAAAGGAAGACAAACTTTAAAGCTAAGAAGAAAAAAAAATTGCTAAGATCAACTTACTTTGAAAATAAAAGAGAAGGTTATGCAAGGAAGGTAACTGCTTTTTATAACTGGACAAAAAGAGTTGCTAGACAGCAAAGTTTTAAAAACATCATACAGAAATAGATATCTTGACAACTTAAGGACACCTTACCATAAAAATAAATAAATAAATATCTACATTTACACCAAGTTGTCTCTTTGTTAGCTAGTGATTTTAAAAACAAAAATAGTTCACAATTTTTAAAATTATTTGAAAGAAAGAAAAAGAAAAAAGATATCCACCTTTTTTTTTTTTATCTTTAAACTGAAAACCTTCAAATACCGAAGTTTAAATTTGCTTTTTCTGTTATATTTTTAAATAATTTTTTAAATTCAGTTTTTGTCATGTAAAAGATTATCTGTATGCATATATCTTTACTCAGAAAAAGATATTCTGTATGCATATATCTTTACTCAGAAAAGATATTCTCTCAAAGGAATGACAGAGACAGATATTTTGATTCATTGTTCAAATTTTGTAGTTATGGTTTAGGCATATTTCAGTTACTATAACATTTTGTATATTGGAAGATTGAAGTACTCCAGAAAGTTTGTGAAAAATCCACACTAACAAGTAGGAAGTTCAGTGGAATACACCAAGACTAATTTTTTAAAGATATTTTTTTAAAATTAAAAACAAACATGTGGGTTTTTTTAACAATTAAAAAATGTTTTGTAAATATCTAAAACAAAAATCTCAGCTTTTTAGCCACTTCATTACAAAATGAGAAAGCTGTTATTTTATCTAAACCTTAACATATATATATATATATATATATATATATATATATATATATATATATATATATATATGTGTGTGTGTGTGTTCTACTTAAGTGGCCATTCCCTTTAAAAAGATTTGTCCAAACTGCCTAATCTTATATATATATATATATATAAGGTGATTTGATTCTTGTACAACTGTTCCAACTAAGAGATTTTCCCACTCTTCCTTACCATTTGTGTTTCATTTAATCAGAATATACTATATTATGTTCACACAAGAATAACCATTATTTTTATTTTAGGATAAAAATATCCCAAAATAAAGTTCAAAATTTTTATTCTGTATTTAAAAAAAAAAAAAATGAATCAGAGAAATTAGTGTCAAACTATCTAAAATAAAATAGTGAATTTTGTATTATTTGTATTTTTAAGTTATGCAAGTAATTTTTTCAAAAGCTTTCAAACCTTTAATTATTAACAAAAATGAACTACCTCCTTATTTTATTGCTGTAACCTCAAGTCAGAACAATGATTCACTAGTGGAAGGCTATGAACTTACGTTATTTAATGGTATATATATATATATATATATTCAAGCAGTATAAGGGATACTAAATGCCTTCATTACAAAATGTGGATCCCACTGGGTACAAACTGTAAAATAACTTTAAAGGTTGGTTTATTTTCTTATATTCACATTTGAAATGCCTTAATAAGCCTGTGCATCACAGAGTAGTTTCAGACCTTTCAACAGATACACGAATATATTCATAAAGAAAATACTACTTATAAATCAAAATAAAATCTAAATAGAAATAACTTCAAATAATTGGAAACTTTTTAAAATATTACCATTGATTAGATACAACTAATGGAAAAAAAATGTAAAGGTGTTCATGAAAGCCAAATGAAAAAACTGAATAAAGTCAGCAGCAGTTTTGTCCAAAAAAATTACCTGTTTGATAAAATTAAAAATAGTATTTAATTAACTAAATTTTTTGTTCATTTATCAGGAGTAACAACTATTAATGCTTTAGAATATCACCCAATTCAAAATAATGACAAGAGTTTAGCCACAAGTATAAAGTAGACATTTACTAAGCTTGGCACAAGGTCAAAAATATGGAGCACCCAAAGACAATCTAACTCACTAACAATGATCTGCTAGTCTAATTTGCTAATCATTACACCACCCTAGGAGCTTTTAAAAAATTTTTAAAAAAAGAAAAAAGAAAAAAAATTTACCTTTGATTGAGTTTAATGGCATGTCAACCTATCTAGGGTAATTTTATGCCTAGATGTTAGGAAATCATGCGCATATTTACATTTTGTGTGGTTGTTTAAGATACAAATAATTTTTCAACAGATATATTTCACACATAGATAGGATACTAACAGTTAATACCACTCCGGGTTAGACTGACAATGAAGGGATAACCCTCACCAGCAGATGCAGTTTAGCATCATACCCAGGACACTTTTTTTTTTCTTTCAGAGTTGGGGGGAAGTCTTAGTCTTCTGCAAATCTTAAAGATTGCCTGCAAACCATCATACCAAGATGAGGTGCCCACCACCAGTATAAAATAAAATAAAAAAAGCAAATGTTTCCCTGTTCATTTTGATCATGCCCACAATCTTTATTGTTCCAACATAAAGTTAACAGAAGAATGACCAATATTCCTACATGAAAAAAAAATTGCTTTAATCAAACAAGACAAATATCACTGCTGGAAAGGCGTAATAATTGTAGAAAACATCAATGAAATAGATACATTAATTGCATAGAGGTGACATTTAGGTAATTATTAATTGTGCTCAAATAGGAAAGCATTAGACATTGTTCTATTGTAATAAGCTTCTAATTAAAACAGGGAAGGAGAGAGAGCTTAAAAGCCAGACCACTCAAACCACAATGCAAGCAAATTTTTTCCAGGTCATAGCACTTGTAAAAAATAAATAATAAAAAAGTCAACATGTCAAATTCAAACACTTTACAGAGTTGTTGATGTAGAACCTTTAAAGTAATTTATTTCTTATTAATAAATTCAAAGTTCTACTCTAAATATAACATTTAGAGTTATGATCTCAAATTGAGTGATATCCAAGGATGCTTTAAAAATGAAAAAAAGATTGATTAAAAAAGGCTAATCTTTATTAACAGCTATTCAAATTAGCCAACCATCATTAACACAATGGTTATGCAAACTAGAATTAGTCTTCCATACCACTTTTCTCTGACTAACTCCAAACTGGCAATTAAGGAGGAGGAGGCAACTCACAACCAACACTATATTAACACTATCAATACAGAAATATGATCATGACAAAAATACAAAATGTTTTAAATAAACAAAATTTTTATTAGTTTTTTGGTGTCTTTGTACACAGTATTTCTTGTTGTTCGATCTTATGAAAATATAGTCTTTTTTCCTTACTTACTCAAGAACACCCAACATATAGTTGGCGGTGTGAAAAACATGGATCCATCTGACCTTGTCTATCCCATTATTTATGAGATTAAAACTTAGGTATAAATTTTTTTTAATCTCATGGATGATATATTTTGCCATCAGATGACCTTGCTTAACCTATTTGTTGGAACTAAAATTCCAAACCAACATATAGTTTTAGTTCTTCCTATAAGCATATGTTTACACCGTTTACATATGTTGCATGGAATGTTATTTGGTAAATAATTATTAACATAAAACTAAAACAGCCTTGAACATTATCATTTCTCCCTTAAATTCCTTCTACCTTTTTTTTTTAAAGAATTTTATTCAATCTGATCTACATTCAACAAAATGATTAAGCACAGTAAGGACTATATAAATGAAAATATGAATATGTAGCAGTTCAAAAATAAGTATACTACTTAGGTACTTGTCCAGAATATATAGAGGGGATATCCTCGTGGTGTAATGGTTAAAGTGATAGACTACGGAATCGTAGTAAGCGAGTTTGTACTCCAGTCGAGCGATTACATTCACTTTCGAGCAAATACCCTTGGGAAAGGTATGAACCCCCTTATCCTCCCAGCTATGGGTTAAATAGTACCCCTACTGTTCTTCTAGGAGAATGGCTTTGGCATTAAATAACCTAAAAAAGGTTGATATGCCATTAAACAAAGAAGCCAAACCAATATATATATATATATATATATATATATATATATATATATATATATATATATATATATATACATACAGAGAAAATGTTAGCAGTTATGTACAAAAAATACATAAAGGAATTTATTTCACCAACCAGATAAGAGTAAGTTTCATCATTTTTTTAAACAAAGATTTACATTAAAAAAAAGACATCTTTAATTCACTTTAATCACTATATTTCTTTAATTGCTTCCTCCTCTAAGCCCTAGAAAACTTGACACTTTTGGAGACAAAAATGTAACAGATCAGTATAAAATTGAAGCAATTGACTGAAAAAAATCTGGAAGAGATATTATATATATATATATATATATATATATATATATATATATATATATATATATATATATATATATATATATATGCACGCACACACACAATTATGATTAAGATTTAATGCTAAATGTGTTTTTAATCTATAATATCTTTACAAGTACACAAAAATGCAGGGCAATATCACACATTATTTCAAGTATAAAATAAAATAATAAACAAGATAAAAAAAAAGTCATGACTCAAAGTTTCGAGTTTTCAATTATTAGGTGTTAAATACTAGTTTACCTGGGGAATGAAAATATGAAACTCTTAAGCCATGAGTTTTTAACCTTGATATCTTATTTTACACTTGAAATATATTGTTCTATTGCTCTCCTATATATGAGTGTGTGTGTTTATTGTACATTGTGGGATACCACAGTGGGATAGCAGGATATTCTGGAGAAATACCCACTATCCCTTAGATATATTTAAACAATTGTTTTTGCTTACAGGGTTATTTTCTTTTTTTCAGTACACAATCACAAACTAAAATAAATAAATGCACTTTATTAACTATAGAGAGGGCTAATTTGATGGATACAAGCCTTTAGTAGATAAAGCAATAAATGTACATTTTAAAAAATTTCAGTTTCTTTTTCTTGTATGTGCATGTATGTGAGTCACACACATTTGTAATGCAGTTGGATTCCTATTGTAACAGCAATCCATGATGATATTGTTGTTTCTATTTAGGAAGGAATGAAAGATTCTAAATTGCATTTTATATCATACATTGAGAATTTGAATGTTTAAAAAATTATGTTCAGCATAAATAGACCCATCAAAATACAATCCAGTTAGAAATTGGACTTGAAAATTTTTTTTTTTTTTTCTCTCAGAGTACTTTAGTATATTGCTGTTACATACCATTTTTCTGGTTACATTACATATATACAAACATAAGAAATATATCATGTATACTCCTTTGCCATGGGTTGGATGTGACACAAGGTCAATTTTTAAGACTTGTATAACTGGTTTAAATTCAAAATTATCCTTCTGACAGACTGGTCACTTAACCATGGCTAAAGAACCAATTCTACCCGACTACTGACCCATAACTTAGTGAGGTGAAATGATGGATTCAAACTTTTCCCCCCAAGCACAAAATATGTATCATGTAAACATTTTGAAAGTCAACAAAAAAACAGGAAGGTTATTTAAAACATTTTAGCATTCAAGAAAAAAAAAAAAAAAAAGCAAATTATATTTATAAATTAAACTTCATTGTCAAAGAATTATCAGTTTAGCAGCTGCCCACCACCACCACTACCCATATCTTTTCAAAACAGATGAATTCCAGTCCAATGCTATACCATTGAAATCAATAGATTATTATGTTTGGAACATCAACAGCAGCAAATAGATAAAAATTTATGTTTAAATCTATAATCTCAGTCTTAAAATAGAATATATTTTCATCTAAAATCAAGTGCTGAGAATATCAAATAAAATGAGTACTAAGAAGACAAACAAATAGTTGATACAAATAATTTTGGAAGCTCATCAACAACTACATGGGTCATACAATACTAAGCATCATGTTAGAAATGACTTTAAATGCACAAAAATCTTACTTTTAAAATGACAAAGAAAAAAAAAACATAACTCTCTCTCTCTTATATATATATATATATATATATATATATATATATATATACTTACAGCATATCAACCTGTCTAGCAGTTAAGGAACTGTTCATTCTCTGTTTATATTTTTTGAGTTGTTTCTCAAGAGGTTTTTTTTTTTGCATGAATAAAAATAATTTTTGAACAAATTTATTTGACCCATAGATAAGGACCCTAACAGGTACTACCATTTTAGTTTAGGGTGGACCTGGGATTAATAGTAACGAAGGAGTACTTCACAGCTCCAGAACTGGAACCTCACCATCAGATGTAGTTTAGTGTCATACCCAGGACACTCCTTTTTTTTTTAGTGGGGGGTTCTCTTCTACAGAGGATGCAGTCAGCATATTTTAAGAACTGACAAAGAGTAGGAAACCAGAAAAGTGTTGCTTGGAGAATTTGTAGAACATTAATACATCATTCTTCTGTTATTAGCTTATCCTTAAAGTGTAGCTGGTCCTTCACAATCTTTCACCACTATCAACAAAATCACCCATGCATTTAGTCTAACAGTTCACATTTTAACTGAAGTGTTTAGCCTTCATACATTAACATTAATAGGAGAAATTATCACCATCATACAAACACTAACATACAAAGAAAAGCCATTATGTTTTTCTTCTTTATATCAGAGTAGAATTGTTTTATCACTTGTAGGGTATTCAATGCCAAATCCTGTTATACATATATGATTTATAAACAAATAGTATGTTGGTAACATTTTAAACAAGCCAGAGCTCATTTGTTTGCACACAGTTAAATGGTTTCAAGTATTGCTATCTAATACTAATAATTCAATTTAATATTAATCATTTGTTTGCACACAGTTAAATGGTAAAACAGTTCTATTTGATACATAGATGGAACCATAACAGGTACTACCACTCCGGGACAGAGTGGAACTGGGAGTGATGGCAATGAGGGGATACAACACAAAGTTCCAGAACTGGAGTGTCACCATCAGATGGTTTATAGTCACATTCAGGACTTATTAGGGAGAGTAGTCTTCAGTCAGTGTATTCTACGGCTCCAGCCAACTGGGCTTTGCCTAATCAGATGCAATTATACTGTTGGTTATTATCATTCTATCCTTTTTAAATGAGTGTTAAACTCAGAACAGAAATGATATCACCAAGACAGGATACAATTAAAAGTTTCTATGAATGCTATGATCAACAATATCAAAATATTAGACTAAATTTAAACTATTTCATACTTAAAGAACAATGTTGGTAGAAAGTACTTAGAATCTATACATCTATAAGTATTATGAACAGTGGACAATTCAATTTTATACAGACATTAAAATTGGCAACCAGAAGTTTATTAAAAAGTGTAATAGACTTAATTTGTCTGTTATCTTGAATAAAATATATCTACAAGAAATTGCTCCCTACACACACTATTCATTCACAGATATCAGTCTTCAGTCGAATGATAAAGAAAGATTTATTTTATACAAATATTTATTAAACAATGTAATTTCTTTACTTGCCAAGGCACTTAATTCAGTGGTGAATAATCAATCACATAGATTGAACATTATACAATGAAAGTTTTATAGCAATATTAAACTAATAACAATGTCAGGCTATGGATTTATTGCTCTATTCTCACAAAAGTTAAACAATTTTTTCTAATATTACGATTCACATAACCAAAAAAAGCCAACATTACTAAATACTATTATTTATTGATTTAATGATTACTTGAATTAAAACAAAATTCCTTTTTCACAAAAACAGTAAAATAGGGAGATGTTGAAAAGTTCTCAGGCCAACCATGCAGAGAATAACATTTTTTAAGGGTTAAAGAAACTTGAAAAATTAGGTACTTTGTATGTTGAACTTCAGGAAAAATATGTGTATTTCATGGCTTGAAGTCATCCTCGTCATAGAACTATTCAGCACGTCTTTTATCAAATATGATTTTAGGAATTAAGATCTATTTTTTACCCACCTAAAACTAAATGCACAAAAAGAAAATCCTTGGAACCCAGATCAAAGCATGAATGAATTTCTAGTAATATATGATATATCATCCAACAATCTTGTTTTAATAATCCCAGCTGAAATGGGGTATATATACCAGCTGCTATAAAAATTTGGTCTTAGAAAATTAGGTTGCAAAAAGTTCATTCATAGTTTAAGGAGAGAAAAAAAGAGCCATGAAAATATTATCTTTAAAAAGTAAATTAAAATGATAGGAATTAATGGAAGATCATTAAGGAAATATTGAAGATAACCCAATCTTAAAACCAAATCTTTTGGCAATGTACATGTCCATAGACCTGATATACCATCAAATGCAATATTTAGAAGAATTTACTAAGATTTGCTTATATATTACTAAAATTCTCATGTTTATATATATATATATATATATATATATATATATATATATATGGAACTGTAATTTACCAAAACCAGCACATCATAGCAAAATTCTTATTGTAGCTATACACTAAAATGTTTTAATCTAGAGAATAAAGTTATTTATAGTTCAATTTTCAGCTGAATAATTTTGTGGGGTCTGCATTCAACATCTTTTAATCTTCCAAATTTTTGTTATGGTAGAGAAAACTATGACATGCTAATTAAGATCCTTCACTCCTCAGAAAGTAGTATCAATTGCTGCTACAACAAGAACTCAACAGTTAACTGGTTGGCTTTATGGCATGTCAACACTTGTTGGGTTATTTAATGCTATAGTCTTTTTTTTGGCAAGCATGTATTTCTATTGATTTTTTAAACAGGTAAACACTTAGATGAAATATCAATGCTTTAAGAGCAAATGCAGTTCAAAATGAATTTAAACATTATCTCGAACAGATGTATTTGACCCATACACACCTTAACAGTCAGAGTGAACCTGGGAGTAATGGCAATAAAGGATCAACTCCAAACTTCCCAAAGCTCCAGAACTGGAGCCTCACAACCAGATGCAGTTTCATGTCATATCAAGGGCAACAACTTAACAAATTCTAGTATATACATAAAAAGTATTCAAATATTACTGTTTAACCAATACACTGGTATTATGGATAGAAAGCCAACACTGAAGACGTGAACTGCATAACTAAGGGTTCTAGAATAACAGTGGAATAGTAAAATGCATACCGACAGCCAGTAGCAACAAATGCACTTCTAACCTACTTCTTTTAATGTTTAAAGCAAGGTACAGAGGATTCTGTAAAATTAATGTTTTCATCTAAGATTAATGACTGAATGACATTTGCAACTATTCATCTATTAGGGAAGCCAAAAGTCATAAGCGGAAAAAAAAAAAAAAAAAAAAATTGTCCTTACTATTTGATATTAATGATAAAATCATTAAACATCTTAGGAAGCAATCAGGAGTGCTGATGAGTTCTTGGCCCAACCAAAAAGAGAATAACCCTCTTTCACATTTTTTATTGAATTTTTTGGAGAAGGGTTAAAGAAATTTCTGAAATAATATAGCAAATCAGTTGAACTTGAGAAAAATGTGGAATAGCATGTACATTTTATGGCCCTAGGTAATTCTTTTCTTAGTAACCTTTCAAGTACCCCTCATATATCTATATAAAGGACAGCGACTTTCTTTTTGTTTCTTCTATTTATAACTTCTGCTTGAATGAAAGTGCATCGTGCCTAGGATCAAAGTGTAGTGTTTGTACCTTGGAAAATATGAACACATTGATTTTTTTTTAATTATATAATCTATGCATTTAATTTTTAAACATTTTTATTTTATATTCATACTTGAGAAATTATTTTGAAGGGTATAAAATTTAATACCAACTGTTTTTATCAGCATATTTTGATAATCATAGAATTTCTACAGGTAGAGATACTACACTTATCTGAACAGATGTACTGATCTACATATGAATAATCCCATCATTTTGGCAGAAATTACAATATTTGTAAATGCACAAATAAATAAATGAATAAATAAGTATCTAAATAACTGCATGACGAAAGGGTCCAGATGGATTTAGTGATTTTAATGTCAACCAGTTTAGGATTATTTTATGCATAGAATTTATGGAATCACATTCATTGAACATTCATATTTACATTTTTTATGCAGTTGTTTCATAAGAGTTTTTTGTTGTTTTATTTTTTTCACATGGTCCTATCAAATATGAAAATTTTTTAAAACATCTATTTCAATGGGACCAAAATAGTTACTGCTACTCCGGGTCAGTATAGACCTGGGAGTAATGGTAATGAAGGAGTACTTCACATTCCCCCAGATCTCCAGAACTGGAACCTTACTATCCAATGCAGTTTATTGTAATATAGGGGACACTTTTTTTTGTTGGGGGTCTTAACCTTCTGGAGAGGATAGTCAGTATATTCTAAGCTCCACTGACAGGGTGATAAGAGTAGCAGTGAATAGTAAAAAGATTAAAACATATCTTATAAGCTGGCAAATATTGTAGGTTTTTGTTCATACACTTTCAATGCAACCTATAATATCTTAGTTATTAATTAAGTTTTGTTTAGTTTAGCACAAGACCAGAAATATAGGACACTCTAGCAAAGGTCATCTAGACCATCACACTACATAAGGTACCCAACCTGTTATGTTGTAGGTAGGATTTGTAAAGCAAACATATATCAATATGTTCATTTAATCTACAGATTACACGTAACACTATTTACACAGGGTCCAGAAGAATGATCTCTTGGATTTGGAATGTAAAAAAATAAAAATACAACTTAAAATTTCATCGTCCTGTCAGCAAGGCTTAGAATATGCTAATTGTAAACCCTGCAGAAAGGTAAGGTCCCTCCCACAAAAAAGGGGTGCCTTTGGTATGACACTAAACTGTATCTAGTGGTGAGGCTCCAGTTCTGGAAATTTAGTGAATGTGAAGTACCCCTTCATTACCTAAAGAAGCTGTACCTGCTCGGGTATTATCTATGGGTCAAATAGATTCATTTGCAAATTATTTGTATTAGATAATAGTATTTGATATAACAGTGTGCAAGCAAAAAAAAAAAAAACCTCAAGAAACTACACATAAATCATAAATATTACACAATTTTATCATCTCAAGGCATAAAATAACCACAGGTAAATTTAAATGCTGTTAAAATCACTCATTCACTTGAAATTTAATTTTACAATTTATACCCATCTGCTCACTATTACTAGCATCTCCATAGTGCCAATTTTAAATCTGGGAGATCATTCTACCAGACATTTTATAAAAGATTTCACAATCTATTCTGAAGTACAGTGTATGAAATTTAAAGAAAAATTGCTCCAACAGAAAGTAACAAAATAACCTACTTTGTGGTCAACATCATTAGATACTCTCCATTGGTGCCAGAAGTCAGTATTCTAGCCAAATTAAAAGCTAGGATTTCAAATGCTGTTTTTCTAGGGGGGGGGCTTTTTTGCTTTCCTTTTATTTATTTATTTTTTATTGTTTTTTTGCCAAAGTAAGTAATAAGATAATCCTAACCCACTTCCATTTTCATACAGTTTGGTCAAGTTTAGAACATGTTATATACTAATATAGACTTGCCTAATGTGAAAGATCATTTCAGATTTTATATCAGTACTGAAGTGTTCATGCCTAGGTAAAAACCACATTTTCAAATGGTTGGTTGGGTTTTATGGCTTATCAACCTTTGTAGGTTATTTAATGCCAAATCCATTTTTATACAAATAATCAGTTCTATTTCAAACAATTTAGTTTAGCATGAATACACAGTTTAATTATCAAACACATTTCTATTTTAAGCTATTCAGTTTAGTCAAATAGTTCTAATTCAAACAAATCAGTTTAGTATAGATTTTGTTTACACACAGTTAAATGTCAAAATAGTTCTATTTTAAACAATTTAGTTTAGCATACAAAAACAGTTTCATTTCAAAATATTCAGTTTAGCATAAGTACACACTTTTGTTCTATTTGACCCATAGATAGGGCTCTATCAGGTGCTACCACTCCAGGCCAGAGTGGATCTGGGAGCGATGACAATGAAGGGGTACTCTGCATTCCCCAAAGCTCCAGCATCACAGGAACCTCACCATCAGATTGTTTAGTGTCATATCATTGAGGAGGAGAGGGGTCTTACTCCTCTGCAAAGGTGCAGTTGGTGTATTCTACAGCCCCAGCCAACATTTTCAAATGCTGAGTTCCTAGACAACTAGGCTCTTTCCCAAGAGTAACATAATCTTTCTATTTCCCATCCAGCCATACATGGGAATTTAAATTGTCTCTGAAAAGATGCACTTAGTATAATGATTATTGTCATAGGCATCAGAATCAGCAACCCAAGTTCAGATCCTGAATGAGGATATTAGCATTTTACTGTGTGCTAATGCCTTTAGAAAATGCATGAATTCATTTCTTATTCCTCTAGCTATGGGTAAATAGTAGGGCATACTGGATTCTCTTGCATTGGTAAGACAACTAGTCTAGGAAAAAGAAAACTCTGAATTCAAACCAACTGTACTCCATTTGAAAATTGACCTAGTGTCACATCCTGGCCATTGCAGTGGGGTTGGGTAAATACATGCTGAGGATAATAAAATATTAAGTCACTTGCATAGAGAGTATTCTCTCGAAATGAATTTATTTTTATTATTCACAGTTCACATATTGAAAGAATCAGCAAACCTACAAGGAAAACTAGAAAAGCTTTTACTTTAATTAAATGTTAAGTAATTTGGCACTTAAAAAGCATCACCAATACAACTGCATCAATAGAAATTTATCTGCAAAACAATTTAGTCCCATTTCCAACTTAATAAACAAAAAAACTACAGATCTAATATCATGACATTTAAAGTGTCAAGTTTTGTTCTGGAATTACTTGGACAGATATGTGATCAGATTACAAGCTGTTTTTGTTTAGCTGTAGATATTTGTGTAACTAAGCTAACGCTGGTGCAAGATGAGGTATGAAATACTCAGTTGAAAGAAAAAAAAATACCAGGGACATACCTAGATATTTACAGGTTGAGGAGGGGTCTTGTCTATGAAGGGCCCCTTTCAACACTTAGTGAGATTTTTTTTATTGTATAATATCAGTAGAAATGTATTTACCTAACTACTTCACCACAAGAAGGATACAGCACAAAGTTAATTTATAAGCAGAGTACAACTGGTTTGAATTCAGTTTCCCTTCTTATAGACTGGTTGTCTAACCAAAGCTAAAGAACATGGTCTGTCCTATTTATCCATAGCCAGAGGGAGAATAGATAGATTCATGCTTTTCTCAAATGCATTAGCATGAAGTGTAATGCAAACAACCCATCCAAGATTTGAACTCGGGTTGCCAATTCCATTCCTACAATAATAACCATTACACTAAGCGAAACTCAGGATCATCAATTGGTAGAAATATAGCAGGAGAACTAACTACTATTTATAAAGCTTTCTGGATCACTCCTCCATTGAAAGGTGGGAAGGGATATTTTCAAATAACCCTACCACTCCTAAGCTATGCATCTACAAACTAGAAAGAGCTTGCAAGAGGAACAAGTGAATAATTACTACATTAAAAAGGTGTTTTTTTTATCTCAGGATAGTGGAAATTTTTTTTTTTTGCTATTGAAAATATGTTTATCATATTCGTTTTTGTCTTTTTACACAAGTTTTAATTTACCTCTTCTTAAGACTATTCATAAACAAAACAAAACAAAAAATGAGCCCCTACTGTAGTGTAATAGTTATCAAGCTAATTTCTCCGATCATTGACTAATGTACAGAGTTTAACAATCACTGAAGGATCCAATATAGTATCATGCTAGACTAAGCTTTTTAAATATGTATATCATAAAAGATGTTTATCTGTTTACTTGTAGATTGAATGATACATATATATTTTCATGTGACTATATAGACGCTGGTTTAGCTACATTTCTTACATTTCCATTTAATGCTAGTGCACACCATACAAAACTTGAAGTATATATCAACCAAGTGTTAAACAATTAAAGTTAACCTCTAGCAAATAACCTGTTTAAGGATTTGGAATCAGCATAAAGAAAACTACAAATCTGACTGGAGTAATTTATAATAATGCTAGTTTACCTGTGCTATCAAGAATTTAATTCTTGATATATATATATACAATGCAATAACAAATCTCATTTACATACAAGGTAAAAAAATTATTCATAATTAAAACAAGAGTAAAAATTGTAGCAGTTAGAGAGCTGAATATACAAAGGCAACAGCTGTAATAAGAATTGAAATATTAACCCAAAATTCCTCACACTATCTTAAAAGTTTAACTAAATGAAATAGATAGATAATTATCAATTGAATTACCATGACTAAAAAATCCAGAAAGCACTCCATGCAGAACACTGGACAGCTGTTTCAACCTTATTAGGTCTCATCAGCAGTGCATACCATGATCTCCACCACTGGAGATCAAACCACCAACTACAGATTGCAGAGCCGAAACTACCACTGAGCCATCAGTCCGTATCACATATAAGCAATGCCAAATTAACTAGTATATATATATATATATATATATATATATATATATATATATATATATATATATATATATATATATATATTACTTAAAATTGAATATAATTCAGAAGAAACATCACATTAACACTCCTCTGATGATAGTTTAATATAAAAACTGGAATGTTTAATATTGCCAAATAATTCAACTATAAATAAAATCATCCTTTGAATACCTTGTTTTTTTTGTTTGTTTTGTTTTGTTTTACAGCATATCAACCTCATTGGTCATTTAATGCTGAATCAAGTTAAAGAAAATAAGTCCGAAAAGAAATTCAAGGGAGAGGTCTTAGGAATTTAAAAAAAAACAAAAAAACAATGTGAAACAGGTTGGGGAAGGGATCAGTTTGTTAGAATATATCTAGTAAAAAAAGGTTTATAGAAGTAATTTGGTCTTATTGTAAATTTCTTTAGATTTTTGTGTATAACTTCACTGTTTTTAGAAATGATATCACATTATTTATTTCAGTGTTTTGAAACAGATTTTTTTATTTTTGGATATGATATTTGAGCTGAAATAATTTAAAGTATAACAACTGTATAAGTCATATTTTATCCTCTTAAATAATCCTAGCCTCAAATACAGTTATATATTTTTCAAAGAATTCAATGTTGATGTAAACTTTAAAACATCATACAAAAGTAAAACAAATTTCATTTGTTAGATGATTTGTCTGTCATCACAAAGATTAATATTTATATATCCATGATGTTTTTTTTTTACTAAAGGTGAAAGAAAGAGAAGGAAAGAAAGAAAGAATACTTTCCAATCTTCTTCACCGGGTACCTTATTCTCTGTACTCTTATCTTTTACTTTAAACTTTACTCCCTCCCCATTCAACTACCATTGCACAAAATATTCAGTTTCTCAGAAATTTTGGAAAAATAATAAAAGTTCAAACTCATTTCTTTCATGAAGCCTTGCTTTTGTTTTACATATTTTCATTGTCATTTTTATCATTTTTGTTTTACACACCAACAATTTTGAACCTGATGTTTTTATATAAATCTATCACATTAAACATGATTACATTATATGAGGATTGGCTGAAAAGTTCATAGGCTGACCAAGATACTCTCATGGAATGTGACCAAATGATGTTTATTTTTCAACATAGCCCCTTTGCAGTCACACACTTCTTCCTATGTTTTAATGCTTAGATCCCATTGGTCAAAAAAGTCAACAACAGCAGATATAATATCATCATATGAACTTTTCAGCTTATGAATAATGATTAAATATGGTAAATCTTATAAATGAGGAATCTTTGAGTTTTACAAGTCTCATTTCACCTTTTACAATTTTAACTTAACATCCAGCAAACAATTTGGGTGCAGAACACACTGGACATAAAAGTACAATGAGGGTAAGCAAAGTCTGTACTTACAGAAATCATGAAAATTGAATTTATAAATCCAGTAGAAGGAAGTTATCATTATCTCTTTAATAATGATTGGATCAGTAGCAGCATTAGTTTTAGGAAACAATAGATAAAAGGTATTTTTATAATAAGAAAAAATTGATAAACAAGTATAATTCCTTGCTACTAGCATACTTAGTAAAAATGAGGTGAAAAAAAAGCAAGATAAAAGCGAGAAAGAGAAAGTAGAGAAAAATGGAGAGAGAAGAGAAATAAGATGATAGAGTGGGAAATAGAGGGATATGAGTAAGAAAAAGTCTCATTATACAAAAATCTACTGAGCTTAACATTAAATCTGTTTAGAAAATAGATTATTATTTACTGTCTCATAATAGTTGTTACATTTAGAGTATTATATATATTAAAATGACTGCTACTTTTTTACAGAAGGCCATATGTCTTTCATATGTCTTCTCAGACCTGCTGTAGACTCACATTTTGTCACATGAATGACATAAATTACCAGTAGGTTGCTGTGGAAGGACCTGTGTAAAATGAGCCTGTGATTGTTGGCTTCCATGACTATCAAGTATGACTGGTCAAACACACCTAATTGCAAATGTTACAAACATGTTCAGGCTGAAAAGTATCTGAGAAAAGAGCTCATTTTAATGCTCTTCAGGAGATATTTGAAACACTCACTTCAAATGATGAATACAAGAACTTTGTCAACACCCATATGGAAGCAGTAGCAGAATGCATACCAACCAAACCAAGAGCCAAACAGAGTTCCATGGGAAACAATAGCTGTTAGGAAAAAATGAGATAACATGAAAACAGCATCCCTATGTAATAAAAGAAACCCAACTACTGCCAACACTAAGAAATTTAAGGCGGCACAAAGAGAACTAATTAACACATACCAAAAAGAATGAATAGAATACATTCAAGTTCAGATCAATAAAATTAGAAAATCGGTAGAAGATAGACAATCTCGAATAGCGTGGCAGACAGTAAAGGAAGTGAGTAAAAGGAAGAGAACCTCAAGAGCTAAATTGAAAGCTGCCAGCCTAGACAAACGAATACAGTTGCAGAAAGAATATTTGAAGAATCTGCTTGGAAAATCCCCTAAAGTCACAGATAAACCTATCATGAAAATTTTTAATAACCAGCTAGACATCAAACTTGGACAGTTTTACTCAAGAAGAACTCTTGCCCAGTAAGCTGGGGCTATAGAATACACCAACTGCACCTCTGCAGAGGGGTAAGACCCCACCCCCAATGAGTGTCCTGGATATGACACTAAACAATCTGATGGTGAAGTCCAGTAATGCTGAAGCTTTAGGGAATGCAGAGTACCCCTTCATTGCCATTGCTCCCAGATCCACTTTGGCCCGGAGTGGTAGCACCTGATAAGGGCCCAAGCTATGGGACAAATAGAACTAAACAGTGGTTTTCAGAGTTTACTGTTTATGCTAAACAGAATTATCTAAAATAAAACTTTTTACATTAAACTCTGTGTATTGCCAAGTCAGCTGGGGCTGTAGAATACACTGACTGCTTCTCTGCAGAGGGGTAAGAACCCCCTCCCCATAAACAAGTGTCCTGAATATGACACTAAACAATCTGGTGGTGAGGTTACAGTGATGCTGGAACTTTGGGGAATATTGAGCACCACTTCATTGCCATCAGCCTGGCCTGGAGTGGTAGCATCTGATAGGGCTTTATCAATGGATTAAATAGAACTTATCTACTTATGCTAAACTAAATTACTTGAAATAGAACTTTTGATATTTAAACTGTGTACTTATGCTAAACTGAATTGTTTAATATGAAACTGTTTTTACGCTAAACTGAATTATTTGAATTAAAACTATTTGACTAAACTGATTAGCTTGAAATAGAAATGTTTTTGACAATTAAACTGTGTACTCATGCTAAACTGAATGGTTTGAAATAGAACTGATTATTCATATAAAAATAGATTTGGCATTAAATAACCTACAAAAGGTTTATATGCCATAAAACCCAATCAACTAACCATCAAGAAGAGCTCAACATAGTACTAACAAAAATTAAAAATAAAAAAGACGCTGGTCAATGAAATAACCCAAGAAGTATAGAAGACAAGGAAATTTGATGGCTTACTGCTCTAATACTGCAACACTGTATATAACCAGAACCCAATTGAGAGATAGACAAAAGCTGCATCCTCCCCTTCTTCAAGAAAGGTGACCTTGGAATCACCAAGAACTATAGAGGTATAACAGCTAACATTTATAACACTCTGCTAATCAATCGCATTGAACCAGAAATTGAGAAAATTCTTAGAAAGAATCAAAATGATTTTTGGAGAAACCAATCCACATCATCAGATTCTAACAATCCTTCAAATCATTGGACTTCATACAAAAAACCTTGAGATAATACTCTTGTTTGTAGATTTCTCTAAGGCATTTAATTCCATAAACAGAGGGAAGATGGAGCAAATATTAATAGCGTATGATCTCCCCGGTCCATTAGCATAATGGTTAGAGTGTTTGCTAATGACCCAGGAGACCAGGGTTCAATCCCAGATCAACTCATACCAAAGACTTGAGAAAAAAAAAATATGGTACTTGATGTCTTCTTCCTTAACACTCAACATTATAAGGTATGGATCAAGGGTAAAGTGGAGCAGTCCAGAGAAAGGTGTAGCACCCTCTCCTACACCTTGGTGTAGTAGCTATTGAAAAGGGAGCCTTCAGGTCGCACTCAACCATGGTCACCAACTTACTTGTAGTCGGTGTTCTGTAGAGAAATACATTAGCACCATATCTGTTCTTGATCTGCCAATACTTTGAACATCAATAGATCTTATATATATATATATATATATATATATATATATATATAAAAGTTTTACACAAAAAAAGGCAAAAGGCAGATTATACCCCACAGAAACTATTATGGATGCAGACTATGCAGATGACATAGCACTTCTTGCAAATACTCCTACCAAAGCTAAATCCCCGCTGTAGGGTCTAGAGCAGACAGTAGGAAGAATTGGCTTTCATGTGAAAGTACACAAAATGGAGTACATGTGTTTTAATCAAGAAGGAGACATCTTCACACAAAATGGTGGTTCTCTGAAATTAGTGGACAAGTTCATGTACCTCGGGAGCAGTGTCTCATCAACTAAAAGTGACATCAACAAGTGCCTAGCAAAGGTATGGACTGCTATCAATAGGTTATCGATCATATGGAAGTCAGCCTTAGCCAATAAAATAAAACGCAATTTCTTCCAAGCAGGAGTTGTGTCAATTCTAGTGTATGGTTGTACCACTTAAATGCTGACAAAGCATATAGAGAAAAAGACAGGAACTGCACAAGAATGCTATAAGCTATATTGAACAAATCCTGGAAGCAACATCCCACAAAACAGCAGTTATACGGCCACCTACCTCCAATCTCTAAAACCATCCAAATAAGATGAACAAGGCATGCGCGACACTGCTGGAGAAGCAAGGACAAACTCATAAGTGACATTCTCCTATGGATCCCTTCACATGGATATGCCAGTGTTAGCCGACCAACAAGTACTTACCTATGACATCTCTGTACAGACACAAGATGTAGTCTAGAACTGCTGATAGCAAGTGATGATGATCATATATATATATATATATATATATATATATATATATATATATATATATATACACACACACACACATATATATATACAGATCTAACAACTATTATGAGACAAGTGGTCATAGAAATAATACTTCTTCTGTCCCATAATTGTTGTTACATTTAGTGTATGAAATTTACATGCATATGTAACCACTCTCATGGACCAAAAAATATTTACAAGTATTTAAATTATATTTAAATTCATATAAAATTAAAATTTTTCAAAACTGACAAATTGCCCAAGTAGAGGAAGGTCTTCACTATTCTAAATAACAAAAAAAAAAAAAAAGAAAAAATGTTTTTCTATTTTTTTCAAATAGGACCCAGTTGGTTCAGATGCACAAAATTTTCATCCATTTTCTTATAGCTTTATTGATAACAGATACAAGTACATAACAGTTTCCCAAATTGAACAGCCAACTTACACAGTCAAATAGCTATACTGAAGGAGACTAACTATAACAGCAATGGCTCCAGTGAAAGAGCTTTAGAGGAACCATTACCCAAGCCCCAAGTAGTACCACTTCTCCATTGCTGTTAAATGGGTAGGATTATTGTTTCTTTTTGTTGCTCTGGGATTGTCATTAAAAGTAGCTACCATCATCCTAGGTTGTATTCTCTCAATGCTATTAAGTGATTTTAACGCTCTTGGTCCTATAAGTATGCTTACATCTCTTACCGTGGCATTGACTGAGTTTTTCCATGCTGATACAGTGGCTAGCGTCCATCCATTGCCAGTTTTGTGATATTTGATATCCTCGTTGTGCGTGTATCTGTGTTCTTGTATGCATATTATGTCTATCTTATGTTCTACGGCCGATGCAGTCAGCTCCAGGAGTTAACCTATTCTATTTAAGGTTCTAATGTTAAATGTCACTATTTGTATTGTTTGTTTGTTTGCATTTTAGCAGTTTTTGTTGTTTGAGCTCTGTAGCTGATTTTTCAAACACCGAGGCCAAGGCTCCAACCTCAGCAGGACATACCCCTTTTTTACCCACGCAAAGAGCGATGCGGTTTATGTATGTTGTTTGAGTGTGGGTCATGGTTATCTTCCGATGGCTGTTTTTATTCTCATCTATAGAAGCCACTCTTATAGATGAGCAGCAGTAGTTCCCCAATCTGACAATCCTGAGCGTTGAGCCGCAAGACTCATACGTCCAGGACCAGGTTAGGCATTGTGTTTGGCTGTCAGAGGGTTTATTCGTATACCTTTACGTCCATCATGCTGTTTCCTATGTGTACATTTAAAAAAAAAAAAAAAAAAAAAAAAAAAAAAAAAAGGCCTTTCTTTTCCAGTAAGTTTTAACTTAGTTAAAATCCAGGACTAATGTATATTTATAAGAGATTTTTTTTTTTAGTGCGTAGCATTCTGAAACACAACATGCTAGTCATTGGCGGAGACATGAATGCCCAAATCGGGAAAAACGGAAACAACAAATACAGCCTACACAACATGTCAAATAGGAATGGACAACATCTAACAGATTTCATGATAGAAAATAGATTAACACACCTCAATACAAACTTTCAAAAGAGGGAGGGAAAGTTATGGACCTACAGATACGCGAACAATAATAAAGCACAGAGAGACTAAGTCTTTATAAACAAGAAATGGAAAAATAGTGCAATGAATTGCGAGGCATACTCCTCTTTCAAGGGTGTGTCCTCCAATCACTGAATAGTCATGGCAAAAATACGACTAAGCCAACGAAAAAACGTCACACGAACAGCGACCACCAAACACTATGACTGGACCCTTCTTAACAATAGAGATATTAGAGATAAATATGTATTAGAATTGAGAAACAAGACACTACAGGAGAAGACAGAAAAAGGTACCCCAAATGACGAATATGAGAATTTCATCAACACACACCGCGAGGCAGCAGCAAATTGTATTCCAACAAAACCTAGAACTAAATATAGAGTCCCATGGAAAACGTTAGTGGTTAGAGAAAAACGTGCAGACGTGAAAACTGCCTCCAAACAAGAACCCAACAAACACAAATGCCCTAAAACTAAAAAAGGCACAAAATGAATTAGCAAGCATATATCTAAAAGAACAGACAGAATACATATAAAATCAGATAGATAAGATTAGAGACTCAGTGGAAGATAGACAGTCTAGGATAGCCTGGCAAACGATAAACAAAGTGAGTAAAAGGAAGAGCACAACCAAAGCTAAATTGAAAGCTACAAACCAACAAGAAAGAATAAAACTGTGGAAACAGCATTTCGAAAATCTACTAGGAAACCCACAGAAAGTTACACATGAACCAATCACCAGAATTATTAGTAAGCAATTGGACATTAAACTAGGACCATTCCCTCAAGAAGAACTCGAGTCAATTCTTAGAAAAATTAAAAATAGGAAAGCCGCAGGGCTTGACGAGATTCCCCCAGAAGTATGGAAGACCAGACAATTCGACGACATACTGCTCCGACACTGCAATGCAGTCTATAATCAAAATCCGATAGACAAATGGATGAACAGATGCATCCTCCCCTTCCCTAAAAAGGGTGACCTCGGATTAGCCAAGAACTACCGAGGTATAACACTTACATCCATAGCAGCCAAAATTTACAATGCCCTACTATGAAATTACATAAAACCCAAAATTGACAACATTCTTAAGAAAAATCAAAATGGCTTCCGAAGAAATAGATCCACAACCTCACAAATATTGACCATCCGTAGAATCCTTGAAGGCGTACGGGCAAAAAACCTACAGGCAACAATACAATTTGTCGACTTTACCAAGGCCTTTGATTCCATTCATAGAGGGAAGATGGAACAAATCCTACTAGCATACGGCATACCAAAAGAGACCTTCGCAGCAATAATGATTCTCTATAGAAACACCAAAGTGAAAATACATTCACCGGATGGAGACACAGAATACTTCGACATTGTAGCAAGAGTACTGCAAGAGAACACGCTAGTCCCATACCTCTTTACCATCTGTCTAGACTATGTGCTTAGAACATCAATTGATAAAAATCAAAGAAAACGGCTTCGAGCTGACAAAGAAAAGAAGCAGAAGGTACCCCGCAAAAACAATTACCGACGCCGGCTACGCCGATGACATAGCGATTCTGGCAAATACACCCAACTAAGCTAAAACACTACTGCATAGTTTAGAAGCCACCGCAGGCATTGGCCTCCATGTCAATGCACACAAAACTGAATACATGTGCTTTAATCAAACAGGTGACATTTCCACACTAGACGGAAGCTCTCTGAAACTGGTACACAAGTTCACCTACCTAGGAAGCAGTGTCTCATCAACCAAAAAAGACATCGACACGCAGCTAACAAAGGCATGGACAGCTATCGATAAGCTATCAGTCATATGGAAGTCAGACCTAACCGATAAAATGAAACGCAGTTTCTTCCAAGCAGCAGTCATATCGATACTGCTATATGGATGCACTACTTGGACGCTAACAAAATGGCAGGAGAAAAAGCTAGACGGCAATTACACAAGAATGCTGCGAGCAATATTGAACAAGTCCTGGAGGCAACACCCTACAAAGCATCAACTATACGGCCACCTACCTCCTATCATGAAAACTATCCAAGTTAGACGAACAAGACATGCAGGACACTGCTGGAGAAGCAGGGACGAGCTCATAAGTGATGTACTCCTATGGAACCCCCAGACATGGCTGAGCAAAAGCAGGATGGCCAACTTGAACATACATACAACAGCTCTGTGAGGATACAGGATGTAGCCCTGAAGACCTGCCAGAGGCGATGAACGAAAGGGAGAAGTTGCGAGAGAGGGTCAAGGATATCTGTGCTGGCGGCACATGATGATGATTATTTTTTGGGGTTTTATGGCATATCAACCTTTGTAGGCTAATTAATGCTAAATCCTTTTTTATACAATTAAACAGTTCTATTTCAAACAATTCAATTTAGCATTAGTACACAGTTTAATTATCAAAAACATTTCTATTTCAAGCTATTCAGTTTAGCTCAGTACAGTTTCAATGTCAAAAACAGTTCCATTTCAAACAATTCAGTTTAGCATACAAAAACATTTCTATTTCAAGCAATTCAGTTTAGCATAAGTATACACTTGAGTTCTATTTGACCCATAGATAGGACCCTATCAGTTGCTACCACGCTGGGCCAGAGTGAACCTGGGAGCAAGGGCACATTCTCCAAAGTTCCAGCATCACTGGAACCTCACTATCAGATTGTTTAGTGTCATATCTAGGACACTCATTGGGGGGGGTCTTACCCCTCTGCAAAGAAACAGTCAGTGTATTCTACAACCCCAGCCAGCTGGGCAAGGCAGGATTAGAATCACTCCCTGATGTTTAAGTGTCCCAAAGAAACTGAGCTATTTTTGTCTCCAACCTCATGTATAACCCCACATTAAAATTGATCTCATGTTGCATCTTGTTCTTGCAGGGAGGCACTAAAATAGCCCAGCTCAAGTGAGAAAACAAAGAAAAAAAATAAATAAATGCAACTCACAACAAATGCACTAGAGTAATCAAAATTAGACACCATCCTTTATGGGGAGGGAGAGAGATACTATTGTGAAAAATTCTCAATGCCACTCATACTTTTAGCTCTTTGCACTCAAATAATGATTTCTTTTATAGATAAAAGGTAGATTGGTGGAAGCACATGGTCAAATGGTTATCATCTTAGGAAATGGACATGGCAACTCAAGTTCAAATCTTGGACAAGGCTCTGTCTCACTTTTATGCCAATGCCCTTGGAAAAAGTATGAATTCATCAGTTCTGCCCCTCAGCTATGGATAAATAATAGGGCAGACTTGGCTCTTTAGACTTGATGTGGTGACCAGTTTAAAAGGAAAACTGAATTAAAACCAGCAATACTCTGCTTAAAAAATGACCTTGAGTCACATCCTTCCTGTGGCAGAGGAATTGGATAAATACATAAAGGTAAGTTGGTTGATTGATTTACAGCATATCAACATTTTTTTAATGACCAAGTCAGTTGTTTTTAGGAGGAGACAATGGTTTTAAGTAACTAATGGTAATAAATATTTGTAAACAGTTATAGATTTAAGTAACAATTCTTAAAACAAGTATATGGTTTCAAGTATTTTTAGTGAATAATAATCATTTTCAAACATATCTATTTGACCCATGGGTAATAGTCTAAAAGGTACTATCATACTGGATCAGAGTGAACCAGGAAGTAATGGCAATGAAAGGGTGACACCACACTGGATCAAAATGAACCTGAAAACAATGGCAATAAAGAGGTGACACTACACACCATAGAGCTCCACTTACTGGATGCAGTTTAGTGTCATACGCAGGACAAGGTACAGATAAGATAAAGAGATCTTACACATAACAATTAAATAAAAACAAGATTGCAACTTTAACCAAGACTCTTTATACATTCCATGGAACCTGGTAACCAAGCTTTTTGCTGTTATATGTTTGGTTTCTTTGCATATCAACCCTCATGAGTTATTCAATGTTAAAGCCATCCTTGTAGAAAAACAAGACTATTTGACCCATAGCTGGGGGAAATAAGGAGGTTCATACCTTTCCAAGAGAATTAGTCTGAAAGTGAACATATTAGTGTGACTGGAGTTCAAATTCACTTGCTTAAAGACTGTAGTCCAGCACTTTAGCCATTATGCCATAGGAACTCTCCCTTTTTGCTGTTATAATAAAGAAGAGTATTTGACTATATCTAGTTTTATGACATTACCCACACACCCAGAGATGTAGTTTTATCTAGGAATGACAAGATGTATTTTAGTGCCAAGTCTCATAATATTTAGGTAAATTGAACAATAACTTTTACTACTTTTCTTCTAACCTATTTGTATGAACTGTGAAATAAAAGAAAAAAAAAATCTCATCGCACCCGATTTGACAATAACTTTCTGCATCTTCATTGGTTTTAAACAGAAGAATAATATTTAAAGTTTTAATTACAATATTCAAACATTTACAGTATTGAATAAGAAAACAGACAGCTAATATAAATTTTTTTATCAATTTCAGTTTATCTTTGAATTACTGTGATGTTGCAGTGCACTGCTGCTCTAACAATTTTTGTATTATCTGTTTGATACTTTTCTTCAACATGTCATATAATTATTTTACTGCAGTGATTACAGAGCTTTTCAAGGATTCTTGTACTATGGAGTCTCTAGTATTAAGATTTAAAAGGTGAGTGGGGGTCACTATGTAAATATACATAAAGAGTTTACTATATTTCCAAGAAAGATAAATGAAATCTGTGGAAATAGTTCAGGGTTAAATCTATGGTTGATTTTGATGGCATGTCAACCCATCTAGGGTTATTTTATGTTTAAAGGTTAGGGAATCCCATTCATTGTACATTTATATTTACATTTTTGTGTTGTTGTTTCCTAAGAGTTTCTTTTTTACCTACAGTCCCATCACATAGATATAATTTTTAAACAGATCGATTTGACCCATAGATGGGACCCTAACAAGTACTGCCACTACAGGTTAGAGTGGACCTGGTAGTAATAGCAATGAAGAAGTATTTCACAGATCTCCAAAACTGGAGCCTCACCATATGATGCAGTTTAGTGTCATACCCAAGACTCCTTGTGGAAAAGTTTGCCCTTCTGGAAGGGATAGAATCAGCACCTTCTAAGCCTCGCCAAAAGGGCAGAAAAGAAATATGTTAAAAAAACATAGCTGATTCAGGAAAAAAAATAAATAACCAAAAAACTTTATTCATAATGAAAAAACATCAAATCTTTCTTTACTACTTGTTAACAATATAGATTTTATAAAGATTGATTAAACAGTTATTTATGAATGAATTAGTTTTTATCAATGAGTGCCACTTTTGGAAAGTCTGTAGTCATTGCTACCTTCTGGTGTTTATCTTACAACACTGGTTATGTAAATACTCTTTTTTTAACTGGCCAGGACATTGATGAACAGAGAAAGCTAGTAACAAGTTAAACAAAATAGACAAGCATGTCTCCAAAAGTTTTCTTGTTAACAATGTACCATATATTTGTCGCTGCCTCCCACCAGACACGACTTGACACAAGGTCAAAAGCCCGAAGGCCGATTAAAGTGGGGATAAAGGGGAGGGGAAGGTCGGGAAGGAGCCGAGACTCGAACCCTGCTTGTCTGTGCTGCTCATCGGCTCACTTAGTGCAATGTGAGCCTGATGAGGCAAGCAGTTTCACGAACCCAAATGTGGGTCCGGGCACGTATGCCAGTTTACGGCTTAAACTAGACGCTTGGTCTAGTGCCGTACAAAGGGGACAAAAGTGCAGCTCGCCCACCCGAAGGTTGCCCAGCCGAAGCTGGGGGCCTATTCGGCCCCGAGTCTGCTCTTGATTTCGAGCACCCATCCGGCACGAATGCCAGACGGCCCAGCTAAAAAGCCGGGGGCGTGCCTTGTTAACAATGTACCAATATCACATCTAAAGTTAATCTACAAAATACTGCCTTGCAGCTCATCTAAAAGGATTTTTTTAATTTGTTTATTACAAGATGTGATAACAAAAGTACTGAGTCGGAAATTTTTTTATTTCAAAATCTAAATGAAGACTGATTGGATGGTTGGTTTTCATGGTCTATCAATCATTGTAGGTTACTTAATGCTAAATCCTGTTTATACATATATACTAAAAATATGATTTGTAAACACATTTTGTTGATAACATTTTAAAATGAGCCGGAGTTCATTTTTTTTTTTTTTTTTGCCCACTGTTAAATGGTTTCAAGTATTTCTATTTAACATTAATCACTTGTTTGCAGACAGTGAAGAGGTTACAAGTATTGCTATTTAACACTATTAATTCAATTCAAGACTATTCATTCAGTTGCACACAGCCTAATGGTTCCAAGTATTGGTACATACCACTTACAATTCAATTAAACATCAGTCATTTGTTTACACACAGTTAAATGGTCAAAGAGTTGTATTTCTAGCAATTCAATTTAACATAAGTCATTTGTTTGCACACAGTTTAAATGTCAAACATTTCTATTTGACCCGTAGATAGGACCCTATCAGATGCTACCACTCCAAGTCAGAATGGACCTGGGAGCAATGGCAAGGAAGGGATACTCCACATTCCTCAAAACTTCAGGACTGGACCCTCAACATTAGATGGTTTAGTGTCATATCTAGGACACTCGTGAGGGAGGCGTGTTGTACCCCTCTGCAAAGATTGAGTCTGTGTATTCTACTACCCCAGCCAACTGGATGAGTGTACAGTTGAGCAACTAATATAACAAAATGATTTCTAAGTCTGTATGAATTTGAAACATAATTACGAAGCCAATATCAAGCTTTTTAAACATCAGTGTTTGACAAAACAAGATTTATACAAATGCAGCCCTCGATACTCACCAGACCTAGCTCTGAGCAACTCTTATTTCCCAAACTGAAAATTCATCTCAAGGGTAATATTTAAAGAAATGTGACAATGAAGATCCAATATCAAATGAGGAATTTCAAAATTTTTTCATGAGTTGAGACAAAAGACTATTTTGAAGAAAATTAACATTTCATTCATTGTTCATTTCTGCCTTTATAAATACAACTTCAATTCTGATCCTCTTGAAGACAACTCATACCCATCTGTCTTCAAATTCGATTCTTTATCAAGACAAGAATGGGTGGCAAAATACTAACAATGTATTGATTGATTGATTGATTTTAATGGCATATCAAAACCATCCAGGGTGATTTTAGGTCTAGAGGTTAGGGAATCACATTCATATTTAGATTTTTTGAACAGTTGTTTAAGAGGTTTTGGTTTTTATCAGATTTCATTTTATTTTCCTTCACAAGTTTCTATCAAATACAAATAATTTCTAAATAGATCTATTTGATCCATAGATGTGACCCTAATAGGTATTACCACTTCAGGTAAGAATGAACCTGGGAGTAATGATAATAAAAGAGTACTCCACACTCCCCAGAACTGGAGCCTCACCATCAGATACATCTTCACATGTGTTGCATTATTGTAGTGTTGCATTGTACTAAGAGAGTAAACAAGAATTCAACACACAATATGTCTAAATCTAGTAAAAAAAAAAAAAAAATGAAATATAAAAATTCTGTCATAAGCCACATTATGCAAACAATCAGTCAATCAATCTAGTCTTTATAAAATCCATAATTAGAGAATAGAGATTCAGTCATAAAATTCATGGAAGAAGTCATACTCAGAGGTATAGTTGAGAGAAAAAGGGTTATATGAATATATATCTGGCCTCTAATGGAAGGGATACCAAAAGGTTTTCTAAATAGTAGTTCACTCACTTGCATTTCTACTATACAGTGAATATCACTAAATGTTAGGTGAGCCCATGAAAAAAGACAAACCACTTGTCTGGCCCTACCCCCTCAATTTTCTAACTAGGCTACTAGTCACACTTGGAAATAAGCTGATAAAAACAAAAAGGTGCTTGTCTAGAATAGCCTGATCATGAAAATTACTGTAAACTTCCATAAATTTCAGTCATTTGCTTAATTTTTTTTTTTTTTCACAGAAACATGAAATCTAAAATTATGCCTTCAACTCGCTACAATTCAGCTATTGGACATATTTCTTTAATTCTTTCTTCCCCCAATCTCTAAGATGATGTCAGCTTATGGCAGAATGCAGATATTTTTTTTTTCTTTTTGGTGTGCAGAGAAGACTCTTTGAACAATTTTCTAAGTTATTTTCTAAATCTTATTAAAATTCATTTTTTTGTTTAACTTTTTTTTTTATTATAAAATGAAAATGCATGTTTAAGCTAGAAATATCCAAGAATATAGCCTTAGACTGATGTAGCCACCGATATTGAAATAGAGATATGCTTTTCTTTTTTTTTTTTTTACTAATTTGCTATAGTAGCGTTGTTTTTTTAAGGGGTTAAACTGAAAAAACAAAATATGATCCACAATATGGGTGGGTGCAACATAATGAAAGAGATGACATGCATGCCCTTTTTTCCTGTATAATTTAGCTGATTTGTACAAATGGAAAATCACAAAACGATTGTGGGCAAAGGAAAACCGAGTTCATTGAAGAAGAAATTATTCAGAAAAAAAAAAAAAGAAAAAAAAAAAGACAGTCTCCAATAACAAGAGGGAAAGGTGAAAGTAAAGGGGTGGGTAAGAGCAAAATACAAAAGCTAGAATAAAATAGAATGAATAAGGGGAGAGATGGGGTGCGGCGATGAAAAGATGAGAAAGAGTAAAAAGTGTATGGGTGGGGTAAAGAACTTGAAAGGAAACAAGAGAAGCCAGGGCAAGGAAGGAAATTACTCCAGTGACATACGACTACGACAGACGCATGCAAGGACTTCAGAGGCAAAATGACGGAGGGTCTAAAAATAAGTAGCCAAGTAACTTCTTATTCTTTAGAGAGCAGTCATTTCTCATAAATTTCAAGTTCTAACAAGTTCAGTGAAAGTCTTTTTAGCCGCCCTTTTTTTTACCAGTAGGTTTGATCTTTCCGAACGTGATAATTATTTAAAACGTGAATGATTTAAAATTTAATTATTTTTTATCTACAGTAGAAAAAAAATTATTGCAAGATTTAAGTTTCTTAAATAAGGCGTATAAATGACTCATTCTACACAGTGAGCAACCCTAAGTTTGTTTTGTTTTTTTTCTTAAATTTTTAAATGGTGCATGCAACCTCAACTTCAGCGTCGACAATGATTATTTGTTCTGTGCAAGGATGGACGATTGACATTGATATGGATCCCAGGACAAAAAGGGTTATCAGCCTCATTCTTAACTCTGGAATCTATATTTCCATCCTAGCATCCTTGTGATTTTTTTGTACATAGTATAATAATCAGACATTTGTTTCCAAAACTAAGTCTCAAAAATAGAAATTTGAGGTGCTTATTTCCAGTGCTACAAAATACTGTTTCGAACATAGCCAGTTCTCGGGATTTGTGATGTTAACACATTGATTCATTAAAGCCATTCAAGGATGAAACTAGTTATTGGGGGTTCTTGGTCCTTTGAGCCCTTGGACATTGATCGAATGCTTCTCAGTTCAATGCACACACTCACTGTGCTGTGCTTTTATCTAATTTTTTTTAAAACCAATTCTAGCCCAAACTTAATGAAAATCGAACTCAAGCTGATGAGTTAAGAGACACTGTGAATTCGGGTTTTGCTTTTATTTGGGTACTTGAGTTCTTTTGTTAAAAATTAGGTAGGATCTTTCTTTTTTCAACCAAAGAAAGGTATCTTTTTTTATCTGTTTTTCTTTCTTTTTTTTTTTTTTTTTCGATAAAAACGTAGATATCTTTAAATTATGCAGAATATTTCATTCTAATACCAACTTTTAAAGGTTAAGAGCGGGAACCAGTTTAGCTTGTAAATGTCGCGGCAGTCATCGTTTTAGGCTTCTTTTTATCATAAAGAAATTAATTGATCCAATTCTTTCTTACTCTTTCTTCTACTACATCTGATAATGTTCAACCAGTATCTTAAAGTAAGAAAATTCATAAAATTAAGATAAAAAGAAATCAAGCACAAAACCAGTAAAAACATCAAATAACTACAAAAAAAGTGAGATCAATTAATTTATTCAACAGTACCACAGTTACAATCGAAATTTTCCTTAAAATTCTTTATTGTTTGTAAATAATCTTCGCAACCTAGTAAAAACCGCATATTATAGCGATATTTTTGTTAGAACAATGCACTAACTTAGAGATTAAAGCAAATTCCAGTCCTATTTGCAACTGAATGATAATTTTGTGGGGTTTCCATTCGCACTGAAAGTCATTTTAATTTAATCATCAAATTTTCTATAAAGCACAGATATGAAATGATACTTAGAATCCTTCACTACTTACATAAAAGTACCAATGTAATCATGCCAACTATTACAACGGGAACCCAACAAATTAACGAATCATCAAGTTTTTTGGGGGGAGTGGCGTCCTCTTCCCAAAAGCGATTGAGAAAAAAATATTCAAAGAAAAAAGTCTGACAATTTTTTTTTTTTTTTTGATTACTGGGTTGCAACAATTGTATTTTTTTTTAAATCTTATTTTTAACAGCATTAGAACGATTTTAATTCTCTTGAATTTTTTTTCCATTTACACACCTTCCTCTCCATCTCCTCCAGCAATGACCAAATGGCTCAATGATGAATTATCAAATCCAGATATAATTTAAATTCAAGGTCATTAAAAATGTATATTTATTTATAACTTTAACAACATTTAATATTTATTCACTGCTTTCTTCATTTAAAACCCAAAGATAACAGACACTGACGAATAATAGACGTTATTGATCGAAACGTCGGGCAAACATTGACGTGGGATGAAGGTAACCGATCGAACACTTGGCTATTGAAATTCATACAAAGTTCTTATTTAATCCGAATTTCTTTCGAGAGAAACATTTTTTCTTAAGTAGAAAAATTTTTCATATTTGGGGGAGCACTTTTTATTTTTTAGTATTTTGAAAAAATGCGTTCATTATATATATAATTCAAACCGCAAAATCTTTACAGTGCTCAATACAAAAAATGCAGAACAATATAATTGTAGCTCCTACTTTAATTGAACACTCTTAACTACCGAGATTATATATATACATATACACACACACACAATCAAAACGTATTGATATATATTTTTTTATTTGGTCAAGAAACTCTTAGCCATTCGTTCTCGGCTACCAAATAATTAAAATAGAATGAACAGAAAAAGCACTAAAGATCTGATTGTATTTGCGGCCAGCAAATTTTAATTGTCAATTTTTGTATCTAGTTTAAAGAAAAAAGGTTCTTGTTGAAAGAGCTAACGATCGAAAGATAAAAATTGAGAGGAAGAAATGAAAAACACGAGAGGATTGTGTCTTATAGAGTAAATATTAAAAATGAATAAATTGAAGCAAGAATTTGTACTACAGAGTTCAACAAAGCATTGGGGGTAAATTGTTGAATGTATGGACGGGAAAAGGGAATTTAGGATCAAAACTGAAGAAAAGGATTTTTTAATAAATAAATATTTAAAAGAAAAAACAATTTTTTTTTAATTCTCTGAATAAAATTAACCAATATATATCACAATAGATTCAACAGTCCACACTTATGGTCAAAAAAAAAAGAAAAAAAAAAAAAAGAAAAAAAAGGCAAATAAAAATAATAAGCATGCCAACAGGCAATATGACGTACAACAGATTGAACATTGAAATAATGAACATCACAGGGGGTTTCTTTAGGGATCGAAAGTTCAGAGAAAATTAAATACTTGGCATGATTAAACCCAAAATCAGAAGGTCTTACGGTCTTTTCTAGTTAGTATAAATAAAGCGAAAAGCATAAAAAGAAAGAATTCAAACGAGGAGGGAAATATACAAAGTCCAGACTAAATTTTATGCGACTGCGAGTCACTACTGTCACGACAAAGGGTTTAAAAGGGGCTATCTGCAATTTAAAAAGACGATCACTTTTGATTATTACAAGGAATTAAAATAAAATATAGAATTATATAGTTTATTTTGGGACAATCTTATTCATTTTAAAAAGACTTTTCTTGACGGACCAAAACCATTAGTACAAAAGCGTTCGATTACGTGATGAATTGTGACTGAAAAACGTAATATGTAGATAAGATTTCAGTAAAAGAAAGCAAGAAAAATGAAGATAAAAGTAAATCTAGAACACTTTTTAAAAATTAGCATTTCACCTATAAATTTGATGGAAGAAGTGAGAAATTAAAATATAACTTTAATTCATTTTACTTCACATCACAAGCAGATCGTGTGTAGCACCAGTCAATAAATGAGTGCTACTTAGTGGGGAAAAAGATGCACCGAAAAAGAGGAAATACAAAGCTAAACTATTAAAGCTAAATAAAAGTTATTTACACAATGAGGTAAGAATAAGCGATTAAAGTAAGGTTAAGTTAAAATCCATGTTGTTGTTTTTTGTTTTTGTTTTTTGTTTTGTTTTACTACTAATTGTCATGTGTTCAGCGTCTGACCGTTATCTATTTGTTGAACCAGGAAGAAAAGATGTGTATATTCAGACCCAGATAAAAGAGAGAGAAACATTAAACAACCAGTTTAGCACAATTAAACACCAATAAAAAGAAACGTTAAAGTAAAACAACAACAAGGAGACAGTGTTGAACAACAGGAGTTAAAAGATTTGTGTCACGTGATGACAGGTGCTCTTGATTGCCCCAACACCACCCTCAGTTAACTAAGGTAATGAATTAAAACAATAAAAAAAATGCAAAGACTAACAAGAAAAATATTATACTAACGTACCTAGTATGTACTGACACCGAGTACTGGATGAGATTCCCCCAGAAGGAAAAAGAAGCCGCTACTAAATGGTAAAACTACTCCCGCACGAGACAAGTGATGGAAGCCTTCCTTCTTCCACTGCGGCTTTTTGTTGTCATAGCTGTTGAGTCAGAATTTCTTAGTTATCTGCCCTTTACTGTTGCGCTGCAGAGGGCGCCAATCACGCAAATTTAATACATATATACATACACACATACATGCCTACATATATACACACATACATATAGGAATACACACATATTTATGGATGCCCACATGTGTATATGTGTATATATAAAAACATACGTATAAATATATATGTACACACTCATACTCATATATATATATACACACACACATATATATATATATATACACACACACACACAGTCATATATATATATATATATATATATATATATATATATATATATATATATATATATATATATATATATATATTGAAAGTTTAAGTAATTGAGACAAAACCACTTGTTATGATTTCTGTACAGAAATACTGAAGCATTGTGAAAATGCAGATGAGTTTATGGAGTATCTAATTTTCAGTGATGAGTTTATTGTATGTTGTACTGAACGACAATTGTTTCTCTATAAAACTCTATATCATAAGAATCATTATCTTAGAAAAAAGAGAGAAATTTTAAAACACTTTTTTTCAGTCATTTCATATAAATGAAACAATGAAGTAAACAATATTTTATTTGCTCTAATAATAATTATTACAGGATTTATCAAGTTCCCTTCTCCCATATACCTTAATAAAGGTCATGTAAAAGTCCCCAGCATCATCCTTTTCACACTGTTAAGAAAATAAGATAAATCTGTAAGGTGACAATAAATAATTAACTTCCTTAGAGAATGGGTGCCTAGTGGGATGTCATATGATAGTATCAGAAACCTATTCTTAATCTCTGTTGCCTTTGTTCTTTAAACAGTAGAGAAGTTGTCTGCCTCTACCATGTAATGGTAAAGACACATGGCTATGACCATTTTACTTTTCATCAACAAGTCAGCTTTTTCCTTTTTTGTACTTCTTCCATATACTATTTATTCATAGAACAATATGACCATATTTCTTGTTGTTGAGATATATTTGTGTATTCTTTCTTCTGAGCATTGTTATGTATATAAAAGGTTAAATTTTCTGATATGTACAAATGCATTTCTCTTTTTTCTTGTGTATAGAGTTCATATATCATGGACTTACTAATGGTAACGTTGGTCCTTGGTAAATGGAAATTTGACTAAATAGCTTCCTACCCCAACCCTAATATCTCTTTAAGTTTATTCTATTTTTTATCACTTGTTTAATCTGTTAACTATTGATCACTTTAGGAAAAATTTAGAAGCAAAGGAAATGTGTTCTACTTTAACTTAAGGAAAGGAACATCAATCAGTGTTTAAATCTTAAAATGTCATTTTAAGATAAGGGAATCACTGGTGATGACTGATTAAAAAGATTTATTACAAGAATGTTCCCCTTACCTAATAAAAAAATAGATAGATTGCTTTCAGTATCTCAACCTATAAGTAATCTACTGGAAAGGGGGTGTTCTTCTCTGTGTTTGATAGGATTCAAAAGGAATCCTATATAACAAATTACCTGAACCTGGACAAAGTATTTTAGTATACACAGGAGGAGCTATTGGTCTGTTTGAATAACTCCATTAGAAGGGAAAAGTTATTCTTCTGAGCAATGGAGTCAATCAATGATTTTACTGCATGACAACATTCAGTCTAATATTGCAAATGTGACATAAATCACAAAATTCTTCAATGTGCGACTCACCCTGTCAGCATGGCTAACAATATACTGACTGTTTTCCCAGCACATGAGTAAGACCTCCTCCAAAACATGGTGGGGTCTTAGATATGACACTTATGATGGTGAGGTTCCAGCTCTAGGGATCTGGGGAATATGGAGTACTCCTTCATTGCTATTACGCCCAGGTCCACTCTGACTCCGAGTGATAGTATCTGTTAGGGTCCCATCTATGGGTCAAATAAATCTGTTTAAAAATTATTTGTATTCAATTGGACTGTGTGAAAAAAATTTCTCAAGAAACAATTATATAAACAAAAAGGGAGGCACTTGTGGTGTAAAAGTTATTGTTGTTGGAAATGAACATGGAAACTTAAGTTCAAATCCTGGATGAGACTTTGCATTTCCCATAAATGTATGAATCCAATTATACTCCCACCAGCTATAAGTAACAAGTTAAGTAGACTAACTCTTTAACCTTGATATAGCAATCAGTCTAGGAGAAGAAAACTCTGAATTCAAGCCAGTTAAACTCTGCTTAAAAAATTAACCTCGTGTCAAATCCTGCTCATGTGGAAGGGTTGGGTAAATACATACACAACAAATGTAGATATGAATATATAATGAATGTGATTCCTTAACCCTTAAACATAAAATAACCCTAGACGAGTTGACATGCTTTTAAAATTAATTGATCCATGTACGACATTTTTCAGACCTGTCACCTTCAGACTGCAATTTGTTTCATTCCAACGAACATTACTGGTCAGTCTTTACAAGTTAACATTTTTTTTTAATCTTAAAACTGGAATTGTTCATTCATAGCTTGTAATATATTAACCTCACCTGAAAATTTTCAAAGATCAGAAAATCAGTTGTAATAGTTACAAAATGAGGTGAAGAAGGTTGAGTAAATTCAAGCTATAATAAAAATGAATAAAAACAAAAAGTGAAAGTAAAAATCCTAGATATTTGTTTGGCATGATGTGTGCATGAGAATTGTATGAGACTGATATAGAGTTTTCTCCAGACCTGTTACTCTCAGGTTATAATTTGTTTCACTTCATACAATACTCCTGGGGATGAGTCCCTCTGATGTAGTGGCTAATGTGCTGGGCTGCAAGTTCAAACACCAGTTGCATTATTATGTTCATTTTCGAATTAATACCTTAGGGAAAAGTATGAACTCTCTAATCCACCCCAGCTATGGGTTAGATCACACTACTATTGTCCTTCTATAATGATGGCTTTGGCATTAAATAAACCATGAAGTCTGATATGCCATTAAATAAAGAAACCAAACCAAAAAACAAACTCTCAAGGACGGTGCTTCCAGGTTTTCAAAAAATTCTAAAATTTATCATCTTGAAACTGGAATTGTTATCTGATGATACAATACACAATTTTGAGACAATTTTTAAATGAGGTGCACTAAATTTTTAAATGAGGTGTAATAGTTATTTTCATTGGAAGTTTACTCACCTACCTGAGTTTGAATCCTGACCGAGACTGTTTGTATTTTATGTAGTGCTAATACCCTTGAGAAAAGTATGAATCCAACTATTCTCCCTCCAGCTATGAATAAATAGTAGGGCAGATTAAGCTCTTTAACCTTGGTATGGTAACCGATTTAGCAGAAGGAAAACTCTGAATTCAAAACAGTTCTAAACCTGGGGACAGATGGGCTATTTTGCCTCAGATGACCAAATCAGGTTACAATACCAGTGAGGGAGACACAATTTACTCAAAAACATGGCATAAGGTCATAAAAAGTTAGGGAAATATTTTGATGACTAGTGTTGCTATAAATTTATTTGAATAGAATATTTTGTCAAAAATTCCTGTAAACATTTGCAACCTAAGAGATAGACAAAATGCTAATATGTGTGAGTGCAAAAACAGTTTAGCTTAAAAGCTGAGCAGGAAAAAAAAAAAAGAAACATAGTCTATATTTTCCTTCTTTTTTTTCTTCAGCAAAACATTTCCTATACAAACTCTATAATATAAAGCAGTCAGTGTTTCTGTTCAATTTATTGTCCATTCATAAAAAAGGATAAGCTTCAATGCTTCTATTTTTTTTATTCATGGGTGTGGGAATATTCAACAGTAATGGGAATAATAGACTATAGCCGTGGGAAGTGTGGAAGAATTCAGTTCTTAATACCTAAATCAAATTTTTTTCCTTATTTCCAATTAAAAAAAATGAAAATACTCTAGGGTATGCATTCATGCAGGTTTTTTTGGAGGGAAGGGTTTGTTTTTTTTTTTGTATTATTGAGATTTCAAATAAGTTTTAATGTCCATTAAAGCTTACAAATGAATATATCATTGTTGATATATTCATTTGTAAGTTAATCTCATATATAGGTTAGCTCTTGATTTATGGTCATAAAATCATTAATTTATGAAATAGGCTGCTGGTATGTAACTTGTTTTCACATTTTTAATCATGTTCAAAGTTTTAAATACTATCAGAAGAATTTTTTGGTCATGCCTAGGAAATACTTTTCAATATAGAAACTATATAAAGTTCCTGTAATAACTGATGTAGATTTTATATGTTTTCTTCTAGACTTGAATTTTTCCTTTAAAAATTTAATTTGATATCAATCATTATGCCATTATGATGAAATGTTTATCTGAAAAACATTTGCTTTAGCTCACATAAGTAATAGCATACCTCTTTCAATTCTATATACTGGCATTGAACTTTTAAGTCACTTTTAGATGTGCTTATATGTTCATAAATATTGTTGACAGGTCAGTATTTATGGCCAACAAGTGGCCATTGCTCAAACTACAAATGTCACACAATTATTTTTAAAGTCTTCATTTCATAATGACAGTAAAAATTCTTCGGAAAAAATCATGGTAAAAGGGTCAAAACTTTTGTTTATATAGCAAGGAAACTTTCAACTAGATGTCTACTTTATATGTTTAAACAAAAAGATAAAGATTTATTTTAGCTAACTGGCAGACACAAAGTAAGTGTCTGGTTAAACATTATACATTGTAAATCACAAAAAATTTGCTGCTACCTCTACTAATGCTGTTACTGCTATAAATATAGTAAGTGTATAACAGAAAGTACAATTACTTAGCAAGTAATTGAATTACTCCATATTGAAACTAGTGACTTTCTTCCTTCAGACAGTTCAACTTCTTTTTGAAAAAGAATGTTTTGACCAATATGATGTTTTGACCAATGAATTCTTCAGCTTTGTTTAAGTGTAATGTGTACTTCCATGAAGAAATTTTCTGCTAGATGTCTACTTTATAATGTTAAACAAAATGATAAAGATTTGTTTTAGTTAGCCTGGCAGACAATAAGTGTCAGGCATAGCATTATACTTATATTTTAAATCACTAAAATTCTCAAAAACTGATAAGCTAAAACCGTGTTCCAGAATTTCATTTGTAACTACAGAAAATTTGCAGGTAATAGTTAAAGCCATCCTTGAGTTATAGAGTGATAGACAAATAGATAAAAAAGATATTTGGTAAATTATAAGATGTGGTGATGTTACATGGAAGAGGATAAAAATATAGTATTTTTTTTATATATTCATCTTCTTTTTTTTTTTTTTTGATAAAGGTTAACATTATTACAAATTTTCAACTAATATTTTACAGATCATGTTGGTAGATATGCTATCAGTCACTGATTTATTGAAAAAAACTTGCAGATTTATGAGATGAGATATTCTGAGCAATATTATTCCAGATAGTCATATCTAGATATCTTATTAATAATGTTGATGGAGTAACAGCCATTTAGCAGTTTTTGCCATGTTAATGAATTCAGTGTTTAATGTTCACTCCACAATGGTAGCTGTGTCGTCTTAGTTGAATGAATATCTATACAAGATATGAGTATATTGCACAATTCATTCAGCTAGAAGCTTTCACAATTCATTTACTAAACCAAATATAAAAATTAGATAATTGACTATCTACAATATAGCAGTAACTGAGATACTGCAGACTCCTTTGAAGAGCATAGAGCTGCAGTCACACAACATCAGTGACGTAGCTTCCATAGCAATTACCATATATACTCGTGTAACAAACGTCTTTAAGATCATTTTTTCTCCTCAAAAATAAGGGTTCATTCATCACAAAAGATATGTTTTTAAAACATTCAAGCTTACCTTGCCAGAAGGGAGTCCTTGTGGTGTTGTAGCTAATGTGCTGGACTGCAACATCGGAGTAAGCTAGTTAGAACTGCAATCACTTTCAGACAAATACCTCAGGGAAAGGTATGAACCCCATTATCCTCCTCAGATATGGATAAAATAATACCACTACTGTTCTTCTACAAGGATGATGTTGGCATTGATAACCCATTAAGGTTGATATGCCATTACATAAAGAAATCAAACTAAATCTAACCTTGTTATAACTTTAATCCAAAGTGACTCCATAAAGCCTATACTTAAACAAAGGCTATTAGTTAAAATAATAAACTTTTTACTTAACATTCTTTACTATTTATAACACCTGTACATATGATATGTACAATTATTATGAATAGTAAAAGCTACATAAAACTTCATTATCTTAACAAAAGGCTTTGTTTAGGCATTAGCTATTACACAGATTTTGATTGTATTACAGTAGTTTTGAAAGTATAAATGTTTGAATGTTTTTTTTCTTTTTGTAGACCAGCATAACCAAAAGTTAGGTGTCATCAATTAATCTAGTATATACAGCCAGTCAGCTGAGGTTGTAGAATACACCGATTGCATCTCTGCAGAGGAGTAAGACCCCACCCCACCCCCTGCAACAAGTGTCCTAGATATGACATTAAACAATCTGATGATGAGGCTCCAGTAGTGCTGGAGCTTTAGGGAATGTGGAGAACCCCTTTATTACCATTGCTCCCAGATCCACTCAGGCTCAAAGTGGTAGCACCTGACAGGGTCCTACCAACAGATCAAATAGAACTGTTTTGACATTTAAACTGAGTGCAAACAAATAACATGATAAATTTAATTGTTAGAAATTGAACTGTTCGATCATTTATCTGTGTGTATCTACAAAATGTGTTTACAAATCATATATACATATGTAAAAACAGGATTTGGTATTAAATAACCAGTAATGGTTGATATGCATTCAAACCAAACCAAACCAAACCGAAAATCTAGTATATAGGTTTTCGTGGGTGGAATTTCTAGCCTCATGGCCCATGGTTTCTTCACTGTGCAATGAAAAAAAAACAGTATCAAATAAAGGTTGTTTTTTTTTTTTGTTTTTGCTTCTTTTTTTTGCTTTTGTTGTTTTCTTTACACTAAGTTTTTCTCAGATCTTTTCACTGAACTCCATTTTGCATCTAATGTTTCTGTTGAGTATCAGAAACTGCATTAAATTGAGTTCTTTGTTGGTCTGGCTTATACCAAGAAAACATTTTAATCAAAGAAAGAGATAAGAGCAAGTGTCTCTTTCCTTTACCTGTCAGAATAATTCTTTGACTGTTAATGACCATTCTCAAAAATGTGCAGTAGTAACATTTTTGCAGTGTTAAGACATCCATTTTTTTTCATGTCATCTTCACCTTTGTTACTTTTATTTCTAATCTCCTATAAAAAAACAACAATTCCTTCCTTTCTTTTTTCCTTCCTTCCTTCATTTTAGTTATCCCTTTTCTGTAATTTTCTTACTTCCTCTGTGTCTTTTATTCTCAAGACTTGGCTTTTTAGCCTAATGTTCACTAACCTAACTTCATATGAACCCAAAGAGTTTACAAAATGTTTTCTGGGTTTGTAAAAAAAAAGAGTTTAATAAAGAAGTTTGATCAAAATTATTAAACAGTTTGGTTTTGACAAAAATTGAATCTCGTGAATACTGTCAAACTATTTCTGCTCTTACTATAATTAGACAATTTCATAAACAACTGCAAAAGCAATAAAGTTATTTAATCCCTAGACTTATCAAATTCTTATAAGATTGGATTGTTCATGAGATCCTAAATTAATTGATTGACTGATTTTAATGACATGTCAACCCATCTAGCGTTACATTATGACTAGAAGTTAAGAAATTGCATTCATTGTATGTTCATATATACATTTTTTTGTGTAGCTGCTTCTTTAGAGGTGTTTTGTTTTTGCTCACAGTCCTATTAAATACAAAAATTTTTTTTTTAGATGGGACCTTAACAAGTACTATCACTATCAGGTGAGAATGGATCTTGGAGTAAGGGCAATGAAGGGGTACTCCACATTTCCAGATCTAATGGTGACCATCAGATGCAGTTTAGTGTCATACTCAGGATACCCCTTTTTAAGTGATCTTACTCCTCTACAAGGAATAAAGCAAGCATATTCTACCTTACACTAACATGGTATTGAGATTCTTTAATCAATAAATCTTTTATGAAATGATATATTTTTTATAAAGAAAAATGAAAAGCTGTTTGTATATATATATATATATATATATATATATATCATCATCATCATCAAGTCATGCTGCTTGCATGGATTTTCCTAAGTCTCACTCCCTCTCTCTCTCCCCATTCATCCTTATCATCCATCATTCCTGGCAGGTCTCCCAGACTACATCTGATGTCCACACAAAGCTGTTGTAGGTAAGTTCTTGTTGGTTAGCCAACACTGGCATGTCCATGTGAAGGGTCCATTGGAGAACGTCACTTATAATTTCATCCTTGCTTCTCCAGCAGTTCTGTATGTCTTGTTCAGATGGTTTTAGAGATAAGAGGTAAGTGGCTGTACAGCAGTTGTTTCTTGGGGTGTTGCTTTGAGGATTTGTTCAATATGACTCTTAGCATTCTTGTGCTGTTCCTGTCTAGCTTTGTCTTTTAACATTTTCTCAGTATCCAAGTGGTGCATCGGTACAGTAATATTGATGTAACTGCTGTTGGGAAGAAATTCTATTTTAATTTATCAGATAGATCAGACTTCCAGCCAATCAATAGCTATCCATGCCTTCACTAGGCACATATTGATGTCACTTTCAGTAGATGAGATATTGCTACCAATGGGATGTCTTGGATATTAAAATACAACAACACAAAAATGTAAATATGAATGTACAATGAATACAATTCTTAAACTACTAGGTATAAAATAGCCCTAAATGGGTTGACAGGCCATTAAAATTAATTAATCAATCAATAGTTAACATTATAAAACAGCAAAAATACTGATTTAATTAAACTTTTTCCAAATCAACTTTGGTCACTTTTTTAAAGACTAAAATGATTAGACCCCTGAAACTATATATATGTATATTGTAATTGAGCTACTTCTAAAGAAGAGTGTATGTGTGTGTGTGTGTGTGTGTGTGTGTGTGTGTGTGTGTGTGTGTGTGTTAGAGAACTGAAAATATATAAGGAAAAATTCAAGACTGAACAAAGTTGTTCTGTTCACATTTTTTCTGGTAAAAATATAAAATTTGCATTTTTGAAAATCTAAGCTTTAAAAAATCCAATTTCAAAAATTAAAAAAAAAAATTTATTTTTTAATCAAACGTTTGGTTCTTTTTATGGTTTAATTTCTTTGTTCAATGTTATATCAGCCTTTGTAGATTATTTAATGCCAAAGTCATTCTGGTAGAACTGTAGTGGTACTATTTAACCCATAGGACACATGGCACAGTGGATAAAGGCGTTGGTTTGATCTAGTGACATGCCCAAAGAGTGTGAGTTCAGTGAAGGCAGTGGAGACTTTCAGAGGGGAAAATTAACAGGAGATAACTGACATCCATTAAACATGGCTCGTGGAACTAGAACAGTCTAACCTGGTAAGCAAAATAAAGGGTTAAGTTCGACATTCCAACCACCTGAAGAAGGCCAGAGTGTACAACGGCCAAAACGTTGTGATAATCATGGTGACAAAGATGAGGACAACTCATCTTAGAAATATAGACAGATATTCAATAAGATGTAATATACTTTTTGTGATCAATTATAATTTTTTTGTTACTTACACATCTAACTAATTAAGAATAAGCAAGTATTCATTTACTAAGATGTGGCCAACAATTCAACAGGATTGATTGACAAATGGTGGGTCAGAGTTCAGTCTTCAGCAGTTCCAACTCTGAGAAAGTTATGAGCACTCATTTCATTAGTTCCAAACATTCACATACAAATTAAAGAGTTATATTTTTTTTTTAAATAAGGAGTTGAGTTTTAGACACCAAGGAAAACAGACATATTTTGTAGGCTATGATTCATAGGAGAATGAATCCATTGACTGAAGAAGATGTCACTTCCTTATTCTTTCTTCTCTGTTTCTCACATCTTTCTGCTTATAAGACCAGTCCAAAAAGAACTTATAACAACTAAAATAAATGTGAGTGGGGTTTTGAAACATGTTTGTCTTTTCTTAAGTTATAAGATCAAGTGCCAATCTTTGTGATAAACCAACCTTCAAGAAGAACCTCTATGTTACTCCTGCTTGTAATAAAATAATTCTGATATATATCTTAGCAAGATGGATACAGAAACATGAATACAACATAAATACACAACAAAAACAAGTTTTAGATATGAAAAATTCTTATTAGATTTTGAGAGCCTCTTTGTACACACTGTTTCTTGTTTTCCATCCCACCATTTATAAGACTAAAAAACATTTTTGTATTTCATATCAAGGTCTCTAACTCACTGATTGACCAGAAATTGAATATTTTGTAATTTGATAACCTTCAGTGACCTCAAATGATTTTCATGTTTTCAACCTCAAACTGATGTCAAAATCTAGTCAATACCCATACCAAAATCAGATCTCAAGAACTTTCTATTTGTCTATAATCCTTAGACAGACACATACACAAACTTTGGCATGACAGTATAGATAGGAATACTCTACCAATGAGCTTTATCAAATTACAATGATGTCTCTAAAATATATTATCCAAAACATATAATCCTTAGCAACCAAATCTTTATCTCTTTAGTCTTCTACTGAAAAAAAAAAACATAAAAAGATATTTAAAAAAAGCAGTCTTTATTGTGTATAGATTGACTTTTTAGCTAAAGTAGGGTTGTAAGAAAATAAACAGAGATTCCTTTCATGTCCAGTGAATAGTGAAACAACAGCTATTGTTACAAAGATTGATGGGAGTTTATAAATTGACGGTTCTGGGTTTTGAGTTCACAATTAAATCCTTGCTGACAGGACGATCATCATTGTAAGTCCTTCATTGTAATTAATTATTGTTTTTCTACACCTGCTCTCTGCAGCTGACAATGATATTGCTTTAAAAATAATACTTACCTTTTGGATTCAATTCTTCTATGTTATTACATAATCAATTAGATTTAAGATAGAAGTGTTTTTGAAAACAAAATAGATACATTATTAGCACTAACTGAAAACACTCCATAAGACATGATTTTGAACAAATGACACCAAATGTTCAAAAAGTTTTAAACCTTACCCAGAAAGAAGAGCCAGAGCTGAACATTTTTGTTGGGGTAACACACTACCTCTTCTTATAAGACGAGAAAAACTAATTCGGATTTCTGTCTTAATTTCTGTCTAGGTGAGACCCATGGGGAGAGGAGTGCAACAAACTTAAAATCTGGGTTAGGCTTAGAACTTATTGAATGACCCAAGTATTAGTAAAAACTTATAAGCTAATAATTGTTGTTAACAGGTTAATGTTAATGACCTGCTTGTAGCCATTTCTCAAACTACAAGTGTAACACAACATAATTATTTTTATTGTCTTCATTTTACAATGACTGGAAAAATTCATAAGAAAAAGTTATGGTAAAAAGGTCAGAATTTTTATTTGTGGCTTGGAAATTTTCCGCTACATGACTATTTTATATGGTTAAACAAAAAGATAAAGATTTGTTTTAGCATTACAACAAGGATTATTTACATATGAATAGGGAAAGTTGGGATCAGAATATAGTATCCATGTACTCTGCCAAGGTCTAAAGTTTTGCTTTCTGGTACTTACACCTACAGTCAGCATTCAGCCTGGGATCAAAATGTAGTAACTGTTTCTCTTTTTATAAAAATTATAAATTAAAAAATATTTTTTTAAATTATGAAATTATGAATATTTTAATATACAGAAAACAAAATTCCCATTATATTATATTTCTAGTGAACCCCTTTATCCCTCCAACTATCAGTTAAATAGTATCACTGCTGTTCTTCTACAAGGAAGGTTTTTGGCATTAAATGACTCATAAAGGTTGATATACCATTAAAAGCAAAAAAAAAAATCTATTTCTAGTCATTTCCTTATGTGTCTGATAAATTGAAATGATATAAATATTGGTTGGTTGGTTGGGGGTTTTATGGCACATCAACCCTTGATGGTTATACAAATGATTTTTAAGTAAATGGTTTGTTGGGAACTTTTTAAATGAGTTAGAGTCCATTTATTTGCAGACAGTTAAATGGTTTCAAGTACTGCTATTTACCACTGATAATTCCATTGAACATTACTCATTCATTTGCACACAGATGGTTTTAAGTATTGCTATGTAACTCTAACAATTCAATTTAACATCAGTCATTTATTTGTACATAGTTAAATGGGTAAACAGTTCAATTCGACCAAAGATAAGACCCTAACAGGTGCTATCATTCTGAGTTAAAGTGGAACGGAAAGTAATGACAATGAAGGGTTACTCCACATTTCCTAAAGCTTTAGGACTGGAGCCTCATCATCAGATTGTTTAGTGTCATATCAGGACACTTGTTTGGGGGGGGGAGGTCTTACCCCTCTGAAGTGATGCTGTCAGCATATTCTACAGCCCCAGCAAACTAGGCTGAATTAATATTGAGATTAGTAGCAGTTCTAATATATCTGTAACTAATTGTTCATTATAGTCTTAGAAACAGGGAGTATGAAGTTGGTTTCAGTCAAGTCTGGCATGAGGCCAGCTAATTGAAGCAATAAAATGGCAAGCCAAGAAGTAAAAACAGCAAGAAAAGCACCTAACAACATGAAGAACACTTTTGACATCAAGCCAACAAAGACCATAAGAAAAAAAAGTGAAAAAAGAATAGGGAAGCAACATATTCCTTTTTGGATAATTATAAAGTAAAAACCATTGATTTTTATCTTCTCTTCCTATGCCATGAGCAGGTATCAAAAAATACTGTCTACTAGAAGATTTATTTGATGATATGTATAAAGAAAAACACAAATTTTATCTTTCAAAAGATCAGAGAAGTAAGAGATGGCTTTATGTTTTTTTTATTACTGGTAAAAATCTGTGCAAGAAAGGAAGAATGAATGAAAAAGTTCACAGAATAAGAATTTAAATTTTAATATTGATCTTTTTTAACCAATCAAGAAAAAAAAAGATGATTAACCAATCAACAAATAGCTGAATTAGACACTTTTAAGATTTTAAGATTTTCCTATGGATTACTGGAAACTTTTGGATTGTTTATATATAATAAGCATCAAAACTGAATTACTTGCTCGGGCTTTTGCATTAGGACTCCCAATCATCTATAGCTGAGGACTAAAAATGAAATCAGTGAGTTGCATTCAAATTCCATTTAAGGAATGGAGTGAAACTGCTTCTTTCTTCAACCATGGATAAATAATTGAGTAAACTGGTCTCTTTTGCCTTGGTAGGGGATCCACTCTGCTGGAAAGAAAACTGATTTCAAACTCCCTCCATCATATCATTGACCATCATGGCAGGGCAAGCCTATTAATTCCTTTGTCTTGTGAAATGCCAGGATCCTGTTGCTGATTGAGGAAAAGACTGATGGAAATGGTGGTATGAAATTTCAGTGAGTTGCAGGTATTTACAAAGCTTAGCTTAGGTTGATTCGGTTTCTTTGTTGTAATAGCATATCAAACCTTGTGAGTTATCTAATGCCAAAGTCATCCTTCTAGATGAACAGTAGTGGTACTATTTCACCCATAGCTGGGAGAATAAGGAGTTTCATAATTTTCTCAAGGGTGTTAGTCCTAAAGTGAACATAACAGTGCATTTGGAGTTTTAACTCACTATGATGTTGCAGTTATCCACAACATCACAGAGACTCCCCAAAGCTTATCTTAATCCAACACAGAACCACAATAGTAAGATATCCAATGAAGAACAAACTCGCAAGCAATAGCTAGCAAAAATAATCAGCAACTTAATACCCTATGAAAAGTTTCTTCAGTGAGTATTATTAGCATTATATAAGGATATATTAAAAGTTTTTTTCATTTTTTACTCCAGGGATCCTGTATGTGTTTAGTTTCTTATTTAATGTTCTACATTTGTAATGGTTCTAACTTTGCTGAATGTTTTCAAGAAGTTTCTCTTCTAACTTGCATTTTTAAATAAATGACAACTGATGATTATCCACATTTGGATCTTATTTAAAAATTAAGTCACGACCCTTAGAATTCTTAAACCATTTTTGGAAGTAAAATTTCATTTCCTTCTACTTCCCAAATCCTGAGAGTAGGTTTGAGGTCAAATTAAAAAGAATATCGCAAAATTCTCAGAATCTTAATATTTCTATTGCCTATTATCGTATCTGAAATAAAAGACAGATGAATCATATTGATAATAATCTATATAGAAAGTTCAGAAGACAAACTAAAGATATTGCATGATATGACCTGGTTATGGTTTTTAAAGAGGAAAACTATAGAGAGAAACAGAATCATTATAAATAGAAACCCAAAATAATGTCATAGAACTGTAAAAGCCAGAATAAATCCAAGGGAAGTAAAGACTATGTGGAGAGGGAGAGAGAGGGTACAAAACAGTAAATTACATAATAAGCAAACACAAACTGGTATAAAAAGAGTTCAAAAGCAGTCACAAATGGGTGGGGAAAGTGATCCACAGGGAATAGTGCAAGTGAGTAAAATTTGCCCATTCAGACAAATGATGTATACACAAACTTGAAACTGTCCTAGAAAATAAGACTCACAAAATTCCCAGACACTATGAGATAAAAACAAGTCACCCAATCCCAGTGAGAAGACCCGACCTATTTGGAATAAACATGAAGAAACGAATATTCAGCAAGCCGATGTTGTTGTTCCAATAGATTAAAGGAAAGCAAAGAAGAAGAAAAATATCTAAACCTTGCCAGAGAGTTAAAAAAGAGTTATGGAATATGAAGGTGACAATTATACCAATCATAGTTGGAGCACTTGGAACCTAGAAAAGAATGCAGGAACTAGAAATCCAAGGAAGAAGTAAGACTTCAGAGGTGAGGAGACTTGCTGTCCCTTGAATTCCAGTGAAACTTTCCAGTTACTACCAGTGTGAAAAACTCACAAGAATATGATAATAATAATAATAATAATAATGCAATCTCATCGAAAAGACTGGACCTTATGTTAATTAATAAGAAGCAAAGAATTTGTTAGCTAATGGAATTTACTATTTCAACAGAAAGAAAATAAAGGAAAACAAAAACCTGTATAACGAACTAAACTTTGCCAGAGGGTTGATATTGCTATGGACCATGAAAGTGATAAGAATATCAATCATAGTGAAGGCTCTTGAAACAATCTCAAAAAACCAGGAAAAGGGATTTGGGAAATTAACCAGACCACAGTACTTTTGAGATCAGCTAGAATACTGTGACGAGGAAATATGACACCCTAATACATTCCCAGGGTTGTGGTGGAAGGAAGTGGGATACGCTAGTTATTGGATGCTGGCTATCAGATGATGATAGTAGTAAGCAGAATTGGCAATGGGAGAGGCCATCTCTCTCTCCCACCCTCTCTATCATTACAAGGTGAGATAGGCATGGGAGGACCTCACTCTCTATTAGCCATGTATGTGTCAGCAGAGAGGCAGACCTGCGACCACAATTGGTATTGAGGGAAAAACCGCCAAAAACCAACATGTGGTAATTTTTCAAACCACAGAAGTAAGTTAGTTGCCGTTCATTCATCACAGGGTGAAGACGCATAATGAGTCACAAGGTAGTTGTCAGAGGGTGAGGACACAGAATGTGTTTCCGTTTATTCCTCAAAGAATGAAGATGCATAAGGAGTTGCCTTTGTTCATTGAAAAAACCAAGAACATAATTTGAGATATGAAAGAAACCCAAATTCAAAAATAATGCCGCACAGAGAACCATGAGAGAAAAGAAAAAAACTTCTCCTCCAAATGAATTCAAACTCTGAGGTATGGTAAGCCTTGTTAAACAAATACCCAAAGACTTGTCCATGAGAAAAGGAACAAAATTAATCTTGGTCCCTAATAGGTACAACCACTTTCCTTTTAACTCCTAATTCTAACCTTCAGTGGAACATATCAGTACATTATACATCTAGACCTGAATGTCCCTGATCACATTTGTGTTTGGAGATATCTAATTATATTACACCTTTATATAGACAAGATATGATTGTACTACACTTGATGGAAAATATATAAAATTTTATTTAAAGGTAATTTTGAACACAGTAGAAGTAAGATTTGGGTCCTAAAGCACCCATTTTCTTATGATATTGTGTGTCAGAACTTCCAAGACACAATGACTCTAAAGGAGGAATTTTCCTTCTAAAAGTGGGAGTAACAAAACCTCTCATTCTGTCTACCTCACTACAGTGGCTGACATCACAAGATCTATATGCATCCAAATCTCTCTGCATCCTATTTTCCCAACTATTCTCTCTCGTTCGAGGGGCTGACTGTAAGTACAATACGCTTGAAAAGATTTTATACCATTCACACATGTTGTCCTTGATTCTACAACTACAATACTCAGCCTGATACATGGACAAGAAGCCACTGAGTAAAACAAGCCAACTTCTCAAAGAATATTACACTTAACTGCAATACTTCCTTTGTACAAAAAATTTGAAGATTTTCTATACCCCACATTTATCTGTAAACAACTTCATATAAAACATTTCATTTGTTTGCACATGCAATTTTAGTTTGCACATGTAATTTTATTTACATTGTGTTGTAACAAATACTTGAACAAAATAAGGATAAAGGCAGCAGAAAAGAAAACAGGACACAAGGCTTTTTAACAAAACAGTGTATTAACAATAAGACATGTCAATTGATTTGTAATAAATGTGGTATTAATATGTAATATAATGTGTAGGTTGCAGTATAAAGTGTGTTATTAATATGTAATGCATAGGTTGCAAAATAATTGTGCTTGCGTAACTTATCTTGTCACTTGTATTGATGAGTTAAGCATCTCTGCCCAACTTGTAACATGACTTTGTAGCAGAAAGAATTTCAAATCATTATTTAGTGCGGGAATTGTTTTGGCCGTTGGAGTTTTGAATTTATATATTTCATCCAATGAGAATGACTGATACCATTCTGCCTGGGTCACCTCCCTGGGCAACATAAAAGTCAGTGCTAACCATTCTCGTCCTTTTTTCGCTTCCTCCTTTGCTAGCAGAAGGACAGACCATCAACGTGAAAGAGCACATTCTCTCTCTTCACTTCCTTGCTTGCTAACAGCAGGATAGACTAGCAACATGAGAGAGCACATTCTCTCTTCTTCATTGACCCTCTCTCATATATTTCATGCAGGACAGACCATTTTTTCCTCTCTCACCACAGAGCAGTCCACTAAGCATTATGAGAAGAGCATATCCAATTTATGGACCATTGGTGTCTGGGAAATCATTCTTTCATCATTCATCTTTCCTTCTAAACCAACAGATCCCCAGAGAAACAAATTGGATATTTTCAACTCCTGCTTTGACTTCAACATTTTAATTTCTGTCCTGACGACAACATCTCAACTCTTGCTTTGACTTCGGCATCTTTATTCCTTCTCAACTCTACAACTGTTTTCTTCTTATAGCACAAGGGTTCCTTTTGTCTCAAGCTGTTAATAAAACTTTCAAATTGAAAACTATCAATATCGTTGTTAACTCATTTGTTCTTCCTTTTAGTATAACAAGAGGCAACAGAACTCTACAACCTCAACTGCCATTTTTGTATAAATGGTAATATTATCTGCCCTTTTGTTATAACTTTTAACATAGTCAGCAACTCTCATAGTAGCCAGCATCTTGAATACATCTTACTTGTATGATATTTGCAGCAAAAAGAGGAAGATTTACTCTCATAATCTCTGAAATTGGCATCAAAATTAAGCCTAATGAAACATGTCGTGTGTGTCTTGATTAGTCACTTACAATGGCTATAACCAATCCCACAAACAAAATTATTAAAGGGCCATAAGTGTGGAAGGTCTTATATTATTTCTTTTCTCTCTCCCATAGTGGGAAAAAACATGCAATGGTACATTGTCTTATCAATATAATATGTTTATAGACTTGTATCAGTGGTCTTTATTTTGATATTTAAATATTCCAGTATGAACATGAGGTGATGTGGAAAATTAATTTGATGATTTTGTGGTTTAATAGAAGCATATACATGCAGACTTGCCTAATGCTTCCAGCCTTATTATGGCCATTCTACAATGTATGTATGTATGCTTTGATAGTAAATGTATGCAGAATTAGATCTGGATTTAAAAAATTTTTTTTAGGTCTATTACATGTTATTTTATCTGAGGATTTTATTCGTTCTCAACAGTTTTCTGAGGGAGATGAAATGTTTTCCTCTTCTTCAGCTGGGTTGTCAGGAAAATATCTTCATGTGAGTTAAAGTTCAAGTGGGTAAAGATGTTTGAGGCTATGGCAGTCAATTATGCTATCTCCTCTTTTAATCTGAGCTGGATGAACTCTGTTGTCGCTCCCCCTAAACAATTCTAACACTCTGTCTAGCTTCCAAAATGGTATGGGTTTGACTGGGTTTTTTCTTATAACTATATCATCTTATTTGATTCTATTGTGGAACTGTCTCATTTAAATCCTTGCAACTTTCTCTTAAACTAATAGTGTAGCAGATTACTGAAATAATCTTTCACTTGGTGTTATAAGCACCCAATTTGGTATACATGTGCTCCAGGACCTATTCTCTCAGAAAAGTATGTTAACTACATTGAAAAACCAAATGGCCGCCATTTTTCAAGATGGTTGCCAGTTGAAGTGATATGAATCTGTGTTTGAACTAAATTTTGATGAAATAATGCTATTTTAATGTTCTATGCATCAAAGTATGTTTTTTAGTTAGAAAAATCCATTTCCGCAAATGCAAAATTGTAATTATTGAAAACTAAGATGATTTGGCTGGAATTAAATGACGGCAAACTCTTTTAGTGCTACATTTTGAAAAAAAAAAAGAATGAAGAATAATATAGCATATACATCTAGGACAGCATATTCTTCAAAGGTCTTTGATATATTTGGTGGCAATGAATACATAAAAGAGGACCCATCAATGATAATAGTATCACATCCTGGTCTTGTGTTGGAAGGAATAACTGTAGCTTCCAGAATTTTTGCAAGTTGAGACTTTTGACCAGTGTGGATTTCCCCACTGTCATTCAGCACCACAGAGAAAACCTGGTTTTCATGTTAGAAAAACTCAAACTGGCCACACTCTCATACTTGGCTGAATATAAAGAGTTGCATGAACAGATGGCAATGATCTTTGAGTACCTGCAGTTTTATGTCACCAGAAGTTTGCTTTGTTCTTTTTGATAGGCTTATAAAATAAAGTTTCATCACTCAGACCATTGAAAAATTCTCAGAAGACAACTTTATTTTTCTTAAAGTGAGTCATTACAAGTTCAGCAGTACTGAGATGTACGATAGTTTTTGAGTTCAATGTGAGAAGGTCTTTTGATTCTCCCTGAAAAGGACTGCTCAGATCCTTCATTTCACCAAACAATTTCTGGACCTTGAAAGAGAAAGATTTCTGACATAGGCTGGTTTTGCTCATGGTGCAAATCTTCACTTGCCACTTTGGCCTGTAATGACAATTCATACTGTGATATTAGCATGCTAACTTCTGATCCAGACACCATCCACTTACTCAGTGCAGCTAGATCCTAAGTTAGCCCAACTACCATCACCTTTCACTACAGCATTAGCCTGTTCACGTGCTTGGTTAATGGCCAAGCCAGAAAACTCCCTGTTAGTCTTGTGTACCACAAAATTTCCCAGTTGAAATTCATTAAAGACCTCAGGGTGAGTAACTTCCAAAGTGACCATGTCTCTAAGATTGATGGGAAGCCATCTGGTATAGTTCACATTGTTGTTTCCAAAGAACAAAGAGATTAGAGCTGTCAGTGCTTCGCAATACAAACTGAAGTTGGCCTCCCTGAAAGACCTGACCAACAAGAACATCACCAATTCCATTGACAACACAAGATCTCAGAATTGAAATTGAGAACTATTTTCTGCATTTCTCACACCAGTCATCAAAATCCAGAGCCTCCTCATTCTCTTCTACATAATAAAGCTCATATGCTTCCTTTTAGAGCATGTATAGGCAACACGCTGTAACTTGGTGCATATGGCATGTTCTTGTAACTCTTGAGGCAGAAAGAAAGGAATCTACCATTCCAGAAGAAGTCACCCCAGACTTCACAAGAACACTTGACCACCCACAGCTTGGAAGGAGATGAAAGACCTTAAATCAGTCATCTCTATGCAGCAGTCTCCAAACATGACAACAAATTTATCCTCACCATACAGGTCAGGCCAGTGCCACTGGACTTGTTTGATAAGTGCATAAATAGGCTGGTCTGTGGTCATCACAGGGACCTGTCCTGGGTTGAGGTGCACAATAGTATGCCTGACTTTGATCATTGAGTGCCTTACAGTGGCAACTGAGTGAGCTTCATCATGAAGGAGGGGCAGAAGTGCTGTAATCCTCACTTCAAATGCAAGACCTCTCTTTTTCTCTGCATGATGGGCTGACCACTCATATTCTTTGGTTAGGAGGACACTTTGCAGAGATTCATATGTAACATTGCCCTTGGGAGGAGAAGAGTTCTTTATTGTGAAGAATGCAAGATAGACATCTGTATATGAGTTGGGGATTTCTGGGACTTTCTTTACTTTGGTATTCTTAATAAGAATTGGTTCCTATACTTCCACTTAAATTCCTAATTTTGTATGTTGAAAGATTGATATGCTGCTTCTATGGAATGATGTGGTCACTGTTGTGGTAGAGGAATTATGGTAGATGTTATCCATTGCAGGAAAGTTTGGGAGAACAAACTACACCTTCCTCTACATATCTGACAACAGCTGCATCTTCCAGCTAACCTGATATGTTGAGTACTCAATGGTATGAAATACTGAGACCATGATCATGGAGCATTTCTACAAGGTGTCTCTTTCTTGTCTTAGCATGAACAGACATCCCTATGTAGACCAGAGATGGAGTTTCTCTGTGTCTGGAATGCCTTTAAGTGGCAGCACCTTTGTATTTGGCAAAGCAGTTGTATTGGATAAGCTGAGCCATGGTCAGGTCATCTGTAGTTGCTCCAAACCTCAGTTGAGAGTTTATGTTTGCTTCATGCAGACAAATTGGAACAAAGCTGGAGGTAATGAAGCATATACTGAAGTCTCATGAAGATTGCCTTCATATTTACATTTGTGATCAAACATGTGCCTTCATAATATCTTGGTAGTTTTGGCAAGAATGATGGCACCAGAGTAGGTTGGTGCTTCTGATATGACAAGACCTACATCCTTCTTGAATGTCAGATAAACATCACATCTATTCTTGTAGGTTTCCAATGTAGGTATCTCTGCCAAAAGCTTTTCTTTCAGTCTGGTAGACTTTTCTTGTAAAGACACCAAGATAGCAAATCTAAATGAAACAGGCCCATCACTACTGTGTCTTGTCTCAATAACATAGGTAAGAAGTTCAGAGAACACCAAAGGGAAGACTTCCTTTTCTTGTTCTTAGCTGCAATGTGTGCCCTCTATGATATAGTGCTGTTAAACAAGTGCCATTACCCTTGGCTTGGCTCTCCCACATTAGCATATCTAGTCAATTCAGGCATAGCTATCTAATAGTGTAATACTACAACTAACTATACTTCTTGCTGAAATATATACGGGAGCTTATTAGATAACATTTGAGACACTCAAGTATACCACAAACTACAGTTTTATTTGTTTTATTGTTTAATGGCATATCATCCTTCTTGGGTTATTTAGTGCTAAATCCATCCTTCTAGAAGAAGAGTAGTGGTACTAGTTAACCCATAGCTGGGAGGATGAAGGAGATTTATACCTTTTCAAAGGGTATTTGTCTGAAAGTGAATGTAATAGCACAACTGGAGTTTGAACTCGCTTACTATGATTCCGCAGTCCAGTGTTTTAACCATTACACCATGAGGACCCCTCCCCACAAACTACAGTTTAGGTTAGTAAACTCCAGCTACAAGTAGTACTCTATAAGTCAACACAACCCTATTCTGAGTCTCACAGCAGTGATGTCACCAGTGTACCCTGGTTGTGCTTTAACATCACTCTTATTCACATAATGCAATAGAACTTGACTGCATCACTTCATAACATGATCACAGATGTTGCCTAGCAATATCTGTGATAATTTTGTAAGACAGCTACAAAAGTACTGATCTTAAGTCATGCAATGGCTGCCATCTCAAAAACTGGTAACTATTTTCACATATTAGTGCCAAAATATATTTCTCCAGTCCAAATACAGTTTATTTAACATTTGGACTAATAACATGTTCATATTTATAGACATTTAGCACTGAAAACCCTTTTTCCTATTTTATGAGATGGCCATCTTGAAAAATGGCCACCATTTTATTTTTCAAAATGAGTAATGTACTTTTCAGAGAGAATAGTTCCTGGAGCACATGTATATCAAATTTGGAGCTTGTATTTATAAGTGAAAGATTCTTGTGGGATACTGACTTAATCTGTTCCACTATAAGCAAATATTTTTCAAACCATAGGATCTTGAATTTGTTCAACATCTTTTCTCTGGCTTCCAAGGTATATATGGGTGTTGACCTCGCAATAGGTTCTGCAAGCATGAAGTCTCTTGGCAGAGAGCTTGCCATTACATGATTTTGATTAGATATTTTCAGCTGATATCTTTGCATTTGCCAATAGATTTGAAAATGATGGCTATTGCATTATGTAATTTATTGAAATCAGAGAAGCTATCAAAGGAAATCATTGGCTCCTTAACATTACTAGTTAATGTATTATAAAAACATTGACCACATGACACTTATTCTAAGGGATCAGACAATTTAAACTACTAGTTGGCCATTTCTTAACTTCCACTAACCAAGTATGCCCATATGTCCAGTAACTAAGGTTTTGGTGGAATTTTTCCAAAGTGATAAGTAAGCAGATCATCTGCATTAATTGCAAAAGAGACGTATTTGAATTTGTTATCCACTGTGAATTCTTTATGCAATTGTTTTCTCATTTCCTGGATAACTTTTAATTTGTTCCTGATGAAAAAACTGTTAGCTTTTATATTTTCAGTAACTATAACAAAACAACATGTGCATCCACTGACACAGACACTTTCTATACAGATGTTAGAATAAGATTTTAACAGAGTTGCTTGTGATTTGATAGCAGAATGTACTGCATGTAGCTCCATCAACTGAAATATTTTTGGTTTCATAAAATTCACTTTTACTTTTGAAAATATTATGTGTGATTTTTTCATTTTGTACACCATAGACAACGAATCCATAGGCCTGTGGCAATGCATCACATAATAGATATAACTTTAATCGACTATCACTGTCCACTACATGTCTTGAAAAGGCTATATTGTGTAGACCCATGAGGTCTTCTGCTATATTTGACCAGAGGTTCTTCATTTCAACTGGTATTTTCTCATCCCAATTCAGTCTAAGTGACCATAACTTATGGAGAAGTATTTTTGCATTAACCATGACCAGAGAACAAAGTTATAATAGATAAAATATTTTCGCTGTCTGGGCCAAAACTTCTCTTTTGGAAAGGACTTCCATTTTTACAGAAGTATTTACAACACTTATATTGTCAGATTCTGGGAAATAATTATAGCCCAAAACCTTTTCATATTCACATCCATGCTGTGCAATAATACCTTCTTTTTCATAATGGATTTTAAAGATTCACAATGCAAATTGCATGATCTCAACAGAAAGTTTTCTTCCTGTAGTCAAGGTATGGCTTCTTTGTACAAGGTGATAAGTTCCTTGAGAGAACTACCAGTCATACATAGATTGTCTACATAAAATGTTTTTTTAACATCCCTGTCCAAGTATCTTCTGGATATCAGTTTATATGATGCTTAATGACATAATTCAGGATGAATGGACATGCATTAAATCCAAATATTAATGTTGTATATTCATTACAGAATAATTTGTTATCATCCTTTATAAAGAAACAAAATCTGTTCTTGTTTTTCTCTGACTTAAGTTTGATCATCAGGAAAGCTTGGCAGATGTCCCCAAACAGCACATATCTGCTGGTGAAAAATTACCGAAGTAATTCAAACATAGTTTATCAGGTTGACTCCTGGATATGAAGCCTCATTTAGATAATAAGCACCTTCAGTTTTCAGGGAGCCAAACTTTTGTAGTTTATTGTTGTTCAGTCTTGAATACTGGCCTGCGTAGTATCCATATATTCAGGGTGGAATGATAAAATTGTCATCCTAAAGAAAACAACACTACAGCTTTATTTTAAAACTTTTATTGAAAAAATCAACTTGATTATGTAGTAGAGCTGACATCTATTCAATGTAGCTGCTTTCAGCCTCAATCACCGCCTCGATACGGATCCAGAACTGGGAGCATGCCTTTTCCACAAGCGCCGGTGGGAGCTTGGTGAATACTTGGCAGATGGTGGCGATCAGGCTGGCTTTGGTGTTGTAGGAGGTCATGTTGGTGAGGTTCTTGACGTATGACCAAACGAAGTAGTCCAGTGGGTTCAGTTCGGGGGAGGAGGGGGGCCAGTGAGAGAAGGGTACAAAGTCGTAGCACTCCTTCTGAAGCCAAGCCTGGGTCTCTTTGGACTTGTGGGCCAGCGCCGAGTCCTGCTGCCACATCCAGGATCTGCCACCGGCCACCTGATTGCACCAGGGGATCACCACACTCTTCAGCACATTTTTGAGTAACTGTTTTCTTTCATTGTTTAAACTTGTTACTAGGCGCCTAGAATTTGAAATATTGTGATGCCCACATATAGGAAATACATGCAACTTTTTAAGGAGTCTCTCTCAGGGGGGCTCTTGTAAATAAATTCTTTCAAATTGTAACTAAAGTAGATGCGGGTTAAAAGTCAAATTTACCTGGAAGTGAATAAATTTGTGACAGCATTAGTGCCTGAAAAAAAAAAAAAATCAAGTTTCTGTTTTTTCTTTTTTTTCTTTCTTTTTTTATCAGTGTCAAGTGATAACCTTACAACAGTTAAATCTACAGCCTATTTTTTTGTGTCATGCCTGAACCTTTATCAATTCACAAATTTGTAAAATTATTTTGCAAATTGTAACAAATACTTGGATAAAATAAGGATAAAGGTAACAGAAAAGAAAACAGGACACAAGGCTTTTTAACAAAGTGTATTAACAATAAGACATGTCAATTGATTTGCAATAAATGTGATATTAATATGTAATATAATGTGTAGATTACAGTATAGATTGTGTTATTAATATTTAATGTGCAGGTTGCAGTATAGAGTGTGGCATTATGTTGTAGCAATACTGAATAAGTGCAGAGAACCAGATGTTGACCCTGAAACATTAAAAAAAATAATGAAAAAAAACTGGTTTGTGCACATCTGGTTAGATGCATTGTTCTGGTTTAGAACAAAAGAAAATTTAATAAGATTTCTGGACCAATCAAAAGTGTTTGCGCTCAAAATAATAAGTGTTTTTGACAGAGCCTTTTGATCCACCAGACAGATATAGATAAGACCCCTTTTTGGCCAGCAGAGAGAGCCTTGTAACAGAGACTACAATGCTAGCAGAAAGAATCAGCACCCACAAGCCAACACATTACAATTCCTTCACCACCATATCCAAGAAAATATTAAGTCCATGCTCACACAAGAACACTTAAGTACATCTTTTAATAATTGTTTTCTTTGAATATTAACTCTTTAACATATCATTTACTGACTCTGCTCAGTCGATGAACTCATTTATTTACACTCAAACATAAAACAGACTTTTGAAAATTGCAATTTTAAATTATAAAATCTTTATCATTTACAACACATGAAGGTTTTTGTTTTTCCTTTTGTACTATTCTTATGGAGGTTAACCTGCTTGTCTAAAACGACCAACCCCCATAATGTAATGTGTTGGTTGCAAAATAATTGTGGTTGCATAACTTATCTTGTCACTTGTTTTGCAACAAGTTGGGCATCTCTGCTTAAATGTGGCCCAAGGCAGAATGAATGGGGCACCAAATGAGACACAAACTCACTCTTGCAGATTTGCTAGTCAAGCTTGCAAACCATTACACAACCTGAGGTGCCCCTATGTCTTGTTTATTTACAGAAAAGAATACATTTCTGTGGGACAATAAGTCCCAAGGATTAAAAGGGGGTGGGGAAAAGAAGGGGTCTTTTGATGACTGAGGCCCTAGCTAGTCACATTCATCAACCCATTCACTCATTACAATATTACAGCCATTCATCAACTTCCATGCTAGAAACTCCATAATACCACAATCTTTTCATGAAACCTACTTTAAACTCAAATGAAATGAGTTATATATATTGAGATGATTAAATAGGGGAATGGGAAGAAAAACCTAAAAGTGGCAACAAAAAAAAAAACACCCTTTAATTGTTCCCCCTATTTATGATTGGACAGCCAACTGTTTTCTGGTATTTTAGGGTCTGAAACAAGCCAGACTGCCTCTAAGAGAGAGGTGGAACTATTCTAAAAATGGACAAAATAAAAACTAGGCGAGAAGCATCGGCCAGCGATTGGTAATATGAATTATTTGCATGAGAATCCAAGATCCTACAAGTTTGGGCAATAAAACATTATAGGATTAGGCATAAAAATAAAAGGGAAAGGGGATCTTGGTTGCTATAAACTAGATGACAGGGTCATGACACACAACGTTCCACTAGCTAAGGAAAAAAGGGTGACAATGAAACAACTACTTACCTAGAGTGGGGTCCCAAGAGACCCAGACCATTGCTGCCATGTGTAAGAAGAGGAGGAAAGGATGACTCTAATGTTGCTCCCTTTCTTACGACTAGGCTTCCTGCATACACCCACCTTTTGTTTAATGTTATATGGTCCAAGCATTTTCTATTACATATGATCTTCACCCTAAATTGATACCTAAAGAAAAGAATCAGATCACGATCAGAAAAGTCTGCACTGTCATACACTCCCTTCTTCTGTCTTGTCCAAATCACCATTTTGGCTACAGCTAGGATTGCAAGAAACACCACACATTTCTCACCCTTCCATGGAAGCAAAACATTGTATATGATGTAACCAACATTGAGCAGCACAAGCTGTTTTGGATCAATGCAAGCCATCCACTCCCTGAAGTTACTCCAAAACAGGCAAACCTGTAGTAGTAGAAGGCATGCAACTTCTTCCACCTCTCTGCCACAGCAGAGGCAATCAGGCATATTTGCCAGACCTGCTTTGAAGGCCCAGTTGCGAAAAGGTAGTGCATTCCAAGTGAGTCACCAGGTGAGCAAGAAAGAGTTGTTAAAGAAGCTCGAGCCTGGCGCCTAATTCTATTGGGAGTGAATCTCCCCCAGTGACCAGCTGAGTCACTCCTTGGGTGGATCTGAAGCAGCACCCACCATTAGGTCCCGATACAGCTCCTTTCGAGGCCAAGAAAGGTCACTGAACCAAAATAGCTTACGAAGGGCCTTAGGGCACTTGGCAAAAAACAGTGCTTCACCTCTTGGCCTACAGCGGCTCTCAGCCACAGGGTTTGATGCAAGGTTGAGAAAAGCCACCTCAACTTTGCGCTTCCACACTGTTCTCGCCATCAAGTATTGACCCAGGAAGGCTAACCTTTCAGCAAGCCAATGGCTCTCCAGATCGGGCATTCCCAAGCTCCCATTATGGGAAAGTTGATAACAGACCTATTTGCAGACAATTGGTTTTCCACCTTGCCACAGCAACATGGCGAGGGATTGTTGCAGCATCCATTAATAGTTCTCAAGCAGGGGAAGTACAGACAACTGGTAAAGGATCAGGGGGAAGATGTACATGGCGCACACCTCTACCCTGCCCTTTAAAGACAACCGCCTTCAAAGCCAGGTACCCACCTGCGCTTTTACTTTTGCTAGGACCGCAGTTGGAGGACAGACCCAACCAACACCCCAAGGATGCGGATGGGTCTGTCGCTCCAGCAGAAAGGTCCAGGCAGGGGAATGCCACCCCTCTAGGCACCTCACTGCAGACCTTCGCTCTTATCAAAGTTTATCTTGGCTTCTGCAATCTGTTTGCACCTCACGATTGCCTACTTCACAGCCTCTTTGTCTGAAAGGCAGGACATGAAAACTGTGATATCATCAGCGTATGTGTAAACCTTTGCCCATTGGTTGCCGACAAAGAGAACTCCAGGCAGGGCCGAATTTGCTCCCTCATCCCTAAGTCTCCAGGGCGGGGTTCCAAAGCAAGTAAGCAAGTTTGAACTCCAGTTGCACTATTAAGTTCACTTTTGGACAAATGCCCTTGGGAAAGGTATGAACCCCTTTATCCCACCCATGTTAAATAGTATCACTGCTGTTCTAGAAGGATGGCTTTTGCATTAAATAACCAACAAAGGTGGATATGCCATTAAACAAAGAAACCAACCCAAAGGTCTTTATGTCCAGGCTATTATTAACAAGAAGAATGAGGTTTTCACATCTTTTTTTTAATTTTATACAAGGCTCTGTTGTGGTAGTATTGCCATCTGGTGCTCATTTAAGTTTTTTTTAGTCAACAAAGGAGGTAATATATCTCAACATCTTTCTTTTTTAGAAAAGGAAATTTTAACTTGAAAGCAAAACCATTAAAAATTCACTTTGACTTGTGGATAAGTTTGGTAAAAAAATGGAGCAAAACTATATATACATATACACTTGGACATTTGGGAATAATTATGCCCATTAGAGTAGTTCAAAGCATATAGGATTAAATTTCCTAAATTATATTTATTTGTAATTATCAGAATAATCTGAACATAATGCAATACAGTTGTAGCAGAAGGAATTTTGGTTTGGCGTGCAATTTAATTCGACGCATAATTTCACCCAATCAGGATTACTTATCCTATTGAGTCCAGATCTCCCCTCCAGGCAGCAGAAATTGGGTAAGCTGCCAAACACACTCTCTTTGGCTGAACAACGCCGTCCAGTGCAGACGTCTCACTGGCGGTTCTCCAATAGCAGCAGCAGCATAGACACATGAGAGAACCTATCTAATTTATGGATTCCTTGTGTCTATTTTTCTCTTAGACCAAGGAATCCCAGTTGAATATGAATTAGATACATTCAATACGCCACACACAGGAACAACTCTATGTCACCCCCAAAATTGGCTATGTTGATGCAATGCTTAATCCCACTTCTGACACCTAGCTCTATTTTCACCTCTGGGCAACATTAATGGAGGCATGCACGCCTCTCCCCAAATCCACCAGACACACAAAACTCATGGTGACTCCAAAGTTTATTTCCTCCAACGGCAAAGAAGACTTTCGCTAAACTACGGCAAACACAATCACTCGCATGTCCGACGATACGCGCTGCTTTCTCAACTCTATCGTATCTCCATTTCGTCTCTTTACATTTTTCCTTTTCCATGAGGCTTGCAGCACAGAAGCAAACTCTATTTTCCATGCGGCAAATAAAAAACTATTCCTTAGAAACATGACTTCGACATCTTGGAACTTCTCTCCTTTATATACCTAACAACAATTAGCAAGGGAATTATACACTTAGCGAGGAAAAAACTCAACGTAAATACACACACGCACGTTACAACTCTTCCTCGCTCAACAAAAACAAATATTCCTCACGCTAAACGCTCAATACCTGCACCAACAAATATTTTTCTGAATTATTCAAATTCTTTACAAATGTAGAGGATTTTGACTTGCATTACAGTTTTTTAATTTTGATACACAGTTAATAAATAAAATCAACTTCGCTAAATATCTCAGATACTATATGGACATAAAATCTGTCAATATGTTTGAGATATATCTCTCTGACATTGATAAATTGTGCAAAAACATAAAATACCAAGTCAAAGTCTCGCACTAATAAAACTAAACTTTTTTTTTTGTTTTTATTATTTGAAAATGTATTCATAACTCAATACACTAGTTGTCATTAACAGCCCAGTCGCCTGGGGCTTTATAATACGTTGACTACATCTATGTAGAGGGGTAAATGAGCTCTGACATGTTTAAAAATTGTTACCAACAAAGTATTCGTTTACAAATCATATATATTTAATATATATGAATAAACAAGATTTGGCATTAAATAACCAACAAGGGTTGATATGCCATGACGATGACTGGCCCTAATTGTTATTCGAATGTTCAAAAGTTGCCCGTCAATTAAAAATGTTGCACAACCCTGACATAGACGTAAGTCTTAAATGTTATTTTTTTTTTTTTTTTAATTCGACAAGTTATCTGCCCTTACTAGGAAATAAATTACCACTCAAACCATTGTGGTACGTACGAGGTGCTTGACTCTGGAAGGGATTTTATTTTATTCTTGTGTTTGAAATATTTTCATCACTCAAAATGCTTCTTATGTACTATGATAATGGAGATGGTGAACGGGTTTATACCCTCAAGGTAAGTTTTTCTATTAAAACGGTTTTAAAAAGACAGCTTCTGTCGAATGTGTTTCTCGTAATGGTCATTGTGTTAGTGGAGTGTCTAGAGATAAAGAGTAGATACTTTTCTCCACGTGGTACAGGTTATAACTTCTAAAATATTAAACTTATATGTAAACTGCTCCTTTTTCAATTTTCTGGAAACTTCTCTATTGTGGTAATGGGTGTGTGCGTGTTTCTTTTGTTTGATATGATGTAAGAAAATGCATAATTTCTATGGTCACCGAGCTTTCTAAAATAATATCATGCACCTTTTAGTTCCAATCACACTATTACGTTCACCTTCGTACTCATACCCTTGGAAAAGTATGAATATCCTCCCAGAAATTGGTTAAATAGTATTACAGCTATTGTACAAGGATGACTTGGGTGCGAAGGTTGATATGCTATTAAACAAAGAAACTACAAAACACATTATTATTATTAATAATTACTGCAGTTCTGTATAGAAACAGACTTCATTTCTACACGTGTCTCTCCGAGTGTTTTTTTAAGCACTTTTTTTATTTGCAAAAAAAAAAAAAAAAAAGAGGATATAGGTTTTATTAAAATAAACTATAAATTTTTTGTCTTTCTCGCTTCATAAATTTGTCCCTTTTTTTGTGTTTGTTTTAAAATGTATATAAACACAAACATTTTTTTTTTTCCCCGTCAAATCTATGTTCAGTCAACTGGATATCCGTAAAAACAAAAATGTAAATCTAAGAAATCATATTAGAGTAATTTTGCAACTTATTTTTATGGTGATCAACTTGGCTACTGAATATATTTGCGAGGCAAACTGTACTGTTCGTTGTTTTATTTATCTATTTATTTATTTCGTGTGAGTAGGTTAAAAAATTATAAATGAAGAGTTTAAATTCAATCTTCACAAACCACGTGTTGGCCATATATCCGCGCTAAGTCCACTTATTCCGACTTTAGTTTGTCTGATCTGATATTACTTTTACTTAATCAAATGAAATTAACAATAATAATTTAGGTAAAAATTAAGACATGACCAGGTATAAGTTTGAATAAGTATGGCTTCAAAATATTTAAAAAAAAAAAATCTGTTCGTATGGGTCGATAGTATTAAAGTTACAAAAAATAAAATTAAAAAGCAATACAATTTATGTAAATAAAAACAAATTGTGCTCGGTGTTTATTGGTCATTTCACGTGACCAGCAGTCATATTTTCTAACTTTTTTTGAAATGTATTTTTCTCTTTATAATATTTCCTAAATGATAAAAGTATATTATAGGTACTAAAAATATAAAGAAAGCGTAATTACTGACCCTCTTTTCTATCTTCAACAATAAAATTTAGAACTCTACTTGACCCTGTGAAGTAGAAATGAAAAAAAAAAAAGCCGTTAAGATCAAAAGCAGATTGTTGGTTTTTGATCCCGCCCTCAAGAATTGTTCGAGAAAACAACTGGTTGGTTATAAAAATATTTTTTGAAGACAAATAAGTCGGCATTTACTTTCAATATAAAGTATTAATAGATAGAATATACCGTTTAGGAGGCATAAGACTCAAAAAGCACATATTTGTAGTTAAAAAAAAAAATGCAACCACCTCAATCACTTTGCTAAATGTTGCGGGATGAAAATTAAGCAACGTCCTTGCTGGGGGTGGGGAATAAAACACAGAGGAATTTCTTTAAGTTTACTAACAATGGAAAATTCTCTACTCTTCTTTTTAATTTAAAGATTTGCGGTGGCCACCTGAAATTTAAAATACACAGGAGCGGACATTACAGTAATAAGCCACAAAACAAATCTTCGGATTAGACCGGTTGAAGGACGATTTAGAAGCCCGAGTAGCAAGTTGTGTGAAGGAAAATTCCGAATTTCCACGATGAATAAAGGAAAAAATACATCGAGCTATACGTACTAAACGGTTGGGACAAAATTTACTGTCCAGAGAAGTTGCCAATTTGATGGGAAGGGTTATTAAAGTCGACTAAGGAGACTGTATGGAAGGTAAACCAGTAAAAAGTCATCTAAGATGTGAACCTATAATGCGTCACGATAGTGAGATGGAGACCGTTTCCTCTTCTACCAAAGATAAAAACCGAACTAAAACGTCTAGAAGACAAGAGTATAAAAGAAAAACTCACCCAACCGACTGACTCGTGTTCGCCAATTGTTCCAGTAAAGAAAAAAATGGCCATATGCATTTATGTACCGACCTAATAAGACCCATCCTTGCGGTCAAATGTAAATCGTATAAGTTACTCAACCTCGATGATATAGCGCCAATGGGACGTTATTGATTTAAAGTTACCCTTTTTAGTATCATCGGCATCTGTGATATACTAGCGACGTTATATTGGCGTTATTAGATTAGGAGTAGAAACTATTATGAACGTTTACGGGAGGACCCATTCGATACACTATGAACGACTGAAGAAAACTCTTGAACAAATAAAACAATCTGGTATTAAACTCAATAATGAAAAAATGTGAATGTCATTTTTTTTTCTTATGTTCATAATTTCTCGGAAAAGGTTAGTCTTCAAGGTCCACTTGCACTATAGTGACTGCAGAGAGAGAGAGAAAGAAAGATGCAACTCAATATAATTTTATTAGTTCCCTTTTAGGCTCAGAATTGTGCAGTTTATTAGGAAAGTGATATAAATTTTGTGCCAAAATATCTAAAATTTTGTTTTTAAGGTTTTGCTTATTTCTTTAACATACGAGCACGCTATGAAAAACGCCTGACTTGACTGACAAGTCTTATTTTTTATTTATTAAAAAAATTCATTTGTTTTCCAAGTCCAAGTGATTATTACATAAAAGCAGTCCAGAACACATTAGATTTCATTAAAACTTCCCTCCTCCTTTTTTGACTTTCCAAGCAATTGTCTTTAGAATTATCATAAAGTCAAGTGATTTTTTTTGATTTTTTTATTTATTTATTTTTTTTTTTTTTTGCAAGTAACTGATGGAAAAATATTTTTCGTATTTCCATTGAAAAAAAAAATCCTTTCAACTTAATTCTGCCTTTTCATCGAGTAAAGATTCAAAACATATTTAGAGTGTTGACTGTAGTCATAAAAAATCGAAAGACATCCACAATTTTCTATAAATACGCTATTTTCATGATTTCTGTCTGACACTACCATAAAACAATTTTCTACTTTAAAACTTCGTTTTCTTGGATTATATGGGAAATAACTCTAAATTCCTAAATGGCAAAACAAAAGGAAAAAAGCTTTCAAAACAAAGTATCTACCAAATAACTATTACGAGAGATTGAAGGTCTTATCAAGAAAAGATCGACTTCTTGGTTTTTTTTTTTTGTTTTGTTTTAGAAACGATGTGCCGAGTGTATTGTATTTAATAGATTGAAAAATTTTAGTTTTTTTAATTCTTTAAATATTTTACTATGTACTTACATTTGGATAGTCTATGTGTGCATGCTTTTAGCACATACAATATTTTTGTCTTAATTAAAATGCCGAAGTTTTAAAAAAATGTTTAGAAAAACAAAATATTGATCTGCCATAAAAATTATCTATTAAAAACTCCCGTGATGTGTTACTAACTTAACCACTTGAACAAATTAACATAGCATATGAGAAATTCTTTCATCCTGTAAAAAAAAAAGTGTTGCATCCTGGTTTCAAGGAGTGAAACGGCACAGACTAGCTTTCAACAAATTATTAAAGTTAAATATTTGGTTGAGTCATAAGTAGTTTCTGTTGAAATATAATTTATTCATGAATAATTTCAATCAATAATATATTCATCATTATTTTGAATTATCTTTTGCCATTTATCAGGTGGCTTATTAATTCCTTTCTTGTAAAATTCACCTGGTTTTGAGCCCAAGTTTTTCCACAGATGTTTTTATCTGATCTTGAGAGAATTTTTTTGTCATTCAGAACATTTTGTAGAGAACAAAAAAAGATGGAAATCACTAGATGTCTGGTAGATAGGGTTGAACAGACCATACTAAATCCAATATTTTCCCTGCATGGTTCTTGCTGAATATAGCTTTTTATTATCATGGAGAAGTACAATGTTTCTCTTATTGATGAGTGCAGGATGTTTTCTTAGATTTTCAGGCACATGCTACAGCTGTTGAGAGAATAAGGCTGCATTGCGTGTTTGATTACAGTTTAAAAACTCAAAATGAATAATACCATGGTGATTCATCATACACATAGCATCTTTTCTTCCATGAAGTTCTGACTTTGGGGTAGGCTACAGAGATTCATCCTTGTCAATCCACTGCCTTTTGTGTTGAACTTTGTTATAAAAAATCCTTTTTTTTTCTTTTTTCCCCCCACTGGTAATGATATTCTTGAGAAATGGGTCATTTCCTTCTTGAAAGACTTGTTGCTATGGATATGAGATCTTTATTCTTCTAAGAGTATGAGGAACCCAAATGCTCACTTTTCCTATTTTGGAATGTGTTGAGGTCAAGTGCTAATTCTCTAGTATTTTTGCACAGATTGCATTCCATCAATTCTCTTGAAGCATCTTGATCAAGGTCTGATGAGTGTCCTGATCTGGGTTCATCTCTCAATGACCTATCACCAGAATTAAACTTTAAAAACCAGTTTCAGACTTGGCAGTGTGTAATGGCACCTTGGCTGTAAACACTGAAAGTTTCCTAGCAGTTTCTGCAGTGTTTTCATTATTCTTAAACTTGCACAACATTACATGTCAAATATGCACTTTCACTTCCTCCATTTTTAAGGGTGTGAGATTATGTGTATTCTTTTACTATTGAAATAAGAATGACTGATGAAGGCACTCTTTAATCAAGTAATTTTTGGTTGCATTTAAAACATTAGAAGTTTGAAATGCTTAGTTACACCTTCCTTTTTAAAAAAAAGAAAATTGTTTTTGACTCGACCCAATAATTCCTAAAATCTGATTTGCATTTAATATTCCTTATTTCATCCCATCAACGTTTTTTTTTTTTTTTTTTTTTTTTTTTGTGTGTGTCTACTACCAAGGTCTATAGGACTTATTAGTAATAGACATCTGCCACACTGGCCAATGACATATTGGTAGGGTGTTTTAATTCATTTTTCCTCTTAAACCAGTTCTATGAAGGCTAGAGAGCTTTGCATATATTATTTATCTATAACTGAGGAGGGGACATTAGCATGAAGTGAAATGCAAACAACCAGGAACATGAACTTAGCCAATTTCATTATTCTCAGTGGTAGCCATTATACTGCTTTATTTAACAAAGGGCATTTTGAAAAAAATTGATATTATAAAGAGTGTTCAGTATAATGATATATGCCCATGAGATCATCAGACCATGATTCCATAGGTGAGAAACTGACAGTCATCAAGTGCCATTGACTGTATCTAGGCTTTCTTAATTTAGGTACATATGCTCTCACTGATTTGTAATATAATAACAAAAACAACAAAAACACACCCTATATAATGTTAAAAGAATTCAGTATAATCTTATCGCCCCCTAACCCTGCCCAATATCTAACATCAATTTTTTTTTCTAATTAAGTAAAGGATTAATTTCATAACTTTTGTGCACCCACTGATCCCCCTCTTTTTTTTTTTGTATGTACTTTGATAGTAACATATGGCACTACTAGGATGTTTTTCTAAACTAAATTTAAACTGATGCTGAATGTTTCCCCAGTTTAGTTGGTAATGGATCTGGTATGGATAACTATGCTTCTTTGTAGCAAAAGAGAGCATGAATTTATTTTGCTAGGAACTTATCCTTTTATTATTATCTATAAACATTTTCTGTTCTATAATTTTTAAGAGATGAAAAACTACTAAGTTTGATTTTTATGTAAATGTTGTGTGTGCAAGATTTCAGTGCATCAGAATTTTTAATTAATTGATGAAATTCAGAAGAAAAGCAGCAAATTTTATGTCAAATTTAAAGAAAAAAATTATATATAATATAATTATATATAAAAATTTTATATATATAATATTCAGTAGCTTTTAAGAATTTATAACTTTTTTGGTGTGTGTACTTTGTTATACATGTATTCTAAAAACTTTTTTTTCTCTCTCTCTAGAAAATTGATCCAACAAATAAGCCAACCCACAGTGCTCATCCAGCTAGATTCTCTCCAGATGACCCTTACTCACGGCAAAGAGTTACTGTGAAGAAAAGGTTTGGCCTCTTGCTTACACAAAAACCAAAGGAAAAATTTTGAAAAGGCTGTGAATTTATTTTGTAAAGAAATTTTATGTCCACTATTCATTATTCTTCATCTCAACATTAAACACTAAACAAAGTTCACTTGCTCTCTTTGTATTTTTATTTACATTTTTCTCATGTCAAGAATGTAAGCAGATACTAAAAAAACTACAATTGTTTGTAGTACTGGCACAAGCTTCCCATCAAAAACAAATGGGATTATTTGTGTATGGATTGGTGCATCTTCCTGTTGTAGAGTGGAACAGTGCTGATCAGTGTCACACTATGGACCCTTGGCATGGTAGTATAGAGTTTGATATGTGTGTATTCCTGGTAGACATATAAGTAAGTACTTATAGATGTGTATTTGTGTAGATGTAACCATGTGGTATGTAATAAAGTAAAGGGTGAAGGAAGTAATTAGCTGGCCTGGCAGGCTAGTGGGTCAACATGGGTTTGAACAAAGTGACCATGTGACTTCAAATAAACAGGAAATGACCAACCACTTCCTGTTTCTCAAGTTCTACTGCTCTAGATCTAGTGTGATCTGCTAGGATCATGAAAGCTAGTCTAATTCAAACGTGTATTCAACTTTTTTTTGTATGTTTTATGATACCGCCTTGGGCAGTGTGGAGTCTCTCAATGCAGTGAATAGATACAAGGTGACGCTAAAGCAGTCTGTCACATCTGATCTTACTTGGATAGACTTATTTTGAATTATTTAGTGCATATAACCCTAGTTTAAGCACTGGACCTTGCTCTCAATTTTAACCTCTTTTTAGATATCAATGTGTATATATTCTGTAAATATTTCTGAATGGCATGTCTTGTTTTCTTACTATGATAACAAAAATACAACTTTATAACACTTGATTGAATAGTTTCACAGCCCCTCCCAATACTTAGGATCAAGTATCTTATTTTAGAGTTTTGTAGAAATAAATACAAAAAAGATATGTAGACTATGCATGTAATATTTTTGTTAGATTTCTATAATATAGCATATACATGTAACAACCAATCAACTTTAAGATAGCTTAGCACTCCTGCCACCAAACAGGGTGGGTAAGTCAAAATTGATCGTGGTCTCTGGGCATTCCTTCCTGGGCTCAACCTGCTTTGCAGAGGTATGCCAATGGGATCAAGCATTTTTAGTCTAGCTGCACATGAGTCTCAATTTGTGCATGGGTCCCTACCATAAAACAATCTTATATCATATATCAACTTGGGAAGTTGGTTACCACCCTCCTTTTAATATTAGAAGCTTGAGTCCAGGCACGGATGCCTGATTATAGTTTAAACTGGACAACAAGGTCTAGTGCTATACTTGCTGGTCAGTAGCCATTTCCATAGGTATACACAGATAAAATCTGGATTCTAGCAGAAGTTACAAAGAAACAAAAACTTTCTTTATTATAATTTCTGATTACAAGTAAAACAAGACATGAGAATTGGCTTTTTCATTTTATTAAGATTCAAAAATAAGAAAAAGACTGTACAAAAAATTTTAGTTACATTATGGCAAGTATTTTCCATTTTTAAATCATGTTTATGAGAAGGGAAACCTGATATTTTAATATTGGAAACTTCTCTTGATAAGAGCTGAGAATATTGAGTTGTACTTGCCAATGTTGGATTTTTCCCCCCTTTTTAATCCATGCAAAGAATCCATAGTTGTGTTATTTCTGCTTTAAAATGCCTGAACTCATTTCAACTGAATATTTATATATTGCCCTTTGATACCCCACCAAATTTTGAGGAAATTGCTTTACTGAGTTAGGCATCACAAATCCATATGAAATGAATTTTTCAAATGGTCCAATTTTTGCTGAGGTTATTTTCCAAAGCTCCTTTAAAAAATTTGGTCTAAATGCAAAATGGCAACTTTACAATAAAATAAAAGCATTTCAATAAGTGCAGACATTAATTTTACTGGGTAGAAAATATTTAAAATCTATTCTTTACATTTGAATATTGCACTGAAAATTTGTCATTTATTTTAATTTATTGCACAAGAAATAAATATGAAAAAATGAATTGGCTTTTTGTATTTGCTAAACATTTATCAGTATGCATAAGATAACAAACCAATATATTAGTGAAATCAATGTTTTTCAACATTAATTACAAAATATATACTTTCAAAATGATGAAAAGCATGCTGCTTGTAATCAATCTTAACAAGAGGAAATGAAAATGGAAGATAATGAAGACTTGACAAAATTAATGTTAGTTCATACAGAACATGTTCATAAGCCTTTCTCATGAGTCGAATCAATGTTTGCAAATATTAATCAACTATAACAATAATTAAGATTAGGACATTAAACCAATAATAAATAAAACAATTCTATTAACAAGAAACTCTGATCCAAGTATCAACTATATAATGATCCAATTTCTGTTCTACAATAAAGATGGTACATTGTGGCAAAATTTATCAGCACAGTGGCATTAAAATGTTTTAACTTTAAAGAATAAAGCATTTTTGAATCAAATTTAATAAGTGTGTGGTGAAAGTGACTTTCAGGATTTCTAAACAAAGATATTAGTATATCGGATGTCTTGACATCAAACTTAATATGACCATCAAAAGTGGCCTTTAAACAAAGTTAATTAAAATACATTCCAAAATTGTATAAACAACGGTTTGTTATTAAGTCAAGTTTTCATTCTTTATATTGTATTTTTAATGAACTTGAGGTTATATTTTCAATTTTTCTTTTTCTCTAATGTTACAATACTTTTACTGAAAATAAACTAATATGCAACAATTTTTTGACTTTCTGAATCCTATTATTTTCGTGAAATAGGTCTATCAATTAGAATGATTTTAAAAATAAATAAGAAAAAAAAGTTACCTGTTTCTGGGATCATAAAAAGTATATTCCAAATACCTTTTTTTTAACAAGAATTCTTCCAAGCTGTAGCTATGTCAGTATTATTGTATGATTGTACCACTTGAACTTTAACAAAATGATGTGCGAAAAAGCTGCAGGGAAACTACAAAAGGATGTTGCTAGATGTTTTCAACAAATCTTGGAAGCAGTATCCTACAAAACAGCAGTTCTATGGTCACTTACATCCCATCTCTCAAACTATCAAAGCAAGACCAGCAGAAAAATTAAGGGCGACATCCACCCACAGACTCCTACAAATGGACATACCAGTTTTGGCTGACCAGCAAAAACTTACATTCATGAGCTTGGTGTGGACACTGGATGCCGTCTAGATGGATGATATGAGAGAATCAAGGAAAGTTAATAAATGTTATTGAGGGGTTATGTGACCATTGTTCAAAGATAATTTGAATCTAATACTATCAAAAAAAAAAAAAAAAATTTTTTTAAATTTTCTGTTGACTGGGAGGAAACGTCATAACTTTGGTTTCTGATAAGAAGAAAACTTTCAATGAAACAAAATATAAGTATTAACCTGACAGGTCCAATTTAGCATTAAACTTACACTGTAAATAAAACTCCTAGCTAAAAATTTAAACTTCTAGAATTTTTAAACACATGTTCTGAAGTCCCATTAATAATCACAGAAATAGTTCTAGCCATTTTCAAGTTATGCAATGATTAACAGATAGACAAAAAAAGACATTTAGTGAATTGTACAAAGATTAGATGAAGGTGATGTGAGAAGTGGTGGTGGTGGTGAAACAAAAACTGAATTGACATGTGTAATGAAATTACTCTTTAAATTTTCACTATTTATAAAATCAACAGAGAACATTAGTTACTGGATTTAATTTTTTTAGATATAAATCATTATTTCAATGAGCTTATTAGCTCCTGGTAAAGAGATGAACTCATGTTCCCTTTTGCCTTGGGGAAGCTTGATTCTCTGTACCTGCTGCTTTACCAAAGCTACAAGAGAATGGTATCATAAGTCCAAATAACACTTTTAAAGCTACTCAATACTCTTGCTGTCATAGAAATAATGACTTGAGTGAGTTGCAATAAAAAGCAACTAGAATTAATATGAAGGATAATACTAGGCATTATTATTATCATCATCATCATTAATAATAATTAGTTTAGGGAGATTTAGAATTTGATAAAAAAGCCAATTCTTTATATGAAATGTAAAGAACTGCTACATGTGTAGATGATTTTTTTAAAAATTGGTTTTGAAAGAAAATCTGAAATCAAAATATACACCTGCCATATTTTTAGTCTTGTCTGCACCTTGGAAATACAAGGTGCATACGATAAGTTTCCAGACTTTTTTCGTATGGGCACTTTTATTGATAGTACACACATGAAACTCTAGTCCCCTTCAAAGTAATCTCCTCCGGCTGCTATGCACTTGTACCGTTCCAACAACTTCTGGAAGGCCCCATCGAAATCCTCTTGTGTGAGCGTGTCAATGACCTTCATCACAGCCTCTTTCATCTCTCCAATTGTCTCATAATGACAGCCTCTAAGCTTAGGGAATAACAAAAAGTCATAGGGAGCAAGGTCTGTACTATAGGGAGACTGAGGAACTGTCTTGATGCCCATCTTGGTCAAATAGTCTGTGACAAGGATGGAGTTGTGGACTGGTGCATTGTCCTGGTGGAAATGCCACTGACCCGATTTGAAAAGTGCTGGCCTCTTCTGACGGAATCTCTTCCTGAACTCTGTTAAAACCTCAACATAGTAACCCTAAGCCTAACCCTTTGGCCAATCAACTCTGGTGTATTGACTTCCTTACTCCTCCCACACCTCTGATCACCCCTCACAGACTCCCTGCCTTCCTTGAATCTCTTATGCCACTCAAAAACTGATGCTCGATTTATGCAAGATAGTTAAAAAGCAGTCTGAAGCATTCCATAAGTTTCTCTGGCATTTTCCCCAAGTTTAAAACAGAATTTTATTGCATGTCATTCTTCTAAAGTGTCAGATTGCATTTTTGAATTTCACCAGCTGTGAGAATCAGGCTTTAGTAGGGTGTATTCCAATTCCTGCTGTAGCTGTTCATTTGAAGCTGAAATCATAAAAATTGGTCAGTCATCTCATAAGATGTATAGCAATAACATACTGAATTTTCAAGAGTTTACAACAATTTTAAAGGCCCGTACGAAAAAAGTCTGGAAACTTATCGTTTGCACCTCATATCTATAGCCAAACTTTTGGAGCTTCAGCATAGAAATAACACTCTAAATTGATGATTTTGGAAATCACCTTTTAATAAAAATTGTTCTTTACAGTTTTGTCTGCAATCTTATTTTAAAGGATTTCTTAAATCTTGTTATTTTCTAGTGACCCCAGGCAAAATGCTTTCCAAATTACCTGGGCAATAACATCTCTTGGTATTAATGTTGGGATAATGGCAAAATGTATTTCCCAATAGTTACTCTAAATGTTTTAATCAAAAAAAAAAAAATCGAAAGCAATCATTTTCAACTTTAGTTTCCTAATAATAGTTTTTTCTTAAAAACATTTGTCATACAAGACAGTGAACTGGTTTTTCTAAAATTGCACAAAATGTTTTAATCAAGTGAAGAAACTGAGTAAATATAAAGATTTTTGCAAATTAAGTTTTATTTTTCATTTACTTTCACTTGTTTTATTTTTAAAATGCAAAAAATAACTAATCATTTTTCTGCTTAACACTTTCTGATAACAAGTTTAAGCCATTGATCAAAAGTCAGCAAAGGTATGATTGCTAGACATCCAAATATGTAAAGCTTATTTAGTAAAATGTTACCTTAGAGAAATCTGAACTTAAGAACAAGATAAATTGGACTTCTTAACTTTGTACAGCACCCATAAAGTTTATTTAAATATCATCATCTTATCATCAATATTTTACTTGAAATTTAGAATAATTTAATTTGTACAACTAGGTAACTAGAAGTAATTTGGGATAAAACATTAGGAGCTTAATTTGAAATAATCAGTTCATATAATTTGTTGATAGTTAATGTTTCATAAACCACCAACACATAAATTAGAAAACTTCCTAATACTTTCAATAGAAACAAATGATGAGGATATTAATCATTCATAAGAAATATTCTAACCTTATAAAAAACATGGTTGAAGGAGAAAAAATGACACTATTTTCAAGCTAGAAAATTAAAAGATTTGCCTTAAAAAAACCCCAAAAAAACAAACAAACAACAACCCAAAATTAAGGTGGAATGAGTTGCAGAGTTCAGTATTCCTTGCTTAAGTCCTAAATGTTGAAATTGGTCAGTACTTTAATGTATGAATATTGCCTGAAAGATAAAGATATACATTTTAGTTAAGGGTAATTTTCTATTAAAAAAAAAAAAAAACAAATATTTCTTTTAAGTGTGTCCAGAATAAAAAGAAACATGAAAATTTCCAGCAAAATATACAGAAATGGACTTGCTTCAAATTCTTACAATAATTTGTCAATCTATGGGGTGTCTACAAAAGAAATAGACAATGTAGGGTAAATTATGGTTAGGATATTAATTTGATATTCAAACTAAAGAAATTCTCATAACATAACTTCATTAATGTAACCAAATAGGAATAAAAATACAAAAAGAGAAGAGGTATATGTGTAGTTATAAAAATAAAAACCAGTCAATTTTACCTACTTAGCAAAAATATCTTTTGGTTATGTCAGGCTTATGTAATGTACCAACTGTGTTAAGAAACATTGTATAAGTACAGTGGCACAAAGGTGTCCAGAGACAGATGAATTTATATTCACATGCAGAGTCAAGAGAACTATATTTGTGGCTTTTTTCTCGTCTCTGTGGCAACTACTTATATTGCTGCCTAGTGGTCATTCAAAAATTTATTTTTCAGATAAGGGCTGATAATTCAACAAGTTAAAAAACCTGAAGATATTAACACTCATCATACAGTTTTGTAGAAAAAAAAACACTTGAGATCTATTTCTGCAACTTATAGTTGGCTTACTTGACTGATATGAATTGCTTCATTTAATTCAAACAAAACTCCTTTTTCACAGCAACAGTTTTAGACTCCCTGACTGAACAAAACACCTTGTGTTACTGAAAGTTTTAATAATAAAATTCTACTGTTTCTTTACAAAACTGTATCATGTTAATATCTTAAATGGTTTTATATAAATTTTTGAAACAGTTCATTTCTTTTGTAGCTATCCCATGTTTGTGCAAAGTGATACAAACAATGTATATTCTATAATTTTGTTAAATGATTATCAGTAGAATGCATATACACAAATACATGAGATAATTAAATATTTTAGCCCAACAACAGATTTTATTTTAAAAGATAAATATAAATATAAAAGTAAAAATTGAATCTGCAAATCTAATATTTTCTACTTGGCTTAAAATTGTGGGATAAACATATTTAGTCAATGTTAAAATTGCAGTATAAGTAACTCAAAGTTGAACTTTTTTAAACCTTATTTTTCTAATGCAGATATCAGTTTTGGTAAATGGGTCAGGCTTTGGCCCATTAACAAAAACTTTTCTCATTTCCCAATGCATCAGAAAAATAAGATCTAAAAATGGTTTGGTTTTGGGTTACCCTTACTGCACTTTTAATCTGAACTTAACCAAATTGCTATTTGGAAGTAATATTCTTCCTAATGTGTTTGCTTTCTCAGTCTTTAACATTTCTATCATTGTTAAGATCAAATTAGGTAACAAGAATTTGCCCAAATTTGAAGGGAAGGTGTTTAATTCTTGGAAAAATGAATTAAAAACCTGGCAGCTCATGACAGATCTAAAGAAGGAAAAAAACAAATACTACAGGAAGAACATTACTTCACAATGACATTGGCTCTCCTGGCAATTCCAAAACCTTTACCAAGACAGAAAAATTCATTTCATTTATAGTTTTGGAAGAGTCTATAGAGAAGTGAGGTAGTCTATAATACATACACAACCATAACATCAGCCTTGGTCAAGTTGTTTAAACTAAAACTTTTTTCATAGAAAGTTCACAACATTACTACAATAGATTTATTTGCAATAAATATTTGTGTATATGTTGACCTCATGTATAGGTCATCAAATTTTTAGTTTGTGGAGTTAATTTTTGAAGCCAGGTGTTATTTCTGGTCCTTACCATTAAAATTTCAAACCTGTAAAAATAGATCAACTAACACAATTTTTTGTCTAAAAGTTTAGGGTACAAAATTCAGTCTATACACAAGTATATACAACACTTATTATTTTTCCACATGGCCCAAGATGGTTCAACAGATATCACCTAGAAAAATAGGATTTATTTTATCTTGTTCAACTTAGATATACAGCATTGCTCATAAATAAATAGTCTTCAATCAATCTTTTTATAAAAAAATAATTTTCTTCTAAACTAAAGATACCAGGATTTTATCATTTTTACTGGAACATTAATTAAAATGGATATGATTAAATAGTATTTATTACAAAATTATACAACATGGAAACATTGCAAGCAAGAAAAAAAGTTTGGTTTGGTTGGTTTCTTTGTTTAATGGCATATGAACCATCATGGGTTATTTAATGCCAAAGCCATCTTAGTAGAAGAAAAGGAGTGATACTATTTAACCAATAGGTGGAGGAAATAGGAGGTTCATGGGTTCCCCCAAGAGTATTAATCCAAAAGTGAACATAATAGGATGACTGGAATTTGAACTGACTTACTTCAAAGCCACAGTCCATTACTTTAACCATTATGCTACTGAGATTTCTTCCAAAAAAATGTTTGGTTTGAAAATATATTTACAATGAAGAATTTTGTATAGGAGTGTACTTATTTTTGGATTGCTACATATTCATATTTTTGATTACAGTTTCAATGCTGTAGAGAGTTTGGTAATAAACAATATCTATTAATATCTGTTTTTATGGTATAATGTTCCATTAGAAATAATAAAATTATGATATCTTTGGTTTAGAATTTTTTTCAGATTGGTAAAGCATGTAGTTATGAATAAGTGATACTGTATGTTTGATTCACTAAATTCTTGATTGCTTTACTTTAATAATTAAAAAAAAAAAAAATCAAACAATACTACATTCTAAATTTCATAGAAACTGTATTCTGCAAGATTTGTACTTGCAACCATTTGTTTTTAGTAGGCAAGTACAAGTTGCCACTGAGCCAAAGGAATTTGGTATAAAATAAATAAAATATAAATAGTATACATATATATGGTGGCATCATCTTTTAGTCTTGTAAAACTATAGATGTACACTTGTGATCTATGCATCGGCAATGAATGGAAAATAGAAAGTTGCTCATACAGCAAGTTTTTTTCCTCTATGCCATTAATGTTGTTCAAAGAGAAGCAAAGGCAGGTATAGCTTGGAACCAGTGTTGTCACAAGTTAACAGAACAAGGCTGAAAACAATGTCTGACAGTCATAGAGACACCAGGTTTTGGTTTTGAATTCAAAGTTATTCTTCTCCTCGACTGGTTGCCCACCAAGTTAAGAAAGCCCAGTCTGTCTGACTATTTTTGCCCATAACCAGAGTAGATGGATTTTGGCTTTTTCCATGATTAATATTATGAAGTGAACACAAAAAGCCTCAGCCAGAATTTGAACTCAGCTGGACAATCCTATTTTCCATGTTGATAACTATTCTGCTGCAAATACCTCCTATAAATATAAACTATATAAATATAGCTATGTTATATTGATAATATCCTGTATTACACTTAATGGATAAGACAGTGGAAGATCCAAGCAAAGTGTAATTTACATACACAGGAGAAGGAAGAAACAAAAAGACCCTAACAGGTATGACCACTTTGATCCAGAGAGGACCTGGGAGTAATAGCAATGAAAAGATACTCTACACTCCTCAGAGCTCCAGAACTGAAGTCTCACCACTAGATACATATTTGTTTTTATAGCATATCAACCTTTGTAGGTTATTTATTATCAAATCCATCTTTATACAAATAAACAGTTCTATTTCAAACAATTCAGTTTAGCATAAGTACACAGTTTAATTGTCAAAAACATTTCTATTTCAACCTATTCAGTTTAGTCAAACAGTTCTATTTCAAACAATTCAGTTTAGTGTAAGAAGTTTCAATGTCAAAAACAGTTCCATTTCAAACAATTCAGTTTAGCATAAGTACGCTGTTTAAATGTCAAAACAGTTCTATTTCAAGCAATTCCAGTTTAGCATAAGCACGCAGTTTAGTTGCATTTTACCCATAGATAGGATCTGGTACCACTCTAGATCTGAGCAGACCTGTGAACGATGGCAATGAAAGGATATTCCACATTCCTCAAAGATCCAGCATTACTGGAACCTCACCATCAGATTCTTTAGTATCATATCCAGGACATCCATTGGGGGAAGGGGTTTTATCCCTCTGCAGAGATGCAGTCAGTATATTCTACAGCCCCAGCTGGCTGGGTAACTAGCATATACAGTTTAGGGTCATAATAATAAGAGTCCAAAATTAAATCTATGTCAATGATAATTTAAAACCAGGTTTATAAGCACAAACTAACCTGTTTCTGACAAATTACGAGCCTTCTGAAAAGATGCCAGGGTTTCATGAAATTGTTGACGTTCTCGGCCCTGAAATTTTTTTGAAAAGCAAAACTTTTGCATGTTAATTTTTGACAACACAAAAGAAAATTAGAAGAGAAAAATAGTTTAACAATTTCTAAATGTAAAAATTAATTCAGTATTAAAATCTCCATAAATTCTCAGTTGCACTAAGGCATCAATTAATTCTTACATTACACTGAATAATAAAGATTTTGCTATTAGGGTAAAAGCATGCATTAGGAATGTATATAATTGACTGAAATTTAATTCTCTCTCTACCCACTAACCATTTCATCTTTCTCTTCATATTTTTTTATTTTCTTAACTCTACCATATTTCTCTCTTCCCAATAAACTCTTATAGTAGCAGTGTGGATATACTGTATTAGCTAAGTAACTATTTAATAATGCTAGTTTGAGCACAGAGGTTCAATCCTAACTCTATTACCATTAGATTATATCTTGAAGTACAAGATAGAGTTTGTTTCTCTGAATAATACCTTAAGTCTGTCAAACTATGGTATCTTTACTTAAACCAGCTTATACTAAACCTGATATAGTAAAATGATCAAAATGGCATATATAAAAATGATAAAACTTAAGTTTGTTTTTTTTAAAATTTGAATCAAAGGAATTACAATTAGGATATATGTAATATAATTGTTAAATGGTTTATTTTTATTTGAAGAAATTGGTTGGTAAATTTTGCTTTGAAATTCTTTCTCCCACTGACAGGGATTGGAAATAGTAAATGTTTTTTTATCGTAACTGGGTTCTGTGGTGCAACTCATGATATCTTGGACAGGAAGAGCCAGGCAGAGTTCATCCATCTCTAGGTATAAAACTAGTTTGAATTCCGTTTTCCTTCTCTTAGACTGGTTGCCATATCATGGTTAAAGAGCTGTCTACCCTCCTATTAACCTGTAGCTGGAGGGAGAATAATTGGATTCATACCTTTCTTAAGGGTATTAACACTATGTGAAATGCAAACAGTCTTGCTCAGGATTTGAACTCAGGTAGCCGAGTCCATTTCCAATGATGATAACTGCTATGCCACAAGTGGCTCCATAGTAAACTTTACACATCCTTAATTCTGCATTCAGAATTTATCTAGAATCTCAGGATTTATTACAATGTACAGCATATTATGCTACTGGTGGACCTGTAAGAGGTCTTCCTTCCGTCCTTTCATATGAAGACCTTTGTAAAAGCAATGACACAAGATGGTCATGGATTCTAGTAATTCAAAGCAAAATTTGGTATAAAATAGTGATGCAAAACTGAAGGTAGACATTTTAACGGGAATTAAGATCAGAGAATTGATGTTTGGTAGCAAGTTCAGAGTTAAATTAAATCCATGTGACCTGGCTGCATGTAGTTTGTTTGTATAAGTTGAGTCACAGTCACACAGGGCTGAAACATGCTGGATTGATAATATAATATAATAACATCATATCGAAAGAATGGGATGATACTGGACATTTCTTAAAATCTTTTTTCAACAGATTGGATTGGTTTTACAGCATGTCTACTCTTGTTTGGTTATTTTATGCTAAGTTCAGATTATTTTTTGCTATTATGTGGTTTTAAGTAACTATTTCTATTTAATAACATTCATTTATTTGCACACAGTTTTAAGGTTGGTTGGCTTTTATGGCACATCAACCCTTGTAGGCTATTTAATGTCAAACTCTGTTTATATATATATATCAAACATGTGGTTGGTAAATACATTTTGTAGATAACATGTTAAAAACATTCCCCAAAGCTATCAGATAGTTCAGGACACCCATAGGGGTCTTACCTCTCTGCAGAGATGCAGTTCTACAGCCCCAGCTGAGGGGGCTGACAGTTTTAAATATTCTTATTTAATACTAATAATTTGCAAACATTTATATGTTTTTAAGAAACTATTTCTATTTGATATTAACTAATAATTTTATAACAGATCAAATTGACCCATAGATAGGACCTAAACTGGTTAATCTAAGTCAAAATGAATCTAAGAGTAAAAGCCATGAAAAGTTGACTTCACACTCCCTAGAGTTCTAGAACTTCATCACTAGATGCAATTTATTTTCATACTCAGAATACCCTATTTTGTAGGAGTTTTACCCCCTCTGCTGAAGATATAGTTGGTCTATTTTAGGCCCCACTGACAGGGTGAAGGAGATGATTGCCATGATATGAATATCAACATATGATTACAAAAATTTAGAAAAAAACTAAACAAAACACACACACACACCATGTGAAGAGAATTCTGAATTAGCATACTTGATCTTTCTAACTTTCTCTTATTTTATATTTCCACCTGTAACTTCTAAACAAGTTATACAAAGTATATAATATATATATATATATATATATATATATATATATATATATATATATATATATATATTTTAGGTAATATACATTAGCTCAGTGGAGAGGCAGACTAGAGTCATAAGGAGAAACTGACTGTGGCAAGTTCTAAAATTCTTTCGGTAGGATACCAAATGTGATAAGTAAGGAATAAAATTGTGAACCATATGAGTCAAACAGAGGGTTCTGTTCAAAATTCCTGAAAAGATACCAAATCTAAGCAGCCAAATCACGATAAAAAGAAAAAAATGTGAAGAAATTGGTTAAAAAAAGAATCAGTCTATTCAAGCTGTCATTCAGGTAAGTCAAGATTTGGATTGCAGGCACTGCAGGACTGACAACAAAAAAATCCTTTTACTTATTTCATTTTTCTAAACAATCTATTATACAGTTTGTGGTCAATTAAAAATTTACACTGAACATTTATAAACAGTGATTACTACTATAAAAAAATTGGATAACACTTTTTTATTAGAATTTATACTTAATTATGTAAAAAGAGTTTTGGCTTAATCAGAAGGTTGTGAACTGTATTTATCAATTTGATCAGGAAAATCTATAACATAGATTTTCCTCATAGTGTTTTTTAAAAATTTTCTTAGGCAGTTGCTGCTTAGGGCCCCAAGAATTAATTTTTTTTGTGATGCAACTCAAGTTTACAGTCAAAAGACCAAGAAGACAAATTTTTACAAGAAAACTGAACTGATGTCCATAAGTAAAAGTACAGTTTATGATTTTTTAGTTGGATATTTTCATTCTTTTTATTATTCAATATTTTTAGAACATCTCTCTCTCTCTCATATATATATATATATATATATAAAATTCTACATCTTGACAGATGGTAGCCATTTTTATTACCAAAATTACAGCTAAAACATCCTGATTAATAACTAATTTAACTTGTGAAAAATATAGATGATAGCATAGCAAGATAACTGGCGACTATGAAAAACTGCAGGTTTTATTTCAGAGTACCTTCTCTTAGATGTTTTTCATCAAAAGTTTCTTCAAGTTAGCAGAGATTTGATGCTGGAGCTTCCTTCTCTAGTTTTGATTTTAGAGTTAACTCTCATTAAACTGGAGCCTCTTCTACCCTACTATGTATATAACATTGTCCAATTGCAGATTCAAAATGACTGCTGCTGTATCTAATGATGATATGAAAATGAATAGACATATAAATGATTAAAAATGGAAAGGTTGCCACTTTACTTTAAAGATTCATTAAAAACAATGTAAAATTAAACTATTGTGGATATAGAGGTAATGTGGAATAGTTGATAAAGGCATTGATAATTGTATACAAATTCCCTATGATTTCAAATGTTTAAGAAAAAGAGTTTAAAGATAATAACAATTAAAACAAACTCACCTTCCCAGTTTCTAGTTCTGTAATTGCCGCTAAAATCTGTCGCCTGGATTCATTGTGGGAAATTCCTAACTCTTTGAGGTCCCGATCAGTTAGAGTCAGAAATGCCTCCATGTCAACCTGCCAAAAGATCAAAAGGGAATGTTCCAAAGTTAAGACAAATCTTTTGTTCTTTTATATTCTTATAATAAAGGTTTGGTTTGATTTCTTTGTTTAATGGCATATCAACCTTTTTAGGTTATTTAATACCAAAGCCATTTTCCTAGAAGAACAGTAATGGTACTATTTAACCTATAGCTGGGAGGATAAGGGGGTTCATACCTTTCCCAAAGGTATTTGGCCGAAAGTGAATGTAATAGCACGACTGGAGTTCAAACTCGCTTACTATGATTCCACAGTCCAGCGCTTTAACCATTACACCACAAGGACACCCCTTCCTATAATAAAGTTGAAAAAATTAAAACTTAAGTTAATATAAGTCATTTCTTTTTCTTTTCAGATTTTTTCCTCACTACTAAAAAGAGAATGCATCATAACCCACTGATATCAATGACATTGTGGTTTTTGATTAGAGGTATTGCCTTAATTGCCACATTTAACGTGTAAGTTTCAGGAGGTTTCTTTAGATGACTTTTCTTTTACTATGTGTGCTCCTGCACAAGGAATCAGCACATCTGATTTTGAATTTAGTTTTCTCTTTCTAAGATTGGTTGTCTACTAAGGCTAGAGTTTGAGTTTGAGTTTTGTTTAACGGCATATCAACCTCTGTGGGTCATTTAATGCCAGAAGGGTTAAATTGCTTTTGTCTTTTATGCATGTTTTAGGTTTTAAGGTATGAGTTTTAGTTATGTTTATATTTGACAAGATTTTAATGAAGAGATCGATTTCTTTTAGAAAGCTTAAGATTTCCTCTGCTTTGGAGTTTTTGAAGAGGTTCTTTAAATTATTTGTTTGGTAATGTTTTGGGCGAATTCGTCTGAACCTGTCAGTTTATGAGAATGAGTTTGACTGTGAGAGGTACTTTGCATGTTAGACATACTGGGGAGTCTTCCCCTTTTAGGAGGTGTGAATAGGTAATGTGGGTGTGACCAATATGAAGTTTGGAGATTATCACTTTTTCTTTTCTATTTCTTCTATAACCTGCTGGCCATTCACCTATGGTATCTTGAATATGGTGGAGTTTGTTCTGTGTTTGATCATCCCAAGATTTTTGCCATTTCTTAATTATAAATTTGTTAACTTTCAATTGGAGAGGTAGTGAAGGCTCCTAGGGCAATACGGAGTCCTAGGTGATGGATAGTTTCAAGTTCTCTAAGATGGGATTTTCTGGCTGCTCCATATATGAAGCAGCTGTAATCAAGTTTTGATCGTATCAGACATCTGTATAATTTGGTTAAGGTTTTTTTTTTTATCAGCACACCAGTCTGTGTGGGCTATGGTTCTCAGGAGTTGGATAGTTTTATTGCATTTGATCCACAGTTGTTTAATGTGTGGGATGAAGGATAATTTTGGGTCAATAGTAATGCCCAAGAATTTGTATTGCTGGGTTATGGGTATTTCAGAGCCATTTAATGTTAGAGTGGGTTGATTATGCATTTTGCGGATTTGGCAGAAATGCATGCATTTGGTTTTATTGCGGGAGATTTTAAAACCATTTTTCATGGTCCATTTTAATATTTTGTTGATGCACTGTTGCATTTTCCTTTCTATGGTCACCATGTTTTTAGAACTGTAACAAATGAGGAAGTCGTCGACATATAATGATCCATTGATTTCTGGGGGTAGGCAGGTTGTTATTTTATTCATTTTAATCATGAATAGGATCACGGATAGGATACTACCCTGAGGTACACCTATTTCTTGTTGTTTTGGATCGGAGAGTGTATTATTTATTCGTGTTTGGAACGTCTGGTCTTCTAAGAAGTGTTTTATAAAGATGGGGAGTCTGCCTTGTAGTCCGAGGTCTTTGAGTATGCCATATGGCCAGGTTGTATCATAGGCTTTTCTAGGTCAAACAGGACTGCGACTAGATGTTCTTTTTTGATGAATGATTCCCTAATTAGAGTTCCTATACGGACTATTTGATTTATGGTGCTTCTTTTGGCCCTGAAGCCTGTTTGTAGGTTTGAAAGGAGGTTATTGGATTCAAGGAACCATATTAGTCTTTGGTTAAGGATAGAGAGACCAGTCTGTTCTACTCTTTTCCATTGGCTGGGAATAAAAAATGGATTCATGCTAGTGTTAAGTGAACGCAGCTTCAGGCAAAATTGGAATTCCATTTTCTTCACAATAACCATCCCACCTCCTTATTTTCTTTACCTTTTTACTGACAGGTATGAAGCAAATGACTCAAAGATAGAGTCGCAATGGACAACTCCTCTTAGAATTTTACTACTGATTTTCTCATTAGCAATCTTTATGTTTTAACCCTTTGAGCCTATTACACCAGTATACTAGTGGTACTTTTATACTATCCTACACTGTAGTACTGGTTTCCCAGTGAAGTGATCAGGGTAGTTAATTTTTTATAAATTTAGGCACAGGAGCTCAGGGCTCAAAGGGTTGAAGAATATATGTTGGGAAAAATTTGTTGACAAAGTTCTGAAAATTATGTGAATGATTTTACTTTATATATATATATATTTTAAAATACATTTTTAAAACTAATTTTTAAATCCCTATATAATTATATACAAGGTTGAGCCAATAGTTTTGTAATATTTTAATATGCGCAAGTTTGCAGTGTGTATATCATATGATTGAAGCAGTTCAAACCATAGTATTGTGGTCAATGATGTGCCAACACATTGTTCATCGTTTCACTCTCTGTGTGTGATTTAAAAGAGACACAAATGAATGTGCAATATAGTCTAATCCAGGAAAATGCTTTACAAGATTGAACAGGGCCATAATGCCATGGAAGCAACCAAAAACATTTGTTGTACAAAAGGTGAAGGTGCAGTTGATCACAATAATACAGGAGCCAAATGGTTCAAGAAATTTGGTTCAGATTGCAAGAACCTAAATGATCAGGGTAGGTCAGGCAAGCCTAAAACCATGGATTCTAAGCCATAGAGGCTAATGTAGTGAGTAGCACTCAGATAGTATCAGGTGAGCTCAGCATGTCACAGTCCAGTATGGTTTGTCACTTTTACAACCTTGGTAAAAGCACTTGAAGCTGCCAAATAGTGCCTCAACTTACCAAAATATTGCAAAACTTTTGACTCACCCCAGTACTTTTGATGGATTTGGTATGTTTTAGGTGCTGTGATATTGATACATTTGATAATTCTCTTTTAGTAACCTGATTCTTACCTATATTCTCTAAATGCTTTATAAATAAATAAGTTGAAATAAAAATTACCTCTTGTTCTTCAAAAATTGGGTGATATCGTTCTAAAGAAAGTTTTCGTAGAATACCAGAAATTTCATCTGAAAAATAAAAAGAAAAACATCAGAATTTGTTTTCTCAAAGAAGAAATTTTATTGTTTAATACAAATTCTACCATTTTATTTTTAAATTATGAAAGTCAGCATTATTAAATTCAAGAAATGATACAAATGTTAATGTATTTATATATAAACATTTAATGTTACTGAAATATCAAGAAAGTTGGACAAAATATGCAACAGCAGAAAAATCTTTTTAATAATAATACTGTTGTAATTTATAAGAGAACATTAAACTTTAATTTACTGAATTTTTTTAAAATCAAGCATTTCTTCTTAGTAGTAGTTGTAGTAGTAGTAGAAATAAAAAAAAAATCATGGTAATAGTATTCATATAAATATCACAGTATAATAGAGTTGGGCTATATACAAGTACTAATAATCTGAGTAAACATTAACCCATCAGATATCTCAATTTCTTAAAGAAGACTAAGGAGACATTTTTGGTTCTTATATAATATCAAATATAATTTCTCAACTATATATATATATATATATATATATATATTTCTAAATCAGAAAGAAAAAAAATCAACCTTTTATGAACTGAATAAATTTCTGCTTATAATAAATAATAAAAAGATCTAATAAATAAATATGATTGAACAAACTAACCTTCTGTTCCAACATTCTTTTTATCATAATCAGCACATGCTTCTTCTTCAGTCTGGAGAAATACAAAAATTAAGAAATGTATTTCATTCACATACTTAAATCTTAAAATTTTTGTACATAGTTCAAAGAGTAAAACTTGCTTTGCATTAAAAATGTTCAGAATCCAATCTGAAAATCCTATCTTTGAAAAAAAGAAAAGAAAAGCTTTTATAACAGTTCACTTAGATGTCACTTTCAAGAATTGTTAGTCATCCCTAGAAAGGTCTTAACCCTTATCCTACTAATTCCAACTTCTTTTGACCAGCCACTGTTTTTTACTGAGATTTTTTGGTCAAAAAGTAGCATACTCAGTGTCAGTAACATCACTCTAGACAGATTTCTTTCCCTCACTATATGTAATTGGACCATCTCTGTTACAGCACAATAAAAGGGAATTCATTTCTTCTCAACAGTCAGCTGAGCCAAAAAAAAAAAAAAAAAAGAAAGCTAAGTCCAATTTTTAAAAAAATCTAGATTAATACTCCTCTTCCCAAGTCTGAAAAATAATAACAGTAAAAATTTATTCAAAATATTTTATAATTTTTAGGAGTTTTGGAGGATATCTGAGATCAACAACAAATCTGAAGTTTTCTTCTACATGTTCATAGTAAAATGATAACAACAAATAAAATGCTCTTTAAATATAAGTATCCTAATCCTTAATAAAAGTGACTTAATGTCCTTTATTTTTATTATTAACCATCTTACAACCCATATGTAATATGGATAAGTACTTCAGTAAAAATGACTCTACAGTATTTATCTATAATACTGACCATCTGATGACTGATATATAACATGGATAAGTACTGCTAGTTAAGACAATTTTAAATGAGATAATTTTTCTGTAAAGTTGTAGGGGAAAGGTATAAAAACTGATTTAATAATTTTCAGTTAATGGAAGCATTGTGTCGATTTCTAGGTTAATAAAATAAATAAATAGCCTGATTCACCTTTCCAGGTGTTGGGGATGCAGATGGGGTGAGTGTGGAAGTGCTCCTTCCATGAGATGACCTATGTGGTGTCATGGAGGAACTACCACTAGTAGAGCTGTCAGGCGATGTGGTATTTGAGGCATTGCGCAATGCTGATAAACCCACAGGTAGTTTATTGCTAAAAAAAGAAGAGGAAAAAATAAATGTGAACATATTGAAACCAGTCACAATTTAAAATAATCTCTTATACCTTGTTTTAAGCAAAAACTAATTTTTTGCGAACACCTAGAGTAATTTTGGAATTTTTAAAAAAAAACAATTTTTTTTTCTGTATTGAATCATAGAAAGAAAGGTTTGCTAGATTGCTTACACAGAGGATTTTGTTTATAGTGGTTCACCACTATATTTTTGTTGGACCAGCCATACATTTTTAAAAGACAAGGGTACCAGAGTGCGACAGATTCCCTCAGGTTTTAAATTCAGAGTTTTCTCTTCTCCTAAACCAGTTGCCTTACCAAGGCTAAAAAGCACAGTCTGCTCTACTATTTACTTATAGCAGAGGAGAGAAGAGATGGACTCATGCCATTCCTATGAGCATTAGCATGAAAACAAACTCATCCATGTTTTGTCTGTGTCCTATGACTACAGCTGTTATACCATGTGTGCCTCTTTGAAAAAAAATTTATGACTAAATTTTTATCTTAGAATTTAAACCAACATTACAATATCAAAAAATACATTTTTAACATATACAGATTTAAAAAAGAGTCCTTTGAGATACCTTGTTTTATTTCATTATGTTTCTTATCAATGAATGACTTAAGTAGAGATCTACTATTGTTGTCCTACAATACTTGTCAAAAAATTCATATACAAATGTAACAATTATTATGGGACAGAAGTAATAATTCATTGATATCTCTGTCCCATAATAGTTGTTATATTTAAAGTATGAAATGTATATGAAAATGTAAAAACTCTTATGAGATAGAAGTAGTATTTTAAAATAGTATAGATCTTACTGATTCTCATTTTGAGAAGAGTCATTATCATTCCAAAAATTGTTTGGACTGTCTATATTTCTGAGTTGAGGCACTTTATAATTCTCTACACATTGCAGACTGCTATACTCATCTTAACTGATGTACTTTCCAGCCTTCTTCAGATGCTTTTTGTCCAAGATAATTATAGCAGTTCACAATGTGTAGAGAATAATAATTGTTTGGACTACTGAATTTTTTTCCCTGCTTTTGCTGTGAACATGTTTTACCTCATTCATCCAACAGTCTTCTTCAATCTGACAGATTAATGTACATGTTAACCTAAACCCTCTAGCATGAGTAGGATGTGACACAAGGACAACTTTTAAGTGGAGTACAACTGGTCTAAATAGACAGTTTTCCTCCTTGCAGACCAGTTACTGTACCAAAGCTAAACGTTCCAGGTGACTCTACTATTTTACTCACAGCTTGGAGAAAACAGATGGAGTCATGCTCTTCCCAAGGGCATTAACATGAAATGAAATGCAATAAACCTTATCTAGGATTTGAACTCTCCTCATTGAATCCATTTGACTATAAGTATTATAGTTCCTGCTTCCTACAGTTATGGTATCATTGGTGTGGCTTACATTGTAGGTGATGAGCTAAGCACGTAAGTATATTAGCTACCATCTTTTTTTTATATAGACCAGCTAAGTGGCTATACAGATTATATTGCAAAAAATAAACAGATTGGATTATTTTACTCATGAAAACTACAGTTCACTTTCTCTTGAACTTGAAAAAAAACTAATAGTTTGAAGATGAATTGTGGCAATTTTTCATAATTCTTCAGCTTTTTAAAATAATATATTCTTAAAAACAAGCAGTAAATAAGCAGAGATATTGTTGTTTAACAAGAAAAAAGAAAATGCCTAATTTAAAACAGATAAAGCAAAATACCAACCTGAGATAACTTTTGGATGTTATTGAGCCACAAATTGTCAAATTCTTTATGCTGTATTCATTATGACAATAATTCAAGAAAACACCAAAACATATGATGTGTGGTCTATGATTTGGAATCCAGTTCATTTCAAGTTCTGTATTTTTTATTTTCTCAGTATTTATCCCATCTATTTTTAATGCAGTTAAAGTTGGACTGTTAACTACCTTTTCTGGTAAACTGTTCCATGGTTTTACTATTTACCAATTAAAGAAATACTTTTTTAGAATGAACTTTCTTATTTTTACAGGAGTATAATTTATGTTAATGTCTTCTTACTTTGTCTTGTGGGAGAGGGGTTTCAATAGAGTTGGTATTACTCTACTAATATAGATGTTAAAGATCTTTTAAACCTCAGCCATTGCTCCTTGAGCTCTTTTGTATCACATTAGTAATTTAGGTACTATAGTCTTCCTTCATAGTTAAGAGATCTCATTTGGATTGATATCTCTATGACAGTGAGTGAAAAACGTATATCAATAAAGGATAAGCTCTCACTGAGATTAAAAAATTAAGATAAGATTAATATTAACAATTGAAAACTTTCATTAATAAATGATATGTTATTAACACTAGTATAATTATAACAAACATGGTGCTGATAAATTGAGGACAAGATTATTGAGTAATTTCATAAGTGTTATTTGGACAATTATATTACCATCACTCTCATAACCAAATGGTAAAAGCAACTGGTATGGAAAACCAAACTTCACTGAGGCAAAAAGGTGATGTAAGTATGAATCTCACAAAGAGCTTATCATTTATTGTTGTTTTCATTATCTGTTGTTCCTTGCTGTTGTAGAGATAATAACCTAAGTAAGTTGCAATTAAAAAAAATTAAGATGAAGAAAAATACAACTTGAAATTAATAATAATGATAATGAATAAAAACATACTATTTTGTTTTTGTCTTAAAATAGTTAACTCTTCTAGAATTTTACTTTCATAAGAGAAACCTGAGCAATGTTAAAATATAAAGAACCAATTTAGTAACTGCACCTTAGAAAAGCATATATATATATATATATATATATATATATATATATACACTTGTATCTGTAATGGATATGGTGTCTATTGATATGAATATAAAGCTAATCATCTACACATACTTCAGTTCATGGTAGATTAAAATGCAGAAGCAGTAACAAGGGAGAAAACTTACCTATATAGACGTTGAGTTGGTGTGTAGGTGGGACGGTTTGAAACATATTTAGACCAAATGAGATTTAAATCAAGCTGGTGATAATCCACTGCAGAATAAAGTAAGTAATTGATTTTTTTTGAATGGGGGACATCTTAAAGCAAAATATTCACACAGGTACACATGCATGAAAGAACAACATCTTCACTTGTGTACACTATGCAAAAGAATGGTCAAAAAAAGGAAAAAATTCATAACATTTCATCAAAAGAATTTAGATAACTTAAGATTATTACAACTATAAAATGTTATCCTCATTATAACTAGCACTCATGGAAATTTCATGATGCATTTTTAAAAATTCCTTTTTATTCAAAATATGAAGAATTTATTTATATTTAAAATATCCAATTTCTCAATTTATGTTACAATAATACAATAAAAAATAGGGCATTGTAACAAGATTTTTGTAAGTAGAATAACATTGAAATACTCTTAGAAAATAAAGTAATTTCCATCCAATTTATAACTATATCGTGTGGGGTTTTATTCTTGCATACCCCAATCATTATAATTTCTCAAAAAGGATAATTATTAAATGTTAATTATAAGGAATTTTCCCTTATTTATAAATAAGATGATACAATACTGAGCTTAATAGCTGTGTCAAAATAATTATGAAATTGTGGGTAATATGTATCTTCCATATAAACTAGTCTGACCTTCATAGGAATCTTAGGTGCTCTCTCATAATTTTATTAGGATTAAAGGAAATGTCAAACTATCAATTACCTGGATGTAATTACTTTAAATTACATTGTTTAACTTATAAACATTAAATGAACATATAAGGTGGCTAAGTATTTTTTTCTTACATAAAAAGCCAGTTGTATTTCACAAACCTGTTCCTAGTAAATTGATTCTAGTTCCAGAAACATTTTCTGAAGTTCCAACACCTCCTCCTACAACAGTTCCAGTTCCTGTACGACTGGAAGGCGGTGCTCCCAAACCTCCTCCACTTCCCAAGCCAACATTTCCGCCTACCCCTATCCCCAATCTGGTCCCTACAGCATAGGAAGGTGCCACAGTGACTCCAGGTGTGTCAACTGCTGGGGATGCCACTGAAGTAATGTTGCTAAAATTAGTTGAAGGTTGAGAAGACTGAAAACATTTCTTATAACCGGAGATGGAAGGATTTGAGGAAGAGGCAGTTCCAGAGACACCCAGGGAAGACCCTGGAGGAAGATAGGTAGGTAGCGCTGCTGGAGTCTGGCTGTTCACTTGGTGGACACTCAAGTTACCCATTGACCGGTTGTGGACAAATTTTGATGGACCTGCCACCCAGCGACCAGATGACTACAAAAAATGGTGTGAAATAAAAAAAATAATAAATAAAGAATTATCAACTTAACAATCTTCATGATTCTTAATATTCTACTTGGGTAAGACAAAAGTTTTACAATATTTTGAGACATGCTAGTTTGTAGCATGTATATCACATGACCAAAGCAGTTCAAGCAATAGAATGTACCCACTATGGTTGGTAGTATCATGTGAATTGGTGTGCTGATATGTGGATTGATTCATTCTATGTGTGATTTGAAAGATGCACAGATGAACATATAACATAGTCTAATTCAGGGAACTCAAGCTTTATAAGCTCAAACTAGGCCATAAAGTGGCAGAAGCACCCAAAAACATTAGTGCAAAAGGAGAAGGCACAGTAGAGTACAATACAATAACCAGGGGGTTCTACAAATTTCGCTCAGGTTGCAAGAACATCGATCAGATCAGGAAGGCAGGCCTAAAACCATGGATTCTGAAGCTGTACTCCAAGTCAGAGCAGCAAATTCAGAGAGTTCTCAGACAAACTCAGCATTTCACAGTCCAATGTAGTTCATCACTTTCAGAAACTCAGCAAACACAGTAGCAGCTACTAAATTGTGCCTCATTTTACCAAAATATTGCAAAACCTTTAACCCGCCCTAGTATTATACACAGAAATACAATTTAGAAAATCCATCTCTATTTATAGATATTATACTACTAAAAGATCTTCTTAACATTTTTACAATAATTGATTAACCTTTAGCCCATAAAAAAAACAAAATATATATAGGCTCTTAGTTCACAAACCCCTCCAAAAAACATTCAAACTTTACCCAAGAGTACTAACATTTTTCTTTAAAGCAAGAAGTGTTCTGATATTATTAAGTTTTTTATTATTAGTATATAATATGACCACCCTAAGTTCAAAATATTGAGCTAACGGTGTCTAATAAAACAGTGTTTAACCTGAAACATTAGGTTTCAATAGGTTAACAAAGAGAAATATCACATTCAAATAGGTTAATAATAACCTAAGGAAAAATAAAAACAGGAATAATGAATATCTAGGTTTTCAGATATTTTTTCAATTCTTATGCAATTATACATTATATGTGTTACAATTATAGTTATATGTGAAATTACCATATAATTATACAAATTTTCTTTATTATCAGATTATACATGGATGCTAGTGCAAAAGTGTTAAAAAGACTGTCTAAATAGTATAAATTAACTAAAGAAATGCCAAGATATTAATCTTTATACAATCAACTCTCCACATTCACAGTATATAGCAAAAGTGGAAAGTACTTCTAGCCACCAAACCAAGCCTTAATTCTTAATATTGTTGGTTATATCTAACACAAATACAGATTCAAAAAGTAAAACACTACACAGTACAACAATAATATATTTTATGAAAGAGTAATAAAGTACATGTATATTATGCATATTCATAACAGTAAATGATAATTTCAACTTAATCTAGCATTTCTGATACTTAAAAGAAATGAAGGATGAAAAGTGAAGTTCTATGGAAAGATCTGAAAACCACTGTTAAAACAAAATTCTGTTTAATACTGTTTTTGCTTTACACTTCAAAGAAATACTAGAACAAGTCTCTTTTTTTAAGGAGATGCATATTAGACCTGAAGAAGGTTGGAGAATGTGCTGACTGAAATGCCATGTGAATAACAAAAATAAAGTATTGTTTGTTGAAGAAATTCTTTCAAAGGAGATTGATTGACTTGAAAATATTTCCATGTTTTTGTTTTATTTAACGTTTTTACAAAATCCCCTATTCATAAATACAGAATTAGGGAAGAATTTTATTGAAATCTAATAGTTTGAAGTTTGGTTGACATTCAAAATCTTGGTATTGTTCACATTGTCAATAGTGTGCACATATGTACCATAGAACTTTACTGCAAAAATTATTTTTGAAAGAAATGTTAGGTTACAATAGAAAATTTATTTCATCATAAACTAAATTATTTTGAAATAGCATTTAATCACTTCTTATGAAATTTTTTAGTTCATCATTTAGAACCATATTAATTCTCCCAAAGCTATCTGATTTCTTTTATAAAATCAGCTCTAATAATTTCATGATACTTGTTAATGTCAAAAAAGATAAAACAATGAAAGCCTAGTGGGTGTGGCTTAGAATATAATGATTGTATCCCCTGCAGTGAGGTAAGACCCTTCTCAAAGAGTGGGTATCCTGAGTATGACATTAAACTGCATCTTATGGAGTTTGGGAGTTCTGGGGAGTGAGAAGTAGCCCTTTGTTGCTATTACTCCTAGCTCCACTTTGATCCAGAGTAGTAGTAAATATTTGAGTCTCATCTATAAGTCAAATAGACATGTTTGAAAATTACTACTATTAGGAATTTTTTGTATTAAATAAGAATAGTTACTTGAAACCATATTTGTCGACATTAGTCGTGGGTGACCTGAAGGCTCCCTTTTCAATAACTACAACACCAAAGTGTAGGGAAGGGCGCTACTCCTTTCCCTGGATTGCTCCACTTTACCCTTGATCTGTACCTTATAATACTGAGCGTTAAGCAAGGCAGCATCAAGTACCATTTTTTGAGTCTTTGGTATGACTCGACCTGGGATTGAACCCCAGTCTCCCGGACCATTGGCGAATACTCTACTCATTAGGCGTTGCTTATAAATTATTAGTATTAGGAATACTTAAAACCTTATAACTTTGCAAATTATTTGCATTAAATAAATAATCATAATGATCATGATTAAACATTTACAAATGAATCAAATTTTGGCATTAAATAACCTATAAGATCTTGATATGCTGTTAACCAACTAAACCAAATAATTAAAGAAAAAACACAAAGTAAGACTTATACAAAAAAAAAACAAATGAACAGATTAAAATGTAGATATTATTTTTATCTTACAGACACTGGTTGGCAAGACTACTGCTACCTCAAAAAAGTTGTGGGACTCACCAAAGCAGAATTAGTGAGGACTGGAGAGACAGGTGCAGTTCTACGTCCACTGCTTGGTCTGCGAGGGTTGACATCTGACGTATCCAAACCAAATGTTGGAGGAGGTAAAAATGGAGGAACAACTGGCTTCAGTGTTTCACATGTATTGGAATGTGCTGGGCTTGAATCCTGAAAAAGTACAACCAAAATCCAATAATCCATATTAATAATTAAGATGAGTTTTCTTGTTTGTTCTCTATACAGCCAAACAGTTTTATGCAGAGCTACCAAATTTAGTATGCATAGTTATTGTCTGCAATGAAAGGTTTTAATATAAAAGAAAATTTTTGTTTATCAAATGCAAACATCCAATTGAGATTGACTGAATTTCTTAATTTATTATCAGATTATACATGGATGCTAGTGTATAAATGTTAACAAGACTGTTTAAAAACTGAAATTAATTATCAACTTAATCCTCATGATTCTTAATAAAGAAATACAATTTGAAAATCCATCTCTATAAATATCATTCTAAGAAAAGATCTTCTTAACATTTTTACAATAATTGATTAACCTTTAGCCAATAAAAAAAAACAAAATATATATTGGCCCTTAGTTCACAACCCCCTCCAAAAAACATTCAAACTTTACCCAAGAGTACTAACATTTTTCTTTAAAGCACTACATTAAAAGTAAGAAGTGTTCTGATATTATTAAGTTTTTTATTATTAGTATATAATATGACCACCCTAAATTCAAAATATTGAGCTAATGGTGTCTAATAACACAGTGTTTAACCTGAAACATTAGGTTTCAATAGGTTAACAAAGAGAAATATCACATTCAAATAGGTTAATAATAACCTAAGGGAAAATAAAAACAGGAATAATGAATATCTCAGTTTTCAGATATTTTTTCAATTCTTATGCAATTATACATGATATGTGTTACAATTATAGTTATATGTGAAATTACCATATAATTATACAAATTTTCTTTATTATCAGATTATACATGGATGCTAGCGTAAAAATGTTCACAAGATTGTCTAAATAGTATAAATTAACTAGAGAAATGCTATGATCTTAATCTTTATACAATCAACTCTCCACATCCACTGGGATCCAGAACACAGGATACCACAAAAGTGGAAAGTACCTCTAGCCACCTGACCAAACACTAATTATTGTGTAGCTATGTAACAGTAAGAAAAATTTAAATTTCCAAAATGAAAAAAATTTTTTTTTAAATTAATGCATTGTCTTTCTCGAATGATTTGTCACATTTGATTAAACATTAATAATCAAATTGATAAGAAGTTCTTCAAGCTGAAGATATAAAAATAATTACATAGCATTAATGTTTAGGATAAAAAATTAAAATAATTCTCTTCAGTGTCATTCACTTGAATGAAAAAACATTTCTCTACAAAACTTAAAACAGGAATGTTAAAGTATATATTCCCAAAAATAGGCAAATCTACATAACCTCTTGGGAATGGACTCTCCCAAATTAAAGGCATAAATCGATCAGGTTTTTTGTAGAAAGTACTTATTTTTTAGCAAATGACCTAGTGAATCTAAATTTCTATTGTACTTGACTTAGACTTCAAATTTAGGTTATGACTAGTGACACTTAAAAAGATATAATTGGTAAATCACTTTTTTCTTATGTGAATTTTACTTTTATAGTAACAAATTCAATTTGTAACCACTTGATATAGATTTTTAATGAGCCATAAAGATTGTAAAATGATCAGTTTGATTTAATTTCTTTGTTTAATAGCATATCGACCTTCATGGGTTATTTAATGCCAAAGCCATCCTTGTAAAAGAACAGCAGTGATACTATATAACCCATAGCTGGGAGTAACCAGTTGTGATCAAAGTCTTGAACTCTTATAGAGCTAATGGTGTCTATATCTAAAAGAATTGATATATTTATAGGGATGTCTGCATTTCTGCTTTGATATGGCCAAATTAATTCTAACCAAACATTCAGTATAATTTATGCTCTGTTCCTTGTCTCCAAATATTGAAATTAGGAAAAATAAAAAAGGAGGAAAGGTGGAGGTCAAAATATTGTATTAGTAACAATGGTTATCATAGTGCTTTGTTTAGGCAAGTGATTATGAAGCTAGAGGGAATTGCTGATTCCTATTGCCTCTTGTTTTTTTTAACTCTCTTCAGTATAAAAGCCAAGATATAGAAGTGTTTATAACCAAATTTGAACTGGGTTTGTAAATTGAATTATAACTGATAGCACCAAGTCATGCTACAACTTCTTTATTTTCTGAAAGCATTTAAGTGTATTGCTTAAATAAAAATCTTATGATGTGTTGTTTTTTCTAGGTTATGGTTACATTAGGTTTATCAGAGATTTTGGATCTTTCTTGACTCAGGATTGCTCACTCCCTAAATTGTATCTCTCTTAATCCAAAATTACCTGATGGTTTTTAAACTCCATCATGGTTCTTATAGCCCCTCTCTTAGTAGCTTCTGTTATACCAAGTCTCACACTCTCTCTTTATATATATATATATATATATATATATATATATATAATTTTAACTAAGTATAATGGAAGTGCATATCGTCAGAGAAAATGGACTCAGCTACCCAAGTTCATATCGTAGATGTACCTGTTTTTGTTTCTCTTCATGATAATACCTTTAGGGGAGGCATGACTCTCTCTCTCACCTCCTTCCAGTTTTGGATAAATAGATAGTAAAGATGAGCTTCTAGGTAGGCAAACTAGTCTAGAAGAAAAACTCTGAATTTAAAACTTCAACCAATGTGTTGGTGTAGCTGAGTAACTTTCCACATTGAGCCAGGTTAGTGTTTGTTCCTTACCATGTAAGTACAACCTGTCAAATGATACTTTGAGAGGAAATAGGCATTGCCAAGTAACCTGGCCATTACTCTGAGAGATGCCATGAAAGGAAATAGCTCGAGATGGTGATTTGAAGATCTAAAATAAAAAGGTTATGAGACTATAACTAAATGTTAATGTTAAATAAGAAAAACAGAGGTTATGTTTTATGTATTTACCCAAACCCTCTGCCTCAAGCAGGATCTGACACAGGGTCAATTTTTAATTAAAAAAAACAAACGAAAAAATGGCTTAAATTCAATGTTTTCCTTCTACTTTGTATAACCAAAGCTAAAGAACTTAGTCTGCTCAACTATTTATCCATAGCTGGACAGGGTGGAGTTAGAACAGATGGAGTCATACCTTTCCCAAGAGTATAAGTGTGAAGTAAAATACAAACAGCCTTGTCCAGGATTTGAACTCTGGCTGTGGATTTAATTTCCTACAACAATCAACTGTTACACTAACTTTGCCCTGTAAATTATAGAAACTTACTTTGGAGTACAAAATGAAAATAGTAACTTCAATATCGAGAAATATGACAAATGAAAACGTGTTACATACCTGGGTACACATTGTTGCACTTTTCTTGGTTTCTTGAAGCATTGTCTCATAACTATTAAAATCAATAATTTGCTGACTTTGTATAGGAGTAGCTGGCAGTCTTTGGTCAACAATTGGAATCTACAGAAAAAAAGGAACAACAAATCAATATAAAATGTCAGTAGAATATAATATGAATTTCTTAGATGAAACAATTTTTTAATTTCTCTTATCTTTTAATTGCAACTCTCAGCCCTAGTTTGGTTTGGATTCTTTGTTCATTAGCATACCAACCATAATGGGTTATTTAATACCAAAGCCATCTTTTTAGAACAGCTGTGGTACTATTTAACCCATAGCTGTGGGGATAAGAGGGTCCATACCTTTCCCAAGAGTATTAATCCAAAAGTGAATGTTACAGTATGAATGTTGCAGTCCAACAATTTAGCTATTATGGGTCTCCTTAATCATATCATAAAAAAGACAGAGTAGTGGAAAATTGATAATTAGTAGAATTGTTCTGTTGTCTACTACAGAATACAAAAAGTGAGGTAATAAACTTGTGGTGGGAAGAAATAATGACACAAAAGGTCAAATAAGGCCAAAACCATGGATTCCTAAGTCATGCTCCAAGTAGCACTCTGAAAGTGTCAGGTGAGCTCAGTATCTAAGTATCACAGTCCAGTGTAGTTTGTCACCTTTACAACTTCAGCAAACACATCTGGAGCTGCCAAATTATGCCTCACTTTACAAAACTTTTGACTCACCCAAGTATTTTCAGAGGCTAATGGGTGATATGGATTGAGGTAATCTGAACAAGAGGAAATTTCAGTTTCCAGCAAATTCTGACTGACTATATAGAACTTCTTTCTTCTTGGAGCTATTTGTTCTTTTCCATTTTGCATGTCTTGCCACTGTAGGAAGACAATAAATGTCTCCTATGGATTTGAAGGAAGGGGTATGTTTTTTCTATACTTTATGTTTGCATGAGAGTCCAAGAATCCTTTCCTTTCCTCTTTCATCCCTATTCTTTAAATAAAGACATGCTTTTTTATCTCTGTTTATTGAATAGACTTGATCTCAGCAAATGACATTGTTCACTTCACTACTGAAATGTAATGCCCAAATGGCTATGAATAATGAAAAAACTCAAGTAAGACTTTTACTGTCTTTGTCCACTCTCATATGCTCCTTGTTCATAAAACAATATGTGCATATTTATTGGAACACATTTTTGTATTCTTATCAATAGTTTTTTTTTGTATATTATGTATATATTAAATGTCTGTATGTGTAAATTAACTTATCTTAACTTTTTTTTATTCCGTGTTCATATTTTAACAACCCTCCTCATTTCTTGATTGTCCAGTCTAGTTCTACAAAAGTGTTGTGAGTCTTACCAACAAAGAAAAATGCCTTTCCTCCTGAGTCAGTAAGCTGTGGTATGTTTTCTTGTGACAACTTCATTGAATGGATGAAATTGAGCTTTGCCAATGAAATAAGAATAGTTGGTTGGGTTTTATGGCATATCAACCCTAGTAGGTTATTTAATGCCAAATCCTGTTTATTCATATATTAAATATATATGATTTGTAAATGTATAGCTTGTAGATAACATTTTTAAATGAGCCAGAGCTCGTTTGTTTGCAGACAGTTAAATGGTTTCAAGTATTTCTAGCTAACACGAATAATTCAATTTAGTATTAATGTAAAAAATATGCTTGTTTGGTTATAAAAAGGCACTGGGTAACGTCATCAGTTATGTCTTGAGTTGGGTCTTAAGAGGGTTTTGGGTCTTAATACCCCACTCACCAGCTGGACCCCAGTTGGGTTGATCACACCCGGTCTGTCACCCAAAAATTAAAAACACTACTAGTTCCACTTGCTTTTTAAAGAGACTTGACATAGTAAACCCTGGTTTCCAAGCATTTGATTGGTTAATGCTTTAGCCAACTAATTTGACGGGCGAGTGTTTTAATCATGTCTACACGGCTTTGAAACTTTACTTTTTTCTTCCTTTGGCACGAGAAGGATCCAGTGGTAAGTTCAGTAATTCATTTAAAAATTTTTATCTTTACCAAATGGACTGTAATAAAAATACCATACATAATACATATATCCACATACACAAACATTATATATATATATATATATATATATATATATATAAATAAACACACACACACAATACATATCAATGTTCAGATGGAATATGAAGGAGCATCTAAGAAAAATGTACACTTCTAAAAGTAAATATTCTAAAAATGATCTAAATAAGTCATTTAACAAGTATGCAACAAAAAAAGAAGAAAAAAAAAAGGCGACATAAAATTTAAAAAACTAACCTCAAATGAAACTGGCTTTAGAAAAAAAATAAAAAATAAAAAAAAAACCTGTATAAATTAGAATTCAGATGAGATATGAGCATCTAAAAGAAATATACACTTCTAAAATTAAAAATAATTGAAAAATATAATCCAAGTCGTTTAATACATATTTAAAAATTTTCCACACACTCGGACCAACCACCCATGTATACACAAACACATGTTTATCATACACACACACACACACACACGAATATATATATATATATATATATATATATATATATATATATATATATACACATACACACAGACACATATATACTTACACACACATGTATACATATATACTTACACACACACGTGTGTGTGTATATATATATATATATATATATATATATATATATATATATATATACACACACACACACATACATACTTGATGACATCCATGTCATTTCCAGGTCAACACATTACACCTGCTTCCTGCTGTCCTTAATGACATTTGTGTTCAGCAATATGAAGGTTACTCCCAGGTCACCATATTATTGAATACATCACAAACAAGCTAAAAAGACTTCAACTTCAAACTGTAATAATATTTATAGAATTAGTAAACAAAGATAGACTGGACAAGATTGATTTTTTTTCCTCGAGTAAAATTTCACAATAAATAAATAAAAAAAGAAATTTATATTTACATCAGGTAATTTTTGATGCTCTTGTTCAGAATCATAAGTAAAATGAACAGTGGCAAAGTGTGGAGAACCGTTTGTTCGTCCAAGCTTGAGGTTGCGGAACCGGTTTGACATACGACTCCACCATGCCTAAGAAAAAGAAAGTAAGAAAAGGAAATGCAAAAATAGCATAGAAAAGTTAGTCAAATAATTGAAAAAACGTAGTTCAAGAGTTTTCACAAAAAATAATTACATGATTTCTTGGTTTACTGATAAAAGAAGCTCTATAACAAAAAAAATGTCAAAACTGAAGCTTTCAATTTTAAAAATTTTGAAATTTAAACAAAGATGAGTGCATAACTAAGCAACTTATATAATAAAGTGATAATATTTAGACGAGTCAGGGCTGATGTTTTTTATTAATCCAGTCTCAATATTTTTTTTAACATATTTTTGACAAAATAGGTTTTATGCAAATGCAGCACTCTCTATACTTAGCAGACCTTTGACTCTCTGAAACTTTTCTTGTTTCTGAAAATTCATCACAAGTGTATGATTTGAGGAAATGGAAAATATCAAAAGAAATTAGTGCAGTTTCACACTAAATCAAAGGAGGAGTTTCAGAGGTGCTTTGACCAATGACAAACTTACAGGAATAAATAATGCCAAGGGAAACCACTGTGAAGAAAATGATCATTTCATTCATTGCTAATTTTTGTCAGTGTAAATACAGGTAAAATTTTGATATTTTTCTAACAGATCCCACATATATAATTATGACATGAAATTATATGTACAACAATAAAAGATAAGCTATTGGTAAGAACTGAATCATACAAGAAACTTATGTTTTATTATTGTCTCTGATATGCACTGTTCCTAACTACCATAGAAATAACAATATGAGTTAGTTGCAATAAAAAACAACTAAAATTTAGATGAAAAGTAATGAATCTGAAGTAGACTGGGTGCTTTAGCCTTGGTATGGCAACCAGTCTAAGAGAAGGTGAATTGAATTCAAACTAAGCAGAAAAATTGACCATGAACTATATTGTGCTCTTATATCTTATTTTCACTATATTTTTTGAAAGGATACTAGTTTTTTAGAGAAATTTTCTAAACTGTCTAGATTTTTTGTAGACATTCTGTATATGGTTTCTTGCTTCACTAAGACTTAAATAGGTACAGTAGTGGAAATAATGATAGTTCACCCTTCAAATTCCAATATAACTTTTCTAATATAGATTCAAAATTCGTGAAATAGTGACCAAAGGAAAGTAATGAAACTAGAAGTAAGTACAGGGTGATATTTTTATTTCTATTTACATTTGTAAAAGTAATTACAAAATTAAAGGATTTTATGGTAACAGAAAGTGGAAATAAAGGTAGCACACATTGCCAAAATTGCATTTTACAAAGCAAAAATAAATTCCAAAACAAACAAATAAGCTGATTAATATTTACATGCACTTCCTTTACCTTGTAGCATGTCTACACACCGGTTATTCATCGAATTAATCAGATTTAAGTACAGCATAAACCTGTCTTGCTGATATACCCCAGAAATTTTCAATGGGATTCAGGTCAGGAGACTTTACAGGCCAACTCAAAGTAGCAATATTGTGGTCTTGGAGTCATTTGGTTGTCAACTTTGCGGTAGGAATTACAGCATTATCTTGCTGGAATATTGCATAATTTTGGTAATTATTGTCCAAGAATGGAAGGAGACTTTTTTCAAAAACTTCAGTATATTTTTGCGCATTCTGCTTTCCCTCCATTTTAACTAAACTTGCCTTACCTTTAATAGAAAATGCTCCCCATATCATCAAAGATCCTCCTCCAAACAGGTGCTTGCTGAAAATTTGTTCCACTTTTCATAAGTCGTGCCAATAGAACTGAAATCTATCCGGTCCATCTAAGTTAAACTTTTTTTCATCAGAAAAATGACTTTTGACCAATTCTCAACATTCCATTGTCCCTTCTCCCACACCCACTCCTCTCGTCTTTTCTTGGGCATCTTTGTTAGTGCTGGTGTTGTTATTCTCTTCTTATATACAAAGTCTTTTGAGGAATTTAAAATCTGTTGAACTATCCTGCGAGTTACGTTTAAATCTAAGGATGTTTTAAGGTTTTTGGAGCTTATTCCTTTCCTTGAAGTTTCTTGTAGCACTCTTTGGCAGGCAGTTGAGCTCAGCTTCAGTAGATGTCCAGTTGATTTCTTAGTTTTATACACTTCTGGGTCTTACAAAAAGTTGCTTATCACCTTTCTAGACCTCTTTATATCCTTAGCAATAACCAAAAATGAGAATCCCCTATCACTTAATACTTTTATTTGAGCTTTTTCAATTTCTGACAAGGCAAACCTTCTTCCCATAGTGAAAACTTTGTAATTTTTAATTTAGATGTAAAAATATTGCAACGCAATTCAGAACAGCCTATGTGTTCTGTTTTGATCTGTTTCTATCGTGTTATTTTAAGTAATACAGAAATAAAACAAAAATTTAGTAGGGTGTGCCATCTTCATTTTCGTAAAATGTTAACCTAAAGTTGAACTTTTTTCAAATGCTTTTTGAAAAAAATGAAGATGCTATAGTTTTTAAAAATTTACTGAATTCCACTTTGACAAGCTTTCTTCAGTCAATATTTCACTAAATTTGAAAAGGTATTGTAAAAGTTATATTTAAATTTGTAGGGTGGGCTATCATTATTTCCAGCACTTTATATGATGTATATATATATATATATATGATCATTGCCACTGATTAGCTCCCAGGTGGAAAACAATAAAGCAAAGAAAACATAGGTTTAGATAAATCATGTAAATGAATATTTATTTTTATAAGCATATACTAACAGTCATAAAAAAATATGTGGCATTTGTTTGGTTTTAAACATTTAACAGTCTATAATCCACTTTATATATATATATATATATATATATATATATATATATAACAATAACTAAAAGTTAATGTTTAAATAATGTGAGTGATTTTTTAAAATTCAATCTGTAGCAAACAACTGAAATAATGATATTTAATTTTGACAAGTATATAATTTTATAATTTTTAGTTGCATTTAAAAATTGTTTTATTGCAACTCACCGTGGTTGTCCTATGATAGCAAGGAACAGTATTGATCAGGATTAATGATCAAGTAAAATCCTTGGTAGCTAAGCAGAATACTAGTATACTTTTTGCTACCCCTCTAAAGAAGGCTATATTAGTAATTGTTGCCTGTTTTAAAACATTTAAAAAATAAATATGTATAATTTAAACAATTACTGCATAATTGCATAATAATAGAACCCAAGCAAATGATATTTGTGCTGTTAGGTAGAAGTAAATATTTCCAGGCAACCTCAATTTCAGCTTGGGAAACTCCATTTCTACATCCCTATTGCCTATAAAATATTGTAGTCTGATTACATTTTACATTTTCCGCTATTTCTCAAGCAAAGAGTCCATGCGGTGTTAGTGGTCCCAAGAGCATAGGAGTTATAAAATGAATATCCAATAAACATGCCTAGTAAACAGACTTAGGTACTAAATTTCACAGATTAGTGACAGTATAGTTAGCTTATTCTCACTCATTGATCTACTAAAAAGAAAAATACAGTTGGCATACTAGCTTGTTTGATCATTACAAGAGAAGTGAATTCAATCCTCATTGTGTTAGATTAAGCTAACTTTAGTAAATAATAACAAAAAAATAGATTGTGAACATCCACAATAAGCAACCCTGTAAAAAGTATTTTCACAAGACATGCAAATTGTCTTTAAAATACATAAATCTTTATGATTGTTTAATAAAGGCATAGTATGGAAGATTAGAGACGCTAATAAAAATGATTAAAAAGAAAACATTTTAACCATAGTGATTCTTTTTCTTGTTTTAAGAATATTTTATTTTATGATTACCTTTTCATACACTGTATATGTATGCAGATAATTTAAAAAGTAAACATTTCCACAATATAAAAAGTTTTTTTTCAACTTACCTTTAAACCGTTTCGTGAAAGATCATCATCACTGTTTTAAAAACGAAAATAAAAATTCATTAGAATTAGTACAAAATATTTGGTTTGTTAATTAAAAATGAAATACATTTACAGCAGTACCTAAATTTAAAAGATAAACTAAATCACTCATTTAAAACTTCACTTACATGGTTCTTGCAGTTCATCTAACCAAAAATGTATTTATCATGTAATTCAAGAACTATGAACCTATATGTTCAAGAATAGTCAAAATCATCACCCTGGTAACTGTATTGAGAATGCTGTATAATGGCAATATCAACTTGTTTGTGGTCAATTAAAATTACTATATTCTACTCACATCATTTTAAGCATTTACAACTGAACATGTGGAAATTCCATGGTTTAATTAGTAAAAACAAATAATAATAATATATATATATATATATATATATATATATATATATATACATACATGCACACACACACACACACACACACATGCACACCCACAAAAATTCAAGCCACATCTGTCATATTTGCCTTAAGCTGAGCTCATGAGTCTCTTGAGAGCTAATGAATGAGAATTATTTATTAATTAGGATGTTTTAATTATAATTTTGTAAGTAAAGATAGCTTTCATTTGTCAAGATGTAGCAATCATATATATATATATATATATATATATATATATATATATAAAAACAGAAAGAGAAAATATCACTCATACATAACATAGGCACACCCCAACAGTTCAAGTAACCACTGTATTTTCATTAAACTTCTGCACTATGTTTTTTATATTAATGAGTTCAATAAATACTACTTTTTAAATCCAATGTATTTTTAAACATTTTTGTTAGAGATGTTACAAAAATATCCCAATAGTTTTATGTAATATGCAACTATAATTGTTTACAACTGGTACCGACAGATTTTTTTCTTGGGATGAAAGAGTTAACAAAATAATGGCATCTTTTGAATTTTATCAAAAAACAAGACCAAAACATGTTTATTAAAATTTGAATGTTTATTTTTATCTCTATTAAAAGATATTTGTTAACCCTATATGTCACTTTTTTGCAGAAAAAATCTTTTAAAAACTGTCTTTGGTAATCATTAAGTTTATTGTTGAATCACATCCTTTTTATAAGATTTATATTATAATTGCAAACAAACAAATAGGAAGACATATTCAATGATTAGCATTTAGAAATTATAATGATCAGCATGAACACAAAAGCTGATCTTACATTATTAATATGCAGTTTGGATTGAAAATTGCTTTATTCTCTAAGAGCATTCCACCAATGAAGATTTTGATAAAATGTGCCATTTTTACTATTATAGTAAAAAAAATGTTCAGTAACTTGAAAATTCTACCTATAGTCTGGAGTGGAACCATTTTGTTTAACTAATGGCTTTTTGCCTTTTCCTTGGCGTTGATTAACTTTCATCGTCTTTTCTGCAAGCAAACGCAGGAGTTCTGTGTCAACATCATCTGCAAAAATAAATGAATAGATAAATAAAAAATACAATAAAGTGCTATAAAGACAGATGAGTTTCTTAAAGATTTTGTTTTAATAGTGAAACTGTAATAAAATCTATTTTAAAACTTTAAAGTGGAGGTTTGTTGACTTAAAAAATTTCAAATTTCATGATTTCTTTTTTGTGATATAGCAAGCTTTTGTTCCAGCTTGTGGATATTTTTGTAGGTTGTTTGTAGTTGTATTAGGTTTAAATCTATTGTGTGGCACGATAGGTGGCATTTGTTTCTGTGGGTGTGGGTGAGTGCCAGTCAGAAGATTCCTTTGTTTGTTTTGGCATGAAACCCACACAAAGGGCTTGTGCGCAAGATTTCCTACGAGACTGGAAGAAGACGAGGGAAGGCAAAGTCCCAGGGCAGTCAACAGAAGTCGGGGGAAGGTGATGGTCAGAGAAAGGCAACTGCTAAGTGAGAAGTTGGGACCTGTGAACTCAGAAGCCAGGTCAGCCACATGAGAGGATGAGTCAGTGTTCCTGGTGGTTGTGTAGGAATTTCACTTGGATACATGCTCGTGATAGCCAACAGAAAACCACAGAAAAGTGTCACAAACTTTTCCCTTCTTGTGCTTGGAGCTAACCCAAGTCTGTGCTTGTTTGTTCTTCTTTTCTTCCACCCTCTCAGTTGTGTATGTTGTGTCTTTTGTGTTTGTAAAGCAATGTGAAATTCCCCTGGCCGGAGATGAGAAAAAACACTAGACGATCGGATGGCCACAAGCTGGTATAGGAGGTTGAGATAGTGGGGACTGGCCAGCGGGTATATTGTCACAATTGAGCATTTTTTCTGCTTTTTACTGATTCTCTGCATTCTACTGTGAACAAGGGGTTTGTTTTTGCATGTCATTTAGAAGAGGATTTAGGGATTGTTTTCTTGGTTATTTCAGCTAGTGTGTTTGTGAAAGAAGTCATTGGATCTATTTAAAGTATTTCTTTGTTGATTAGAGATGAGCAGAGTTTGCTGAATTTAGTCCAGTCAGTTTTATTAAGTTGCCATTTTGGTTTTATTTCTTTTGATATGGGTTTCTTTAAGTCAAGGAAAGCATCCAACCATTGTCTCTTCAGCAATGAATAAATTGTAGGGCTGACTAAGCTCTTTAACCTTGGTATGAAAATTGGTCTAAGAGAAAATTCTGAATTCAAACCTGTTACACAAATGTGGCTTAGGACCACCTTTGAACAGCAATACCCAAGAAATTGTACACACAAATACATATACAGAGCCAGCTTAACTCACAGGGTGATTGCTGTCACACTCACATTCAAAAGAGGCACATAGGAATTACTTCAAAAACAAACTAAATTTTTATCTATTTTTTAAATCCTTTTTTTCACAAAGGCAGATTTTATTTATTTGTATATAACGGATAGTTTCAGTTAAAAATAAGAATGAATATAAAGAAAGAAAAAAGAAAAGTGTACTGACCTAATAGAGAGGCCATGTCAAATGCTGTACATCCATTTTTGGCTTGTATAGTTACCTCAGCTTTAGCATCATTAACAAGAAAAAGAGCAACAGATTTTTGGCTGGAAAAAAGAAAAACAAGAAAAAAAAATAATGAAAATAAGATGATAAATATCCCCCACCTAAGAAAAAAGCAGTAGTTAAAGCAATATCTGTTTGAAACCTAACTTCATGAAATATAAAAGAATACTGAAGAAAAGAAAACACTGCTAACCCTATTTACCTCCTTATCAAATCAATTTTGTGAATTGTATTATTCCCCTTCCAGATCATTTTTTCTCCATTCTAACATTTTATTTTAAATATTTAAAAAAATTTTGTATGTAATACAAGAATCATAGAAATATGATTTTTTTTTGTTTTAAATATTTTTTGCTTAAAAACACATGGTACATCAAAAGTATATTTGAGTGTGAGCTGAAAGTTCATAAAATGACATCATAAGTACTATTGATGATTTTTTTTTTTTTTTACCAATGGGATCCAAGCACTGCAACACTGATAGAAGAAATGTGTGGACCACAAGGGGGATTATGTTGACAAATAAACTTCATTTGGTCACTAACTATGAGAGTACCTTGGTCAACCAATGAGCTTTTCAGCTGACCGTCAATACAATACAACTTATAAAAAAATCTCTAAATACATTGCTAATTTGTCCAAACATTATTGTTCAGTCCCAAATCAAAAGTAAATTCATGATATTCTGAAACTAATGAAATATAAAAGAACCTATATGTAATTCATTAAGGGGATTAAATATTTTTGATGATCTATTAAGGAGGTAAATACTCTGGATGATTCATCAAGAGGGGTAAATACACTGGATGATTCATCAAGGGGGGTAAATACTCAGGATGATTACTTAAGGGAGTAAATACTCTGGATTATTCATCAAGAGGGTAAATACTTTGGATGATTCATCAAGGGGGTAAATATTCTCGATGATTCATCAAGGGGATAAATACTCTGGATAGTTCATTAAGGGAGTAAATACTCTGTATGTTTCATTAAGAGATTAAATACTCTGGATGATCCACTAACATATTAGGATAAGAACATCAAAAACAAGAATCCAACTTTGAAAGAATTGGATTGTAAAATATTTTATACATACAATAATTATGGATTAACAAATTTTGAAACTCAAACCTATGAGAAAAAAAAAGCACTAAGAGAGACAAGAAGGATCCTTTACCCATGGAATGTAGCCTGCATCAGTGCTGTCCAACCACTGATAGTGTCCTGCTTATTAATATCACAACCTTTGTCCACTAAGTACCGGACAATATCCAGCCGTCCCATCATTGCAGCAAACATCAGAGGAGTTGCTCCATCTTGTGGTGAGCAAGCATTAACCTGGGTCCTATCTTCTTTCACAATCTTAGTGATTCGATCAAGATCACCTACAAAAAAAAAATAACAAAAAACTTATCTACTCATATATAAAACACATTATGACACATATGTGTGTGCGTGCTTATATATTTACATTCAGACAGGTTTCATTTAAAACAGCAGACAAATTCTAATCCTGTCAGATAAACATTTTTGCCAAATAATCATAATTAAAAGTGAGTGCTTTATTGTTTTCATACTATTGTACTGACATAAAATTGCTGATCAGATTATTAGGTTTTGTTTATTTTTATATATGATTAATTGACTTGTTTGAAAATACCTTCTATTTTACTAATTTTCTGAAAATAATTTGCCAAATCTACAAGGATTAAAAGAATTATTTGTTTGCAAAAGAGTGAACTATTTTTTGAAGTTTTTTTGTTACAGGTATAGAGATCATTTTATTTCCAATCAAATACTTTTGATTAGTATTACTCATTATCAAGTACAATATTTTAATTGATCATTTTATAGAAGAGTAATACAATGTGAAAACCAATTTGGTAAAGTTTATATATATTTTATTATCATATACATTCAGTCTCTAAGAGCTTTCTCAGATAATGATTTGGAAAATCTTAGGAAACATTACAACTGTTTACAAGGTTATCATAGTAATGTAGTTAGGAAACTTTAAAAGATGGATACAAAAAAAATGTTTAAAATTTTTTCTTTTCTTTTTTTTGTTTCTAACATTTAAAGTTTCATAATGGTCAGCATTTCCTAACCTATTATTAAATACTTTTTTATCTGTCTAAGATATTCTACTAATGAGAACTATTGATAAAGTGAAAAAATATATATAGAAAATCAACCATATATATATATATATATATATATATATATATATATATATATATATATAGACACACACATACACAAGAACAAAATGCATTTACTAATTTTAAGCTACAAAATTGATTGATTTTAATGGCATGTTAACCTATCTGGTGTTATTCTATGCCTAGTGGTTAGGAAATTGCCTTCATATTTATATTTGTATAGTTTCTTAAAAATTTTTTTGTACATGGTCCTATCAAAAATGAATAATTCTTAAACAGATCTATTTGACCAATAGATGGGATGCTAACAGGTACTACCACTCTGGGTTAGAATGAACATTGGAGTAATGGCAATGGAGAAGTACTCCACACTCTTCAGATCTCCAAGACTAGAGCCTCACCATTAGATATGGTTTAGAGTCATAGCCAGGACACCTCTTATTTGTGGGGAGGGGGTGTCTTACCTTTCTGCAGAGGACACAGTCAACATATTCTAAGCTCTACTGACGGTGAAATAATTTGTGAATGAACCCATAGTCTATTTTTTTTTTAATTTGACAACATTTCAACCAGGAACTTACCATGTTTTGCAGCATCAATTATATCAGGCTTTACTTCTTCTGGAGCTGCAATAAACAAGAAATAAATCAATTTAAGTTTACAAGCAAAAAATCACATAGCTTTATATGAAGGTTGCTTCAAAAGTAATTCTAGCTTTTTATTACCATAGAAACTACAACAATACAGGAAGCACAATAACACCATTGGATAAAGCAAGTTTTCAGCTTTAAACAGTATTTTTCCACAGTCACCAAGATTAGCAATGTATTTTTGCCAGTAATGAACAAAAATCTGCATACAGCATAAGTAAAATATATTTTCACAGTAGCAATGACAGTATTGTTGCCAGAAAAATGCTGTGTATATAGTAAGTACATCAAGGTAGTCTTCATTTTGTGAAATGACAGCTGTGTCGAACAGGATTTGTCAATTGCATTGTTGTCACCACTGTTAAAACCCATTACCCATTGCCTAACTACTTATATTGACTATACAGTTTCTGCTCAGCAAGCATCAGTAAATGTCAATGGATGTCATTTTTTCTGCTATCAATGTGCTTTCATGTCAGATGCCATCTTACCACCATTACCCTTTTCTCTACTCTGGCATACTAAAGTCACCATTCTCTTCCATAATCTTTTAGAATTTGTTTAACCATTTAGTTTCAGAAAAACAACTGATACTCCCATGTATACTTATAACTAAAAATGCGACACACACAATATGTACATAAGTACAAACAATTGTATTAACATATAAATTATTATACTGAAATTGTTACTTTGTTAATATGAATAGAAAACAAAATGATATTTAGTATTGATTTTTTAAATGTATTTTCTGTAGCCTTCTAAACTAGGCTATTCTGCAATATCTAATAAAATAAGTATCACTTTCATATAAATGTAATGTAGAGGCATATAAGTTTGTCAAAGAATCAGGATTTTATAAAAACATTGTTAAAATCAGACAACTTAGACAAAGGGAAAATATAGTTCCCAAAAACATTTTCTAGTTAATCAACAACTGAGAGACTTGAGACTTATGGTTATCCTGAAAGCATCGATAAACTTGGTAAGTACTTATGATTGATTGATTTTAATGACATATCAACCAATCTAGGGTTACTTTATGCCTAGAGGTTAGGAAATCACATTTATTGTATGTGCCCTTACATTTTTGTGTAATTGTTTCTAAAGAGGTTTTTTACACACTGTTCTATCAAATATGAATAATTTTTAAACAGTTCTATTTGACCCATAGATAGGACCCTAACATCTACTAACACTCTGGGTCAGAGTAGACCTGCGAGTAGTGGCAGTGAAGGGATACTCTATATTCTTCAGATCTCCAAAGATACCCCTGTTTTTGCAAAGGAAGGGTCTTACCTGTCTTCAGAGGATACCGTCAGTATATTTTAAGTTCCACCAACATACCCAGTACTTAGATGGATAACCATTATTAACAGCAAGTACTGTAAACAACATAAAACTGACTAAGGAAAGCTTAGTAAATTACAACTTACAGACTTTGGGTTTGTTCGTGGTCTTTCTGTCAAGGTAACCCCGTACCTCACGTTTTCCTCTAACAGTGGCCATCTCCAGGGCTGTCCTGTTATTGATGTCAGTTAGATTTGGGTCCCCTCCTCTTTCAATAAGTACTTGTGCTGTTGTCATGTGTCCATTTTGAGCTGCTGCCATGAGTGGAGTAAGTCCACTGGATGGTGTCTGGTAATTTACTTCATATCCCCTGTCAAGGAGGAGGCGTAAAACAGAATCATGACCATTTTGAGCAGCAGACATCAAAGGAGTGATTTCACAGTCTTTACCTGAAATAAAAGAAAGAAAGAAAACTGCATTAGCTTTTGAATTGTATTCTTCTAAATTCTGTTTTGACTGAGTCAAGTAAATATTAGTTAAGAATTCTTTGTGCATATTGTTTGGCTTGATTTTATGGCATATCAACTATTGTTGATGATTTAATGCCAAATCCTGTTTTAAATATATGATTTGTAAACACATTTTGTAGATACACACAGTTAAATAATCAAACAGTTCTATTTCTAACGATTCTATTTAGCGTAAGTCATTTCCTTGCACTCAGTTTAAATGTCAAACAGCTCTATTTGACCCGTAGATAGGACCCTATCAGGTGCTACCACTCCAGGACAGAGTAGACCTGGGAGTGATTGCAATGAAGGGGTACTCTGCATTCCCCAAACCTCTAGCATTACTGGAGCCTTGCCATCAGATTATTTAGTGTCATATCAGGACACTCATTGTGGGGGTCTTACTTCTCTGCAGAGAAGCAGTCAGTGTATTCTACAACCCCAGCTAACTGGGCCGTTTGTGCATGTTGTACAGGATATTAAAAGAATGCACATCATGAAGGGATCAAACATTTTAAGAATTATTCACACTAAATATTCCTTGATTTTCAGATGTTAGGTTTTGATTTAGTTTATTTATTTAATAGCATATCAACACTTTAATGGAATGTAATACATCAAGTATAGAACCTGGTAACAAGGTTTGACCCTGAGACCTAACACCTACAGACGTGGTAACTGACAACTGAGAAATCAAAGGTTTCAAACCAGCATGTGAACTGAATGAAATAGGAAAACTTATGATTTGGAATCACAAGCGAACATTGATTGATTGGCTAAAGAAAGTAACATGACCAAAAAGAAGACAAAAAAAGGCTGAATTTTGTTTTAGTTTGTTGAGGTTTTTGAGAACAACAGAAATAGTTGGATCTGTTTTGATGTTCTTATTATTTAGAAGCCTCCTATTATACCCATAGTTGAGACTCTAACAAGTACTACCATTCCAGATCAGAGTAGATCTGGGAGTAATGGTAATAAAGAGGTACTCCACATTCCCCAGATCTCCAGAACAGAAGCCTTGCTACCAGATGCAGTTTAGTGTCATACACAGAACATTTTTTGTGGTGTGGGTCTTACTCCTCTGCAGGAGATACAGGCAGCATAAATGGGGTTGATTCAATATTAAAACAAAGTTATCAGGTCTGATTTGCTAAATAGTATGCTGAAGGACCAAAAATAATGAATTTGTAAGTAGCCTAATATAAGATAATGCTATCACTGCATGTATGTAATTTTGAATAATATGATGTTACTAATATTTACCTATGTGCCTTTAAAAGGTAATTCCAGTAGAACCCATAAATAAGTACATCCTATCAATCTTTTTAATAAAGAGTTAATTTTCTTCTATTGAGAAAATACCAATATTTTATAATTTCTAGTGGAACATTATGCAATCAAAACAGATATTATTAGGTATTATATATTATCGACTCTATATCATTGAAACAAAAAAAATATGAATATGTTACAGTTTAAAAATAATATATATATTTATGCAATTTTATTTTTAGTTACTGTTTCAATGCAGTAGAGTTTGGGAATAAATAATTCCAAATAATACATGATTTTATAATGTTGTACTAGTAATAAAATCCTAGTATCTTTGGCTTCTAAAAGTATTATGAGGACGGGGGTACTTATTTATGGGCAATCCTGTATATTACATTATAAATGCATAAATAATCAGTCATTGAATTTCTTATTAACAACCTGAGTTAGCTCAGCATCTTTTAAAATTAACTTCAACAGTCATGACTAGTTAAAGTCAAAATCTAGTAGTGCCTGGACTTTCAGAAAAATCTGATAAACTTGTATTAGAGGAGATTAAACACTTAACCAGAATTCCAAAGGATTCTGTTTTCACTTTCCAGAAATTATGCAAATTAAAACATCTGCTAAAGACTGGAGATTACAAGAATACAACTATTGATAAAGTAACAAACCCAACAAAATAGGTTTGCTATTTTAAATAGTCTTTCAGATCAGCTGTCTCTCAAAAGGAACCGACAATTTCTGAAGTCATCCAGTCTTGTCAGCATTTTGCTTTTATGGAATGTCTCAGATTCTGTCCTTACCTCTTTAAATGCAACAGGGAAGTGCAGCCTGGGGGAATTAGATTTTGAGTTTTGGGAGTTTCAGGTCACAAGGGCTGGAAGAAAAAAATGTAGTTGATTTTGTTCATATTATGATTGTTTTTGGTAAATAATGGTCCCTCCATTTACACTGTACCCAAAGAAAGAAGCATTCAATAATGTATGATTTTAAAAAAACTTTCCACTAAGTTAAAATGGACATAAGGTTGTTTTGATATGGAGGGTCATGCAGGAAGCAAGCCTCCTGTAGTAGCAAGTTTAAAAATTGCTTAGATTCCATTAGTATTTCCCTTTAGAGGTGCCTCAGGCACTGGGCAATAAACCCAACTCCCTTTAAGAAGAGGGAGCAGGTGATGCCTTAGAAGTCTCCTGGAATCTGGCTTGTAATTTTTCCATGTATGAGCTACTCAAAGCAGGTAATCAAATTAACAGGGGTATAAATACAGGAAATGAAATCTGTTCAAATATTGTTTTACATCAAATTTTTCTACTTTACCTTGTCGGTTAGGTTCTGCTCCTGACTCCAACAAAAGACGAACAATCTGTAGATGTCCACCCCTAGATGCGATTGTCAAAGCGGAACCTCCCAATCGGTTAAGAGCATTAATATCAGCCTTGTTTTGCAGCAACAGGGCCACGACGTTGGTATGTCCGTGGCGACTGGCTTGCATCAGTGATGTCCAGCCAGCCATGTTAGCTTTGTCCAGTGCAGCCCCTTTCATCAAAAGCAGCCGGACGACCTGCTCCTGGCCGTTTGCGGCTGCCATCTGTAGTGCAGTCGTCTCATCCTCATCTACGTCGTCAACTTGAACTATGCCCTGTTCCAACAGGTTCTGAACGACGTGGGTCTCTCCATTTTCGCAAGCACTCAACAACTGACGAAATCGGTCCATGTTGTTAATTTTCTTTCACACCTGGCCATCGGCATCATCATCATAACAAAAGCAACCATTTACCTACTTGAAATAAATTGGATAATTAGATTTGTCTTTGTTCTTGTTCTGTTCACTAATGAAGTAACCAATATCTGAGGGATTTATTTTTAAACTATACGACACGTGAACCTATCATAATATCAGTCGATAATAATAAAATAGTTCTAAGGAGTGAATGATTCTTATGAGCATTACATAATCATATCTTAGTTATATCAAGAATTTGAATTTTTAAATCGCTACCGCTGACTCCACAAAATTATCATTCAATTGCAAATTGGACTGAAAATAGTTTTATTCACCAGGTTAGAACATTTTTAAGTGTATTGCTCTAATATTGCTAGAATGTGCCGTTTTTACTGGGTAATGGTAATATAAACTAAAAATAAATGAGAATTTTAAATATGTGAAAATTCTTTTAAAAGAGAATTGACTTATCTGTTTTTAGTACTAAAATTTATTTATTTTTGCAAAAAAATTGATACGGCAGTCGAGAAATTTCCAGGGCATGGTATTAATCGTTAGTATGTTACAAAAGAGATTATCAAAATTAATAATACTGTTTAAAAATTCATGAACATATTTTTACAACAACAAACACTTAGAACTTAAATATAATAAATATTTGAAAACACACCACCAAAATATCCAAAACTTTTCTTTTCAGGTTTGTGCGTATATTGGCAGAAAAATTACATAAAACACATTTTCAACAGGGTATTTAGCCTCCAAAATCCAAAACAATAATTTTTCCTTTGTCAAAAATGTATTTTATAACTCGAATAGGTTCCATAAAAACTTTCTTAAAAGTTTTTCGAAACTTTCTTAATTAGTGTTCGCCATTTTGACAACTCAGTGACGTCACATTACCCAACATTCCACTCTTCCGGTAATTCCACGTGCGTTTGGAATGTAAACAAAGATTTTCTCCAATGTTCAAAATACGTTAAGTTATGAACTGGTTATGTGATTTTTTTCGTTTACAACTCAACGTTTGTTTCAAATTAGATATTGAATGAAGCGTTTAAAATATTCCTGACATTATTATTTATCAATTAACGTTTTCAGAAAACAAAACGAACCAAATTGTTATTTATTTTAGTTTACAATTAATAAATAAAAAGGTGTGTGTGTGTGTGGTAAAAATCTTAATAGTTCCTCTTAGTGTCCAATGTTTTCAGAAACAAATCAAAGTTGCAAGAAAGGTAAGTTTTAAATTGATCTTTTTGTAGCTGCATAGGGGTTTAATACAGGAAATGTCTGCAGTAATGTACAATAGCCGACTTTGAATAACTTTAAATATGTTAATTATTTCCACAGCGGGATATCTTGGATAAGTACGATGGTAGTATTAAATTGTTTACGTTATCTGGTGCTTGTCATTAAACAGGAATGGAAGACACAAGACACATCTAAAATCAGCGTACATTAGCATCTTTCACATTCTTTTCTCTTAATTCAAAAAGTATTTTTAGAATTAGCTCAAGCAAAGATTATTGCTGATATTGCTAAAAAATGATAATTGATTTTGACAACAAAATTTGATGAAATGTTTTTAAAATGTTATTGCTAACAAGATTTACGTTATATACTATACAACGTAAAGCTTGCAACAGTTACTTCCGAGTTAGTATACACTGTATATGTATTTAGCAACCATTTCGCTCGAGCGGAGTTTAATAGGTTTGAATTTAGAGTTTTTTTCTTCTCCTAGACCGGTTGCTATTAAAGAGCTCAATCAAAAATAATTTCCCTGTGTTCGGAAATAATTTAAATGTGAGACTTGTACCGTACTAAATACATGCAGAACTAATTTTGACAAGTATATTCTTACGTTTTTTTTTATTTACTGCTTTATTTTATTTTTGAAGTTTTTATCACAAATCATTCAAGTCGTTATTTATACAATTTCGAGGAAGAGTGGGAATTGAAGACACTAATCTATTGATGAGAATCGAACTCTCGTCTCCTTTTGATTCGAGTAAGCCTGATTATCTATACCAGTTGCTTAAGTCATTAAACTAAAATATTCATCGATTTTATAGAAGCCTGGAACACACACACTTATATATGCCCCATCACCTTTTCCGTCCCACAATCTATCGGCGCAATTTTTTTTTTCCAATACGAGTAATGTTCATAGCATATTTTGTCTAGATAAACAATAACAGTAATAGCAAATACTAAACATTCAATTGCTGAGTTAAACATAAAAGAGTAACAATTTTCATGAATATCCCATACCCGCTTATGAGAACTTTAGTTCATTTTTTATCATAACCCACAAATACGTATTTTTTCAGATGCCACCTTATCATATTTCATTCAATTGCATATCTATAAACTATGAATCTCTCTAACTCAATGAATAAAATTCTTAAAATTACTTTATACATTTATAAAAATACTATCTAAAAAGCGTATGATTGTAACATAGATTAAACAATAAACAAACAAATTTGACAGCGTAGAACTCTTCTAACCACATAATAATATATAAGTAAACAGAGTTACTTCCCCTGACCCAGTCCTTGTTATTATCGGAAGTCCTATCTTAACTTTGGGGGACCTTTCATTATTTCATTTTGAGTACGTCAAAACAGCAAAACATTGGTCCAACAACCGGGAAATGATGCTCATTTACATCAACACAAGCCTGAAAACGAATACATCAAAGAATGTGAAATTACTGAACAATATTCTTAAAATATAATTAACGTCCTCTTGCCAATATGGCATCGGAAGAGAAGCCGACTGTAAAGTTCACTGACGGGCAACTTATAAATAATGTTATAAAGGCTCTTCAAGAACAAAGAAAAGCCTGTCGATTCTGTGATGTTGTTCTCAAAGTGTGTGGAGAAGAGATCTTTGCTCACAGTAATGTGTTAGCAGCTGCCAGTCCGTATTTCGCCTCTTTTCTCGGCACTCTGCAGGATTTTCCTCGCGCCTTTTCTCAAAAGTTACCTCAGATCATCGAGATCCACATCGAGGGCTCGAACGAATCGAAGATTGGCTATGGAGTAGCTGTCCGTAAACTGGTGGACTTCATGTACACCAGCTACATCGAAATCTCACCCAGTGTGTTGACTGAAGTGGTGGAGATCGCTAAAATCATGCAAATGGACGCTGTACTAGCATATTGTGAAAAGCTTCGAAATGGTCAGTCTAAGCAGTCAGAGAATGGTGAGGAGCTTTCAACTGCGGATACATCTGGTATTAAATCCGAGGACCACACCTACGGTCTTGACGATGACAATGCCTGCACTTCAAAGTCATCGGCAGTTGTAAATATAAACAAGAGCCAGATAACACAAACCAACGTTTCAACCAGTGTTAGCGCAAACGAAAATCCAACAACGGAAGGTTGCAATTCCGACGTGGCCCTTGCCGAAATATCTGTTGTGGAGTACGAAGAAGGAGTGGAAGAAGACAATGAAATTGATCAAACAGTTGAGTCTATTGATTCACTACTTGATGAAGAAGTTTCAGAAGCAAACTCGACCACTACAGAATTACTAAATGAAGTAGTCACAAACTCTGTTACATTTGCAGAAACTGAAGCTTTACTATCATCACCATTAGAAAGAAGAATGACAATGATTACGACAGAAGAAGACGAAACAATGGAAACTGAGGAGAAAGTAAACTTTGATTCTACAGAAGAAAGTGAGACAGCTAAAGTAATGTCTGGCCAGTGTTCTGGAGCAGTTCGTTCTAGCTTACGTATTCGTCTGGGCAAAAAACACACTAGAGGTCGTTCTTTCTACAGAAAAAAAGGTAAAGTAAAATCCAAAGTTACCACAACAAACAACAACAGTAATAACAACAACAACAACCAGATGCAGAATAATGGTTCTGCTACAAAAAATAATGTCACCATTGAAGTTTACATATGTGACGAATGTTTGTACAGTACATATAATTATAATCATTTCAAGCGACACCAAAAGATTCACCTGGACGGTAAATATACTTGTAATAAGTGTGATTACAAAACAAACCGGTTGAAAACACTGAATGAGCACAAACGGATCCATTTGCATGCTGACCTCCAGTGCAGCTACTGTGAATACAAAGCAACTAATGCTGAAGAGTTGACGTTACACTTGTCCCGTCACAGTGGAGATAATCCTTACTTCTGTTATCTGTGTGACATGAAATTCAAAACCAGAACACAGCTTAACCAACACATGCCAAAGCATTCCGAGGAGAAACCATTTGTTTGCACCAAGTGCTTTGCAGGGTTTAAGTGGAAACACGCCCTTAAAAGTCACATGGTGGTTCACAGTAACACCAAAGATCACCTGTGTGATATTTGTGGCTATGCAACAGCCCATAAAAGTCAGCTGAAGGCTCATCGTTTAATCCACACTGGAGAGACGTTTAAGTGCACGGTGGAGGGCTGTACCTTCCAGGCTCTCACACGATTGAACCTGAAGTACCATATGCTGACCCACACACATGAGAAACCTCATGTGTGTCGTGTCTGCAGTCAAAGTTTCTCCATGATCAAGAATCTCAAACGCCATATGCTACTTCACACCAATGACCGCCCCTACAAATGTGAGCATTGCTCTTTTACATCAACCCGCTTTGACAAACTAAAAGAACACCTTCTTAAACAACACAACATTGGGCAGCGACCCAACAAGAAACATCGTATTGTGGATTATCAGGTATCTAGTGAAAAATTAGTGCAAGAGCCTACTGAAGAAGCAGATGAAAACTCTTTGAGAGCAATTGCAACAACTGTTGCAGCAGAAGATGTTACTGCTACTATCCCAGGCACAACCACACAAATTGTTATTGCTGCTACAGATAATATCCCTGTACCTATTGCAATCACACGGGTCAACAGTGATGGTTACACAGAAATTAGTTACCCCACTTTTCAGTATGTATAAAACAATCAAATACACAAACACATTTCATTATTTTATTTTTAAGCCTCAAAATGCCTTTTGTAAAACTTAGAGAAGCATTATTAACATTTTGTGAGTTTTTCTTTCAAAACTCTTCCTTTTTTTCTATGAAAATGTTTAAATTGGCAAGCTTTTTAATTGCCCAGTGATGTGATATATAGATTATTAATCAATTTTTTATTACTTTTCTGAAGAGATGTTCCCAAATGTAATGTGGTGACATACCGTATCGTGCAAAAGTCTTCAGCCACTTTAAAGTATTGTAACTTTCTACTAATTGCCAACTTATAAGTAGATGTTTTACATTGCATTTTTAAACATGAAATATTGGCCCTGTTTGAGTCATTTCCATATCTAATTGCTATATTTTGTTGTAGGGATTCTGAATGAGAGAGGAAGATGCAAGACCATCCCCAAAAATGGTCATGCAAAAGTTTTTGGTCACTTCAAATAAACCAAACAAGATACAGTGTTTTAACACAGAAAAAAGTTCCACCACTAATATGCAAATATTTTTCCACTACAGCACTAATTTTTTTTCTTGAATATAGTGAAAATTCTTACATTTAGAGTCATGATGAAAATTTCCAACGAAATAAGGATGAAGATAGTGAAGATAGCCTAGAATATGAGTCACAAGCAATTGTTAAGGAATTTGAAATTTTAAGAAATAGCATCTCGGAAATCACCTAAAAATTTCAAGGCACTGGAAGTGTTTTAGATTGATCATGCTGTGATCACTTTCAAAAGCTACAGTATAGGATGGTATAAAAACTGATCAGGATAACAAAACTCAGCGAAAGAAGACTGCAGAACAAGTGATGGATGAGTGTGACTTGTCCAATTTGATGTTAGTAGATACCAATAAGTGAGCCCTTTGAGAATATGAACTAAAGGAGCACGTTGCAATGAATAAACTCACATTAATCAAAAACATTTTAATGCAAGATTAAGTTGATCAAAGTTGTATGAACTATGGGATGCGGATGCTTGAAAAAGATCATATTCAGTGATGAAACTAGGATGGAGCTACATTCTAATAAGTGAGAATTTGTCAGAAGGTCCTCAGGAAAGTGAAATGACCCATATTATACTATGAAAACAGTTAAGCCGTGACTTAAAATATCAATAAGCAAATGTAGACAGAACTAAAGAGAAGAGGTTGTCTGAAGAATCCACGCAATCTTGAAGAGTTGTGGAATTCACCCACAAAGAATGGCATCTCATACCTATAAAGTTTGTTAAGGATTTGTATACATCTCTTTCCAGGTGCACTGAAGCAATTATTCAAGCCACAAGAAATATTAACAATGTACAGTAACTTCTTGAAATGGACATTATGCTATAAATTTTCATTATAGGCATTTTTCTCTTTTAAAATGCAGTATCTTGATTGGTGAGTTGGCTGAAAACTTTTGCATGACTATTTTTGGGGGTGGTCTCACATCTTCCTGTCTCATTCAGAATCCCTAAAATAGAAGATAATGATTAGGTATGAAAACAAATCCGAAAAGGCCAATGTTTCATGTGTAAAAAACGAAATGCAAAACATCCTCTTATAAGTTGGCAGGTAATAGAAATTTCTTACAGTTTAAAGTGGCTGAAGACTTTTACTTGGTATGTTGACAACAGGATATATACACCAACTAGTTTTGCATTTTGCCTTGCCAGTATTTGAATGATAACAAATAAGCAAATTTATAATTCCATCCATGTAAATGAAGTTTAATCAAGTAAATAAAATTACTAAATTTGTTTTTGAAAATAGAATGAGCTGATGAAATTATTTAATTTCTTTAAACCCTGAAGAAAATATACAATAATATATTCTGGAAAGCATTTTTTAAGTATTTTTCTTTTTACTTTGATATTCCTTTTTAACTTTTTATTTTTCATTATTTGTTTAGAATTGGTGTCTGTTCAAGAATGTGAAGAAATATACACAGCAAAATATGATGTCACACAGAATGAAAACCTAGTTTAGGACTTGAATCAAAAGAGCAGACAAACATAAAAGTAAAATAAAAATACTTCATTTTTTGGTGCTTTTCTTTTTCAAGTCAAGATTAGAGTTGTGCCTAGATTTATTAACTGAAAACTAAGGTAGTGTTCCATATTGTAGACATTGCTGTATGACATCATACTTTGTTGTGTATATTTCTTTGCATTCCAAAAGAAACACTAATTATAAACAAGTACCTCTTTTCCTTTTAGTTCATTAAAACAGCAATGTATTTTTTGCAACAGTCAGCCAAATTTTAGAATTTCATTTATTTAAATGGGTTTTTTTAATTAAAAATTTTTTTATCATAATACTACCTGTTGAAAACAAAAAATACTATCTCAGTACATTCCAGTATATATGATGCTGCATTCCACTTGGGGCCACCTCTTCAAGCAAGTATTATGTTTTGCTTTATACTTTTTGATATAAGTATCACTTTTTAAAATCAAATATAGATTATCAACAAACATTTTTTTAAAATTGTATATGAAGTTATTGGATAGAGTTGTGGGTTAATGATAACTTTGAAAAACAAAGCAAAATAAACTGGAGACAATTCGAGTGCTTCCTAATATAAATATTTTTAAAGAATAACCAAGTTGAGTATATCACTTAAAAATGTCTTTACTATCTAACTTGTAACTACTCCTAAAAGTACAGATTTTTCTTAGTATTAAATTTTGTTAAAAGTTACAAGAAATAAAATGTTAAGTCAGGTAGACACTAGAACAAAAATATTAATTTTGACATAAAATATCTACTGCTTACAATTTACCAAATCCTAAAATTGGATAACAGTAGAGATGTTTGACTGACAGCAAGCTATATTTTAAAGTGGGTTTCTATTTTTATTAATATAGATCTAGTTGTATTTTTTATGTATTGATCTACTAAAGTTGTTGCTATTTCAAGCTTCTGGTACCATGGATTAAAAAGTAATAATAAAAATGAGGACATTATAATGTCCTCATTTTTATTATTACTTTTTCTGGACAGATGAACTGTATAATTGCTTTAATAGGCCGTTTTAGGCTTCAAAATTTTTATTCACATACTTAGTTATTTTTGTTGACTAACTGTTCATTACATCACTCCTAAATACTTATTTTTCTTAATTATATTGAAATATTTTGTAATGAGAATTTTGAAAATAAGAGATTTAAACATTTTTTTTCAAAGTCTTGTTTGTTAGGTTTTGCTATTTATTTTCTCAGTCAACTCCTTTTTTTTCAAAATGGCCTCAGTGATTTCTTTAACTAATCAATTGTTGTTTTTGATAATTTTCTGTGTTTGTACTCTTGCCATTTGTTTATTGAAATTTGTTGGTCCTTTTTATAAAGAAATGAAATGATTGCATACACTGCAAACTTATGCACTTTCTACTAAGCAAATTCAATTTTATAAAAAGAATGTATATTTCAAAAGATGTAAGAGAAAATTAATTTCTGAGATAAGGAATTATAATTATTATGCACCAATATATCCTTTTCTTTATTGTTATAGTGCTTCAGCGAAAATGTCACAATAATAACAATGATGAAAACTTTAGTCTGAATACATAGGTATATAATACTAGAAAATAACATTATAATCCTCTCCATTTACACTCTATCCTAATTTTGGAGCTTACTGAAGAGCATCTTTACAACATGTAGGGTGGAGCAGAAGTAAGGGGTGGTGGTGAAAATTCTTGGTCAAATTGAAAAATAAATAACCTGGTGTCATGAAACATAAATGTTATTTCACATAATAATCATTAAATTAAACACCCTTAGCATATAATTTCTCAGATTTCTTTAATCCTAAATAAAAACAAAAAAAAATAATGGTAATTTTTCTTTTTTGGTTGGCAGAATACTTTTTAGCCTATATTTTGTATTGTATTTTAGTACTGACAACAAAATTCTAAGTCAATACCTTAGATTTTTTAAAATTGATTATTTGAAGGTGTCTGATAAATTCAAGACATTGCAACAAAAACAGCTGCAGTGTCTCTAATAAAGCGTTCATAAGATAACGACACTGGTGGTTCCAGGGCTGAAGCGTCATTCCTACTAATCCAAGACTATTAACATTTCAGCCTTGAAATAATACCAAAAGAGTTTAAAAGAAGTTCTTTCATTAGTCCCAATATTTTGGAATAGAACAAACAAACAAAAGAACTGCAGTGTTTATCATGCTCGAAATGGACTAGCCCATAAATTAAAGAAAAGATTTTTACTTTTACTTTTATAAAAATTAACAATTATTGAATTAGTTCACAGTGTTAGTTTTAATGGGATTAACTATCTATGTACATGTATTAGTGAATCCATCAAACTGAACATGCATTTAACACAAAATAAAGAAAGCTGAGCCCAAATACAATTAACACATTTTACATTTATGTTAACAAACATATAATACTGCATACATAAATAAAGAAACAGTAAAGTTCAAGAACTCACCGACTGGTGGAATGTCATTTGCTCCTCTTAGCTAGCGGGTCATGAAAAACAGTCTGTCCCAGACCAGGCACTGTAAACGACTGAACTGGGGCAGGTTACTCCTTTTTTGGTGTCCCTTGTTTTTGTCCCTACAACACTCCCTCTCAAAATACGAAGTATCTGAAATTGAGTGTCATGAGGGAAACCACCGAAAAGGACAGTAAAAATATATATTTTTTATTTTTCTATTTTTTTTTTTTTTACAATTTTTATTTGGAGACAAAGTTCCTTAAATGATCAGGCCATCTTACCTGTCTGCCCGAATGTGTTTTTTTTTTCTTTAGGGCGTTTTTCTAGTGTCAATTCCACTGGCATCCAGTGTGAGGGTGCTACTTCTAGGTAAGTGTCCTCCAGTGTTGCAGGTTTTAGCCTGTCGATGAAGATGTTTTGTTCTTCATCCTTAATGAGAACGCTGAAAAACTTGTTGCACTTCTTTGTAACTTTAAAGGGACCGTGATACAGTGGTTGCAGGGAATGTGACCTAGCTGTATCCCGAACAAATACTTGTTTGCATTTCTCTAGAGCCTTGTGTACATATGTTTTAATGCTCTTGTCTTCTCCTGAAGGGGAATATGCCATCTTGGCCATGTTTTTGGTCAGTCTATCCACAAATGATGTAACATCCCACACTTTCTCAGGTGCGTTGAAAAAGTATTTTGCTGGCAGGCGCAAAGTGGTACCATACAGCGCTTCTGCTGCTAAGCAATCCATATCCCTCTTTACTACGGTGCGCAGTCCCAACGATATTAGTGGAAGATGTTCTAACCACTTTGCATCGTTGGTAAGCACCGCACGTAAAGAGGCCATTAGGCTACGATGTAATCGCTCAACTGCACCGTTTGCTTGTGGATGGTATGCAGTAGTGTGGATGTTCCTGGTGCCCAAGAGTGCTAATAGTTTATGGAAGAGTTCGGACTCGAACTGTCGACCTCTATCTGTTGTTACCCACTCCGGGACACCAAATCTCACTACCCATCCAGCAAGGAATGTTCTGGCTGTCGTGTATGCCATCATATCTGGCATCGGTAGTGCTTCAAACCACCGCGAAAATCTGTCAATACAGGTCAACAGATAGCATTGACCCTCACATGTGGGGAATGGACCAGTGATGTCAATGTGTATGTGCTTAAATCTTTCGTCAGGCACTGGAAATGTGCCTGGAGGTGCACGTGTATGTTAGCCAACCTTGGCCTTTTGGCACTTCACACACATCTTCGTCCACTTTCTCACGTCTGTTTTCATCCTTGGCCAGATGTACTGGTCGGTCATCATTTGCATTTGCACCGGGGTGTGATAATCCATGTACTGCACCGAATATGTCTTTCCGTAAGGATGCTGGGACATATGGGCGTAGTTTGTCTGTGCTGATGTCACCTACTAATTTCTTGTGACTGACAGGGTGAGTAATTTTCACCAACTACAATGATGTTTCGTTATTCTGCAGAAGATTTTGCAGAAGCTCATCTTTTTCTTGTTCTCCTGCTAATGTGTTGGCATCAATGGAAGGTCCCAACATGAACGAATTTATTCCACGTGACAAGGTATCTGCTGGGGTGTTGTCCTTTCCCATGACATGCCTGACAGCCGATGTGAACTGGAGTATGTAGTCCATCTGTCGAATCTCTCAGGGAGAGTATTTGTCCGAGGAAGACTGCAAGGCACCTAATAGAGGCTTGTGGTCTGTAAGTATATAAAACTGCAGCCCTTCCAGGAGTTGACGAAAATGTCCCAATGCCGAGAATGAGGCTAACAATTCTCTGGAAAACGTGCTGTAGCGTGTTTCCGCATCTGTCAGTTTCCTGGGGAAGAAAGAAATAGGTTGCCAGTCATTGTTGCATTTCTGCTGCAGGACAGCTCCAATTCCAGTTGCAGATGCGTCCACTGCCAGGCAAAGTTCACTATCGGGTTGAATGCAAGATAACTTGGTGGTGTCTCCCAACGTGGCCTTCACCTTGTTGAATGCCGTTACTGCATTCTCTGACAATGCAATGTTGCAGTTCTTCACATTTGTCAACATACCTGTCAATGGCAAAAGTACTTGGGCACAGTGAGGGAGGAACCTACGGTAAAAATTTACTAGCCCTAAAAATTGACGTAACTGTCTCATTGTAGCAGGAATGGGAAAATCTCAGATAGACTTAACTATCTCTGGTGATGGGGAAATTCCCCTCTCTGAAATATGGTGTCTCAAAAATATAACTTCGGATTGACTAAAGGTACACTTCGATGGGTTTAAAACTACACCATATTGTTTCAGGCGTCCGAACACTTGACGCACATGGTCTATGTGTTTCTGCATATTTCTGCTAGCAATGAGGACATCATCTATATATGCACAGACGAACGGCATGTCGTGCAAAACCTGGTCTATAAACCTTTGGAATGTCTGTGCTGCATTCCGCAACCCAAATGGAACACGTACAAATTCAAACATTCCAAATGGCGTGGTAATGGCTGTTTTGGGAATGTGATCAGGCTCCATTGGTATTTGGTGGTATGCCCGAATTAGGTCTAATTTTGTGAAAACCTTATTATTCTGGGCTACTGCCGTTATGTCTTAGATATGTGGGACAGGATATCTGTCTGGTTTGGTGGCAGCATTCAGAGCTCTATAGTCTCCGCATGCATGCCATGTGTTAGGGCCTTTACTAAATAAGTGCAGAGGCGAAGCCCATTCGCTCATTGAAGAGCGAACTATGCCAAGCTTCATCATCTGCTGAAATTCTGCTTTCGCAGCTTTTGTCTTATCTGGTGCTAAGCACCTAGCTTTACTATGGATAGGTGGGCCTTTTGTCTCTATGTAGTGTGTTATGGAATGTGGCAAAACTTCCTTATGAAAAGAGGGGACAGATATTGAAGGATATTCCTTCAATAGTCTCAGGAAAGCATCGTCCTGGTTCGCATGTGCCACCTGTGGGCCTACCGACGTACCGGCCTTCACCACACCATATGTTGCAAGTTGTGTGTCTGGGTCCCTTAGACACTGGCCTGTCATATCTACAACAAGGCCAAACGCTTGCAAAAAGTCAGTGTCTAGTATAGCAGTGTTTACATCAGCAACTATAAAAATGTGGGTAAACGACCTGCGTAAACCCAAGTTGAGGTCCATGTACCTCTCCCCATATGTGTGTATTAACGAACCATTTACAGTTCGGAGTGTAAATTTACAGGGAGGTCAGTTGATGTTGCAGGAATGAGGGACACCTGTGCCCCACTGTCCACTAAAAAAGACATGCCCGTTTTTCTATCTACTATGTAAAGTAGGCGGCCAGAGAGGGATGCACTGACAGTTGATGCCGCTTTATTCTGTCGGTCTATGCTTTTCCTTGTACCTTATAGTTGCAGGGTGGAATACAAGAATTTGCATTCTCACCAAACCTCTTATGCTTCCAACAAATCGCCTTCTTCTGCCATCGTTCCCTAGACTGGCTGCGGGTAACCCAGTTCCTTTGTCCCTGCTTTTGTTTAAATGTAAGTCTGGCGATGTCTTCCATGTGGACTTCCATCTGCTTCTGTCCCTCCATTAGTTTCATGAGCAGGTCATGCCTATCTGACATCTGCACACTAGATATAGCAGGTGACTGGGTGGACAATATGTCTGCTATATGGTCTGCTATGACCGCTAGCTGTTCCACAGTCGTGGACTCATCCTGTGCAGCAATAGCTACCTTATATTGGGTTGGTATCCGTTGGAGGAAAATGTATTTGACGATGCTTTTATCCGTCGCTCCCTCCGCCAACTTCTGTAGCCGTTTTAAAAATTGTGACAGCTCTAACAACTGTGAAATACGCTTGTGTGTAGAAGCTGTCACAGAGGTTGTTACTGTCTCCCTAGGCACATCGTACGGCTTTTCCGTCGGTGGTGTGATAATTAATTCTCTTACCTCAGTAATTGTATCCTGAGGTAAGATGGACACCACAAAGCAGAATTTTTCTGTTTGGTCCATTATTGCCTTCTGCCTAAAAAATAAATCTAGTTGTGCAAAAAACAAGGCATGGTCGTCACGCACCAACGACGCATTTAGGTTGAAGGCTGGCGTCGCCATTTCAAAAAAGGTTTTATGTTTTTATTAACACATGTGTTGGCTGCTACCCTTCGCCAGCTTTGATATAGTAGCAGGAGAGAGGTAGAGAGATAACAGTAGTATCGTAGGGAGGGAGAGAGGACAGGGACAGAGCATGACGCAGCCAATCCTCAGTCAGGCGCCCAAAATGGCTGGGGAAGAAAAGCAGACAGCCATATTGGAAACAAACTTTTCCTGTTAAGGGATACTTGCGACAAAAGCCTAGTTCCCTTCTTCATCTATCAATAAAAAAAAAATTTTGTCATCCTACAAAAGTTAATACTAATGTGTATGTTCATTTCCTATTTTTTTAGTTGGGGTCACCACTTGTTAGTTTTAATGGGATTAACTATCTACGTACCTGTATTAGTGAATCCATCAAACTGAACATGCATTTAACACAAAATAAAGAAAGCTGAGCCCAAATACAATTAACACATTTTACATTTATGTTAACAAACATATATAATACTGCATACATAAATAAAGAAACAGTAAAGTTCAAGAACTCACCAACTGGTGGAATGTCATTTGCTCCTCTTAGCTAGAGGGTCATGAAAAACAGTCTGTCCCAGACCAGGCACTGTAAACGACTGAACTGGGGCAGGTTACTCCTTTTTCGGTGTCCCTTGTTTTTGTCCCCACAACAGAAACTGAAATCCTGTTAAGCTTATTACCAATTGGAGACGACTGTCCTGTCCAGTCTTATCTCTGATTATCTCCCACTAGATTTCAAATTTTTTTTCTCTCAATGCTATTCTAAAAAATCTTGGTCAAACTTTTATTAATATCATACTTATTTAATTTGTTTCATACTCTTCCAACATAGCTATATGCTGATATAACCTTTTTCTCTAAAATATCTTTTATATAATGTAAAACAATTACCAAACTATTGGCAATAATTGTATAATTAGGGCCACAATATTTTTCCGAAATGTTATTTTAATGTAAGTTTTTTTTTTTTTTGCTGTTATATTTCTTTTCATTAAACCAGTCCTAATGTGCTGTTTTCAGATATTAAGTACTTCCAATTTTTTAAATTTTGCTTTTTCAATAAAAACCACACTGAAGTATTGTATCCAACTGTGATAGAAATAATTCTTGACTTTTGTAAAAAAATCAGTCATGTCACTTTAGTAAAAGAAGATAAAGACAAAGAAAAGGTACTTTTTTCCTGCTGAAAACAAAAGCAATTAATCCTCAAAAATTCAACTTTAAAATCAATGTTATTTTATAACAAACATGGAGGCAAATTCATTTTTTTTCTTTTCAGTTCTGACAATCTATTGATGTCTCATTAGATAATGGGAGAAAAATGTTTTTGTTAATTATATCATCATCATCATTATTATAATAATAATGACCAATTATGTTAAAGGGAAAATAGATAATATGCAACAGAATAGCAATTGTAGGTTATGTGGGGATATAGATGAAACCATTCATCATATAATAAACAAATTAGTGCAAAAAGAGTATATGACTTAACCCAACTAGGTGGTGAAGGTGATCCACTGAGAATTGTGTAAGAAATTGAAATTTGACCAAACTACCAAATGGTATAGACACAAACCAGCGTCAATCCTTGAGAATGAGACACAAAAAATTCTTTGGGGTTTTGAAGTACAAACAGATCACCTGATCCCAGTCAGAAGACCAGACCTAGTAAATATTAACAAAAAAAAGAGAACCTGCTATATAGTGGACTTTGCAGTTCTGGCAAACCAGAGAGTGAAAATCAAAAAAGCAAAAAGAGAGACAAGTACTTGAACCTTGCCAGAAAACTAAAACAGCTGTGGAAAATGAGAGTAATGGTGATACCAATTGTAAATGGTGCACTTGGAATGGTCCTCAAAGGCTTGGTTAGGGGATTGGAAGATTTTGAAATTGGAGGATGAATCAAGACCATCCAAACTATGTTATTGTTAAGTTCAGCCAGAATACTGAGAAGAGTCCTGGAGACTTGTGGTCTCTCAGACTCCAGTGAAAGACTATCAGCTAATGCTGATATGAGAAACTCACAAGAAGTAAAATGATAATATTATTATTATTACTTATTATTATTTTTAAAGCTGCTGGGCTCTTAATTTTTGAAGTGGAGTCTCTGGGAGAAATTTTGCAAAGCAGAAGAAGATTGCTCATCTCCACTCCTTGGTGAAGGGCTTTTTAAAATGGACCTTAAATCCTTCAGTAAGATTTTACAATAAGAAAATGGAAATGACTTAAAATTTCCAAGTTGTAGTGTTTCCTTTTTTGTAGAAAAGTATGAGAATGATAAAAAATAGACAAAGTAGATGGCTTTTTAGTATATAACTATAAAAGCATAATTTAACATCTTAGCTAATTTTGAGCTATCTGAATATAACCATTGATAAATGCTTTATTTCCTGTCCACCAGAATGACCAAATAATATACTTTGTATAAGTGAGGATAAGTCTAATCAACTAATGTAATGAGTTGTTATGTGGGGGGGGGATTTAGAAATTTACATGTTTTTCCAGGGTTTGGGTTAATGTACTGAAACCTTCTTGTAGGCCTTATTTTCAATATCATTCTCTTGATTTAATTATCAAAATGTTTATTAGCATGAAAAATGTAATTGAAAAGCTATTTAAATTCTAGCTTAAATTTGCATTCACTTTGGACTGATGCCCTTGAAAAAGGTACAAATCCATCTCTTCTACTTATAGCTACAGATAGAACAATAGGGCAAGACTAGGCTCTCTTGTTTTGATGGGCTAACAAGTCTAAGAGAAAGTCAACTGTGAATGAGGAATTTAAGCATTACATTTCAATATAATCTTTTGTACATTACTGCAGAAATAATTTGATTTCTTTGCTGATATGTTATGAAGTGCATATTGCTATGTGTATTACAGACTTTAAAGAAGGCTTGAGTTTTGCAGTTTGGTTTGGCTTGGTTTCTTTGTTTAATGGCATATCAACTTTTGTGGGTTATTTAATACCAAATCATCTTTGGAGAAGAACAGTAGTGATACTATTTAACCCATAGCTGAGAGGATAAGGGGGTTCATTCCTTTCACAAGAGTATTAGTTTGAAAGGGAACAAAATAGCACAACTTGAATTTGAACTTGCTTACTATTTGCAGTTCAGTACTTTAACCATTACACCAAAGGGACTTCAGTAGACCAAGTTTACTGAGATGAGTTGATAACATGAAATATTGTTAAAGCAATTCACAAAATCTGCTTGTAAATAATATATATATATATAAAACTTGATTATTTGCAATACTATCACTGACTTTAAGTTTCATATGGTGAAAGGTGTTGCCACAATTATCAAATTATTTAGAGAATTTTTCCTTTTCAACATGAAACTTAGTGATAGAATTTTAAGTAATCACATTTTAATTTTTTACTGTTCTGCTCATAAGCATGTGAATATTCTGATTCTATTACTCACATTTGCTTTTTATAATTTTTTTTTCTACAATATCCTTTTTTTAAAATCTTTTTCTACTCTATCTCACCACAAAACATTTTAATGTATCACAATTTTTACACTTTTCTATCTCTACTGCCCTTTCAATGTTGGATCTTATTATCCTGTCGGGAAGTTTTTCTTTCTTTTTTTTTTGTCATTTTGTCTCTTGTTCCTCTTTATATATATTTGTTTTTCTTTTGGTTTATTCCCATCTACTTTTCCTCTCCTTCACACTTATGTAATTTCTCTGTCAGAAATGTAGCTAATTCATCCATTATTTCCCAAACCATCTATCATCATTCTCCTGTATTGGTTGTCTTTTACACACACGTATACATACACATGCACAAAATTTTTTAAGATCAGCATGTAAAGTCAAGTGTTTATAATCTCTGATATTTGTACATCATTTTAAAACAGAAAAAAAGATTTTTTGTTTTTTACTAAGTGATAAGTTGGTACACATTTTAAACAGTTTTCATTATTAAATCATTTAGTGAGAGTGTATAGAATAGCTCAACAAAGAAATCAAATTATTTCTGCAGTAATGTACAAAAGATTATATTGAAATGTAATGCTTAAATTCCTCATCCAGATAAGTAAGTTGGCCAACCATAGGCAAAGGCAACCCAAAGGCCCTCTTTTTCAATAGCTACTACACCAAGCTGTAGGGGAGATTGCTACTCCTTTCTCTGGATTGCCCCACTTACCCTTGATCTGTACTTTATAATTCTGAATTTTAAACAAGGAGGCATCGAATACCTTTTTTTTTAGTCTTTCTTATTACTTGACTTGGGATTGAACCCAAATCTCACACATCATTAGTGAATCGGCTGATCAAATATATATATATATATAATTACATTTAAATCCTAAAATTTATATATCTAATATATGCCTCTACTCAACATCTTCTTAGTTGTTGGTGGGGAAAAACTAAAGAAATATGATTGTTGGCTGCATTTATTGAATTGAAAACATACTTTTGCGATTTAATTGTTAAATAAAAAACATGAAGAAAATAACTGAAACTTACTTTTATCTGGATAGTTAATGTGACTATCATTTCTATATATTTATTTTGCATATTACTGTTGAATTAACACGCACCAATCATTTAATGTTAATAGGAATCTAAGTATGTTGACTCTCGTCTTCGCTACTATCACCAGTTTAATCCTTACGAGTACGCTACTGTTGTCCTTGTTCCAAACCAATTACTATTTGTTTTTCTAGTAAAAATAAAAACAATAAGAATGTTGTTTTTTTTTATTTTTACGGACTTAGCAAAAAAATTAATTTTCTTTAAATTCATGTATTGAATCCTATTTTTTTATTACAATTTTTTTCACACATCACGAATTCCTTTTTTAAATTTAATTTAAGATATACAAAGCTCAAATCACTTTGATCCAATAAATAAAATTCTTAAGATTGCTTATTACAGGAAAATATATTGTCGATAAGAAGTTAACATAAACAATACTGTGCTGACGTAGAACTCTTCTAACCACTGAATGGTAGATAAACAGAGTTACTTCCCCTGATATAATCCTTATTATTATCGGAAGTCCTAGGCTAACGTTAGAGGGACCTTTCATTATTTCGTTTTGAGTACGTCAAAATAGCAAAACATTGGTCCAAATTTACGACCGGTAAATAATGTTTATTTACGTCAACACAGTCTCGATAACGAAAAAAATGGATTCGGATATATCCTGGAAGGTGAAATTACTGAACAATCTTCTCAGAATATAATTAACGTCCCCTGCCAATATGGCGTCGGAAGAGAAGCCGACAGCTAAATTCACTGACGGGCAACTTATAAATAATGTTATAAAGGCCCTTCAAGAACAAAGAAAAGCCTGTCGATTCTGTGATGTTGTTCTCAAAGTGTGTGGAGAAGAGATCTTTGCTCACAGTAATGTGTTAGCAGCTGCCAGTCCGTATTTCGCCTCTTTTCTCGGCACTCTGCAGGATTTTCCTCGCGCCTTTTCTCAAAAGTTACCTCAGATCATCGAGATCCACATCGAGGGCTCGAACGAATCGAAGATTGGCTATGGAGTAGCTGTACGTAAACTGGTGGACTTCATGTACACCAGCTACATCGAAATCTCACCCAGTGTGTTGACTGAAGTGGTGGAGATCGCTAAAATCATGCAAATGGACGCTGTACTAGCATATTGTGAAAAGCTTCGAAATGGTCAGTCTAAGCAGTCAGAGAATGGTGAGGAGCTTTCAACTGCGGATACATCTGGTATTAAATCCGAGGACCACACCTACGGTCTTGACGATGACAGTGCCTGCACCTCAGAGTCATCGGCAGTTGTAAATATAAACAAGAGCCAGATAACACAAACCAACGTTTCAACCAGTGTTAGCGCAAACGAAAACCCAACAACGGAAGGTTGCAATTCCGACGTGGCTCTGGTTGAAGTATCTGTTGTGGAATACAAAGAAGGAGAAGAGGAAGGAGACATTAAAACTGGGCAAACAGTTGAGTCTATTGATTCACTACTTGATGAAGAAGTTTCAGAAGCAAACTCGACCACTACAGAATTACTAAATGAAGTAGTCACAAACTCTGTTACATTTGCAGAAACTGAAGCTTTACTATCATCACCATTAGAAAGAAGAATGACAATGATTACGACAGAAGAAGACGAAACAATGGAAACTGAGGAGAAAGTAAACTTTGATTCTACAGAAGAAAGTGAGACAGCTAAAGTAGTGTCTGGCCAGTGTTCTGGAGCAGTTCGTTCTAGCTTACGTATTCGTCTGGGCAAAAAACACACTAGAGGTCGTTCTTTCTACAGAAAAAAAGGTAAAGTAAAATCCAAAGTTACCACAACAAACAACAACAGTAATAACAACAACAACAACCAGATGCAGAATAATGGTTCTGCTACAAAAAATAATGTCACCATTGAAGTTTACATATGTGACGAATGTTTGTACAGTACATATAATTATAATCATTTCAAGCGACACCAAAAGATTCACCTGGACGGTAAATATACTTGTAATAAGTGTGATTACAAAACAAACCGGTTGAAAACACTGAATGAGCACAAACGGATCCATTTGCATGCTGACCTCCAGTGCAGCTACTGTGAATACAAAGCAACTAATGCTGAAGAGTTGACGTTACACTTGTCCCGTCACAGTGGAGATAATCCTTACTTCTGTTATCTGTGTGACATGAAATTCAAAACCAGAACACAGCTTAACCAACACATGCCAAAGCATTCTGAGGAGAAACCATTTGTTTGCACCAAGTGCTTTGCAGGGTTTAAGTGGAAACACGCCCTTAAAAGTCACATGGTGGTTCACAGTAACACCAAAGATCACCTGTGTGATATTTGTGGCTATGCAACAGCCCATAAAAGTCAGCTGAAGGCTCATCGTTTAATCCACACTGGAGAGACGTTTAAGTGCACGGTGGAAGGCTGTACCTACCAGGCTCTCACACGATTGAACCTGAAGTACCATATGCTGACCCACACACATGAGAAACCTCATGTGTGTCGTGTCTGCAGTCAAAGTTTCTCCATGATCAAGAATCTCAAACGCCATATGCTACTTCACACCAATGACCGCCCCTACAAATGTGAGCATTGCTCTTTTACATCAACCCGCTTTGACAAACTAAAAGAACACCTTCTTAAACAACACAACATTGGGCAGCGACCCAACAAGAAACATCGCATTGTGGATTATCAGGTATCTAGTGAAAAATTAGTGCAAGAGCCTACTGAAGAAGCAGATGAAAACTCTTTGAGAGCAATTGCAACAACTGTTGCAGCAGAAGATGTTACTGCTACTATCCCAGGCACAACCACACAAATTGTTATTGCTGCTACAGATAATATCCCTGTACCTATTGCAATCACACGGGTCAACAGTGATGGTTACACAGAAATTAGTTACCCCACTTTTCAATATGTTTAAAAAAAACAAATATCAAATGCATACACACTTCATTATTATATTTTTTAAACTCAGAATGCCTTTTGTAAAACTTAGAGAAGCATTATTAACATTTTGTGAGTTTTTCATTCAAAAATCTTTTTTATTTTTCCCTCAAAATATTTTAATTGGCAAATTTATTCATTGTCTAATATTATATAAATTGTTAATCAATTTTTTCACTACTTTTCTGAAGAGATATTCCAAAATGTAATGTGGTGACATATATGTTGATATTAGAATATACAAACCTTGCAGTTTTGCATTTTGTATTGCCAGTATCCGAATAATACAAACAAACAAACAAATTTTTAATGCCTTCCTTATAAGTGAAGTTTAATCCAGTAAATAATGTTGAAAAATTTGTTTAAGAAAATAGAATGCGCTGATGAAATCATTTTATTCAAACCTGGAAGAAAATGTGTAATATTATATTCTGGAAAACATTTTTAAGTATTTTTATTTTTACTTTGATACTCCTTGTTTAACTTATCTTTATTTCTTTAGAATTCATGCATTGTGTATCATATGGGAGCTATATAAGTGAAATCTAGGGCAGTGTTCCATATTGTAAACATGTATAAAGATAACAATTCTAAACATGAATAAAGTCTTTATATATATATATATATATAAACTATGAAAGCATAATTGAATATGGTAGATAATCTGTGTGACATCATACTTTGTTGTGTACATTTCTTTACATTCTTAAATAGATAACAATTCTAAACATTTACCTCTATTCCTTTTAGTCCATTGAAACAACAATACTTTCCCTTTTTTATTTTATTTTTTTCAACAATCTGCCACATTTACTTTCACAGATTTCTGAAGTTTGTCCATTTGATTAAACTTAATTTCTTTGAATGGAATTGTGATTTTGTTTATCTGTTAATATTCAGGTACTACTGGTCAAAAAATTAAGAATTGCAATGTAAGAGCATTCTTGTTTGATATCAGTATATTTGTCACCATGTTCTACTTAGAGTTTTCAGACTAGTATTGTTTTTTTTCTTTAGTTGATGCCATAGCTGAACTTTCAGTTATTCAAAAGCTATGACTAGTAAACATTGACATAGTAACAAAACCAACATCTCTTTTTAAATGAAACATAGACTGTCTGTAGGTAGTTATTAGATAGAGTAGTAACTTAATGTTAAGTTTTAAAAAAATACTGGAAAACAATTTGGGTGCTTCCTAATATAAATATTAAAAAAAAAAATAACCAAGTTGAGGATATCACTTGAAAAATGTCTTTGATATCTAACTAAAGTGGAGAGTTTTCTTAGTATTAAATTTTGTTAAAAGTTACAAGAAATAAAATGTTAAGTCAGGTAGACACTAGAGCAAAAAAATTAATTTTGACATAGAATATCTACTGTTTACAATTTACCAAATTCTAAAATTGGATAACAGTAGAGATTTTTAACTGACAGCAAGCTATATTTTAAAGTGGGTTTCTATTTTTATTAATATAGATCAAGTTGTATTTTTTATGTATTGATCTACTAAAGTTGTTGCTGTTTGAAGCAACTGGTACCATGGAGTTACAATGTCCTCATTTTTATTATTACTTTTTCTGGACAGATGAACAGTATAATTGCTTTAATAGGCCGTTTTAGGCTTCAAAATTTTTATTCACATACTTAGTTGTTTTTGTTGACTAACTGTTCATTACATAACTCCTAAATACTTGTTTTTCTTAATCATATTGAAATATTTTGAAAATAAGAGATTATTTTTTTAAATGGCTTTTTTCTTTATCTATTTGTAAGGTTTTATTATTCATTTCTTCAATCAAATCTTTTTTTTAATGGCCACACATTTTATTGATCTTTTTTTTATCTTTTATATTTTTTAATCTTTGATAATTTCCTGTGGACTTTTGACATGTTTGTTTATTGAAATCTGTTGGTCCTGGTAAATAAATTCATTGATTAAAAAATGTTTTTCAGAAGAGATAAGAGAAAATTAATTTCTGAAATGAGGAATTATCATAGACCAATGTAATTGGTCTTCTATCCTCATCTTTTTTTGTTATCACATTTCAGTTGAAACATTGCGATAACAACCAACCAAAATGAAGACCCTAGTCTGAGTACACAGGTATATCATGATAGAAAATAATATTGTTTTACATTCAATTTACAGTTAATCCTTACTAATTTTGGAGCTTACCCAAAAGTATCTTTACAACATATGGAGTTGGGCAGATTTTCTGTTCCATGCTCACAATGAGGGCAAAAATATTTTTGTTAATTAACTTATAATTCCAATTATTTTAAAAATATTACTGTTGCATCTTTAATGACAACATTTAAAACTGTGTTGAAGTCTTTAACTTTGAAGCAAGGTTTCTGTGCAAGGCAGAACAAGACTAATCTTCGGGTGGAGGGCTTTTCTAAATATTGAGTCTCATAATAACAAAATTAAGATGTCATGAAATTGAAATTTTTATTTCTTTGTAGAAAAATATAGTTTAGATAAAATATGGATAAAATAGAGATGGTCTTATATATATATATATATATATATATATATATATATAGTTTCTGAAAGCATAATTGAATATGGTAGGTAATCTCAGGCTACCTGAATATAACTATAAGTAAATCCTTGTAAATAGTTTATTACCTGTACAGATAGAAATATGCTTTATATAAAGCAATGATAAACCTAATCTGCTAATAATGTTTTTTTTTTGGGGGGGGGGTTAAGAGAGGTATGCCATTTTGTAATTCAAGCATTTCTCCTTGATACTCAGGCCTGAACCAATGAACTAGCAGAAAACCTTCACTTATAAGTCCCTTTTTGAAGTCTTCCTCTTGAGATTTCGATTTGTATTTCACATAATGTTAATACTCTTGGGAAAGGTATGAATTCAACTATTTTCCCTTTAAGATTGGTATGGTAACCAGTCTTGGAGAAGGAAAACACTGAATTTAAAGCTATTAAACCCTACTAAAAAAAATTGACCTTATGTCACATCTTGTTCATGGCTGAGGGGTTGGGTAAATATATATATATTGCAGTACCTTGCTTGAAAATAGCTTCATTCTTTGGTGATTCATTTTGTTTCATTTGAATAGAATTAAAGAAAATTATCATCACAACAAGCATAGTTCCTATCATTTATACTGGAATTATTTACTCATGGATCTGAATTGAACTTTTGTTTTTCCACTTTCTTCTCCCTCTATTACTATAATTTTCTATACTTTTGTTTTCTGTTTCACTTTCTATTCTTTCTTGTATCTTCAGTTTTTCTTTCCATCCAATTCTCTTTTTTCTTATGCTAATAATGCCTTGTGTTACATTAACAATAAGAATTTGCCAGGCTGAATGACCAATAAATCTACTTATATATAAAACACAATGTTATACACATACACACACACACACACACATATATATATATATATATAACACAATGTTACACACACACACACACACACACACACATATATATATATATATATATAACACAATGTTACACACACACACACACACATATATATATATGTATATATAACACAATGTTACACACACACACACATATATATATATATATATATAACACAATGTTACACACACACACACACACATATATATATATATATATATATATATATATATATATATATATATATATAATTTTATTTATTTATTTATCAATCACATGACCTGTTCTCACTACAAAATCATAAGAAATTCTGTTGTTATGGTAACATGGCATTACTATTTGTTTATCTTTGGTCCAATTTGGCCAATATGAAGCTGTATAAATATGTTAGAATAATTATTATTTTTATAAATTTATTTTTTTAATTTTATATTTTTTATTTTTATGAATTTTAGTTATGCTTTTATCCTAGGCAAAGGTGCTGGGTGGTGAGCTGTATTTTGATCCTAGGCAGAAAATACACACACATATCTTTTTATATATATATATATATATATATATATATAATATGTTCTAATTCTAGAAGTGACTGCTTCATCATTTTGAAGGGAAACTATGCTAATACATAAAATCATATTGTATTTTATTTGTAAGTAGATAGTGGAAGTTTTGGTTTAGAAGTTTTGGGAAGAAATTCCTCTTTATTTTTGCTTCTGCAGAATTCATTGATTCATTAAAAAAAGATAAAAGATAACGAAGCACATAATAATTGTGTATCTTTCACTGACATTGTTAGTCAGCATTTGAGCCCAGATTTTAAATGCTGATTTCTAATGTAGTCATGCTATCTCTTAATACAACAATCTTCCTACCCCAATTTCTCATGACTTGACCTTGTTCTATATCAAGCAAAGTTTAGTAAATATTGATATAAACATCATAGTGAGATTCCTACTGATAAGTGATTAGTAATCCAGTACCAAAAGTAAATAGATGAACCCTATCTAAATTTATCATTATTTATTTATTTTGTTAAATTTGTTGGGTCAAATCCAAACCACGGTACCCAGAACTGATTAATCAGAAAAAGGACAACTTTTTCACAATACACCATCTGATATGTGTTTTATTAGATAATAAAATATCATGTCACTGTGATTTTTTTTTTTTTTTTACACAAATGTTTTCTTTTTTTTTTAAATATGGATTTTTAACACAGGTTAAAATTTCTGAAGTGAGGCAAAATAGTTTAACAAACAATCTGAATCAAAAGGATAACATTATAATTAGATTTATTTACAGGTGTGTAGCAATATATAATTTAATTAAACAAGAAACAATATAATTTAATTAAGAAATTATTTTCATTTTATACACGAGGGAACAATATCATTTACATCTTTTGTTTGGAGGTTAAAATATTAAATCATATATCAGATGATGTATTGTGAAAATCTGTCTTTTTGAAATTAATCAATTTTGGGTCTATTGATTTGTATTAGACTCAATTTATGATATTTATAAAATAAATAATAATAAAGACAAAGTCAATTTAGATAGGGTTCCTCTATTTACTTTTGGTACTGGGTTACTAATCACTTATCAGTAGGAATTTCACTGAGATGTTTATATCAATATTTACTAAATTTTGCTTGATATAACCATATCACTGCCCTTGACCCATTATAAATTTTACATTTGATTATAAATATCATACACTGAACATAATAGCTGTTAGGAGACAGTGGAAGTAATGTGTGTATGTATGTATATATATAAGTTTTATACCTATTCTATGGTTCTGGCTGTGTGAAAAAACCCCAGATGATACAATTTGTAAATAAAAAAATTTATACAAACAGATATCTGGGGAAAAAATTCCATAAAAAAAAAAAGAAAAGACTAAAAATATTCATACTACTTGAAAATAATCAACCAACACCAATACCTAGTCAAAAGAAAAAACACCAACAGAATACCTTAAGCTAAATACATTAAGTAGAGTGAGATATGAATACCTATAGAGTCAGAAGTAATCTACCTCGGTTTCACCTTACTGGATCATCAGGATATATATGTACAATAATCTATACATATAGATACAGAAATGGATGATTTAACCTTTTTTGAAAAAAAGACTTCAAAATGCTTAGAGCAGCATAATTGTTTCCAGATTTCTCTTCCTAATATGGGGAGTCTCCATGACATAGTGGCTAATGTACTGGACTATAACATTGTTGTAAACAAGTTCAAACTCATTGCACTATTGTGTTCACTTTCTGACTAATACCCTTGAGAATGATAAGAATCCTTTTATCACCCCAGTTATAGGTTAGATAGTACCAGTATTGTTCTTTTACCAGGAGGGCTTTGACATTAACTCACAAAGGTTGATATGTCATTATACAAATAAAAAAACTTTCCTAATACATTCCTCTATGTATTGCTTCTCTTTGTTTCTTATAATGAATTCGCCCTTAGCATCATCTGTTCCCTGGATTGTTATCCTTCATTGTAATAAAAAGTGACATCAGAATTCTCTAATGTCTAGTATTTTGAGAGAAATCCCCATCTTAAAGTTTCTATATTGATTACTGTAGGGAATCATTAAATTCACCTTCTACTTAACTGCTCCTCCTTCTAAGGATTGTTTTGATACATGATCAGTTTAATGCGAGTGGCCCATGTACATATGCATATGTAAGACTTAAAATAACTGCATTCCCTGAAATCAGTGTTAGAAAGTATCTAGCAACTCTACTCCCCCTTTAGTGGACTGCAGAGTTGGAATCCTTGGGACTAGTTTAATTCAGTGTCTGGTTGATTCTAAAATTTCAATTTTTTTTTTTTTAGATGAATGGAAAAGTAAATTATGACCAAAATGGAAAAAGCCAAATAATAATGGCTCTCTTTTTTCTTACAATTTTTTTCCTACCAAATAAATGACATAAATTTACAAAAAATTAGTTACTTTATTTCTGTTACTGTACAAATTATCTAAATATTTCCAGAGTCATTTTTGTTTTACTTAGACTCATATTTTAGATATACTGTATTTCCCTGCATGTAAGATGCATGGTTTAAAAAGGTATTTGGGGACTACCACTCACTGCCACCCTACCAAGCTGTTGATTTCTAACTTTAGTAAATAACTCTTAAGTCATAACACTACTGACAGGAACTGTGTAATATTGGTATAGAATTATTTAAATACTTATATGCTGGGAAATATGGTACATAAAAAAGGAAACTCTTTTAATGATATCAATATAAAGTCATAAAATGAATATAGACAAATCATAAGAAAATGTTCCGACTTTAGCTTGGGGTGGGGGTTTTGATGGTTAGAGTAATAACCTGGTGGTTCATATAGCTTCAACCTAAGGACTGTTCATCTAATTTTTTACTGCTTTGAAAGAAAAAAAAAAGGATTTTTCAGTCTTGCACCCAATTAAGCTTTTTATTGCATTTTCTAATTTTACATAGCTTCCTGTGCTGCATTTTCCAGCAAAAATATAACTGGCAAACAGTTGAATAATGAAAACCTTTCTTGAAAATTTGCCAGTAGGTAAGTTATGGACCTGCAAACAAGACATGAAATTTGACTATATTTGCATATAGCATGATGCTAAGAATTTAACTATTGTCACATACAGCAATGAAAGAGTTAAATCCACAGTTTAAGCTGGTGTAAACTTTTTATCACTGTATTATTTTATTTTCTACTTGGAGTGGGGGAAAGCTTGCTTTATATTTATTGTTTTTGGCCTATATAAATTTATATTGAAAGTTGTAAAAGATATATTAAAATGAGGTTAGATAGATAAAAAAAATAACCCTTTATGTATGAAACTCTTACATGAGCCACTTACAATAAATAAGCAGATTTTAAAAATATCAATTTGGCTTTCTATTAAGCAGGGCAGTGGAACAACCTTGTCTCATTATTTAACTCTAAATTTAAATCCTTTTTATATGTAACTGCTGAGAAATGAGCTGTTCTAAAGCTTGTCTATCTGCTAGTCTTTTCTATTTTTCCATCATGTTCAAAAAGTAAAAAAAAAAAGGAGGGGGGTGCAAAAATTGTCTGTGATAAATCTGTCCAAAATTGCAACATTAGCAGTGAGACAGTTTCTTTTAATTGTATGACTTGACAATACAATGTTTTTTTTTTTTATTTTGTTGTTACTTGCCAAATATTTTGGTGTGAAATGGAGATGTAAAAAATTTTTTTTAAATGAAATTTAGTTTGTTTAGAAACAAACAGCCATTGATATACCTCAATGGGACAATAACAATTACAGTATTGGATCAACTGTAAATGTAGATAAGAAGGAAAAAAAACCCAAAGAAAATACTTGACAAAATAAAGATACTTTTGTTGTTATTTTTTTTCTATTTGACTGATTTTTGTTTTTTTCTTCTATATCACACTTGGTCAAATTAGCTGATTTTTAACAGCATGTCAACCTGTCTAAGGTTATTGAAATCCATTCATTTTTTATTTACATTTTTTGTGTGATTGTTTCTTAAGAGTTTCTTTTTTTAGCACACTGCCCTATTTGATATGAATAATTTTCAAACAGATCTATTTGTGACCCATAGATAGGACCCTAACAGGTACTACTACTTCTGAGTCAGAGTGAACTTGGAAGTAATTTCAGTGAAGGGGTACTCCCCAGATCTGGACCCTTATCAGATGCAAGTTTATGTCATATCCACAACCCCACCCCTTTTTTAAGGAGTGAAGTTCTTACTCATCTGCAGTGGGTACAGTCAGCATATTCTAAGCCCCACTAACAGGGCATTATCACATTTACTTATTTCTGTGGAGGCTACAATACCTAATCAATTATTTAATCTTGAGAGTATAAGTTTTGACTTGTACAAATCAGTTATGCTACTTAAGGATTTAAAAAAAAAGCTATTGAATTTTGCTAGCTTAAAGCAGAAACTATCAATTTAAAAAAAAAAAATTCAGCTTTAAAATTAATTATATTTTACAATAAACATTATTTGTTTTGTTTTTTTTAATTCCATACTTAAAATCAGATTTTAACAAGTTGAAAGTAGGAAATTAAAAGGAAAAATTGATACCATGTTTCATATTGTAAACATACAATTTTTTCAAAGAGTATTACTGTAATATTACAGACAGGCGCTGTTGTTGAGAACATGCGAGCACATCGGCTGTCATCAATCATTGAAAAATGTCACGAACCTAGCATGTGCGGACAGAATGACCCGAGTTCAAGTGTGATTTTAATATAATCACGCATGAACTTTCATGTGCTACACTATTGTTTTCACTGGTGTCACCGAGCCTTCTTGAACCTTCAAATTGATCCATCAAATCTCTATATAAGAAATCAAGTAATGAGATTTTGGGAGTTCAAGGCAGGTTTCTAAACAGGTTCAACAGAGGTCCAGGACACCCCGACCCATGCCATACCCAGCCTGTCAACAATATGACTGATATGAACGTATCAATAAGCCAACTATAACAACGCTGCTGTCAATCCAAGAAGGGGAAGGAGGAAGAACACTATCGAACAAACTTTTTTTTAACTACCACCCGCGGTAGTCCCCATGAATAAAAGCGACTACTATTTTCTTTCTTAGATTTCAAGTGTTTCTTTCCTGCGAACTCCTTTCTTTCAGATACAACGTATTTTAGTCCTATGTTACATTACAGGGGCTTGGATATTCTGGGGAAAAAAATTTCCTGCTGTCAAGAACATTTGTGGCAATAAGTAGGTAGTTGAGCATTAGTAATTGTATTTTGTTTATTTTTGCCAAAACTTATTGACTGAAATAACTAATCTAGAATGGCCTACAAAGAGCCTAGATTTAAATTTTATAGAGAATACATGGGAAATGCTCAAACAACTTGTTTATGGTAAGCCACAAATAATGAGTTAATTGAATGTGTAAGATAAAGAAAACTACTGAAAACATGGCAAGATATAATCAATATTTTCAAACATTAAACAAGACTGGTAAAAGTTATTGAAAAAAAGAAAAGGTGCTGCTATTGACTATTAATCTTTTTTTTTTTCAACAATGAAAAATTTTGTGAGTATAATGCAAAAATTTTAAGAAATTTATTTTCAATTGAAATGTTCAAAAATATTTTTAGGCCCTTGTACTAGTCAAAGAAATCAAATATTAAAAACCAGATTGTTAAATTTTACCATAAATATCATTTCAAAAGTTCTGAGAGAATCCCTATATATCACCAGTATTATAAAGGCTCATGTTGCTAAAAAAAATAAAATGGTATATTAGCCACTATTTCTGTAGACTCTTTTTACTGTATAACATCTGCAAAAAATTTAGCTGAAATGTTGCAGTAGCAACAAAAGCAACACAGAGTTGTATGTATTAACCAAGTTTTCTGCAAAGGACAAAATGCAACACATGGTCAATTTTTATGCAGAATGGAGCTGGTTTAAATTCAATTGAGAGTCTGAACAACTGGAATACTAGACTTAGTCAAGTCAGGGTGAAAGCACTAGTTCATGAGCCTGTTCACTACTTAAATGAGGGACTTAGTAAAAGCAAATGCTATGAGTAAAATAAGGTTTGAATGTCAAATTAAACAAAGCTTAGAAAATAACTCTTAGAATACTAGATTTTTCATGGAATATAAAAAGAATTTAAAAATCACTTCTTTTACAACTCATGTACAGCATACTTTTTCTCAATTAAATGTGAAGACAGGATTACATAGAATTACCTTTGTATAATGCATAACTTATGTAAGATGCACCATTTAAAAGAATGTTTAGACCCATAATTATCCATGTAGAAAGCCCCATAATCACAATGCCAACTTATATGCTTTGTAATATTTTCATTGTTTATTTAAACTCACAGTACTTATCCATATTACATACAGGTCATAAGATAATCATTATTAAATAGAATGTAGAGTCATTTTTATTAAGTTTAGGATAATTATTTGTATTTAAAGGATGTTTTGTCATTATTTCTTTACTCCAGATGATTGCCTTGCTTGCAACTATTTTCCTCTGGCTTGTTTCTGGAATGTCAATCACAGGACCATTAAAGTCTATTAGAACCAGGGTACATAATATAATATTTGTTAAGAATTGGTATCCATTTAAGAATACAAAAAAGTGTATACAACAAAATGATAACATACAGTATTGTGTCCAATGTGGAACACTGACCTAATTTTAAGTTAATAGACCCAGACCCAACTGAAAATGTATTTTACTTGATATAAAATTGTCCTATACTTAAAAAAATAAAGCTTTTATTTAGTTTTAAGCCCCAAAGTAGGTTTCTATAATGTATATAAAATTATGTGAACATACTTTTATATTTCTGAACACAAACTAAAAATAAGACTTAGATAAAATGATACTATATAATTGTTATTGCATTAAGTATATGGATTTTATATGCAAATGTAACAAGTATTATGAGAGATTTTTTTAAAGAGTTAAGAGCAAATAGATGAGAATGCCTCTTTGGCATTAAATAAGATTTGGATTTGCATTCAAATTTATGAGAGATGAATTGGTTCATATAAACAATGCAAATATTTTTAATATAAATTTATTGGTTTTTATTTACATATTTATATTTTCATTTAAAAATATTTGTATATACAAGATGAATAAAATCAGCTTGTGATTCTACAAGAAATTAAATCAGCAATTTGAAAAAAAAAAAAAAAAAAAATCCATTCCCTATTGATTAATGTAATCTTTGTTGGGGGATTTTTTGGGTTCACTACAAATTGATAAATATTGAGCTAAAACAGTTTTATTCCCAGTGCTGTATATTCCAGCAAAGAGGGAGGGTGAAAAGAAACAAAAATGAATAAAAGTCAGCTTCAAAAATGTTCCTTTAAAACACCATAAAACGTTATGATATTCACTGGGCAAACGTTTTGGTGAATCACTGGATTATGAATTATCAAAGGGCCACATCTTAAAAAAAAAAAAAAAAAAAAAAAAAGGTCTCAATTCAAGTGTAAATGTTTATTTTATTTTTATTTTTTAAGAGGTTCCCATGGGCCACACAGAACAGTATAGTGAGCCACAGTTTGCCCACCCTTGCTGTAAATCATGATGAAAAACCAACTTGTTAGTTGCTAATCTTACATATCTGAGGCTGAGTAAAACCTACTCTCTCCTCCCCTACTGAATATTTTCATCCCCTTTTTAATGCTACAAGTAAATTAGCTTTTATGTACCCAGAAGAATGGTACAAGGGCTGAAGACACTTGTCCAAATAAATTATTGTTATAATAATTTCTCAAATTCAGACAAAAACTAATCAAGCTATCAACACAAAAAAAAACAAAAAAAAAACAACATTGGTTTGGTTTATTTGTTTAACAGCATATTAACCCTTAAATTTGATAATTAACACACATGTACACAGTTTCAAGTAACTATTCCTTTTTAATAATATTCGTAACTATTCCTTTTTAATAATATTCATTTGTTTGCACACAATTATAACATTAAGTATCTATTTTTAATACAAATAATTTGCATGCAGTTATGTTTTCAAGTCTTTATTACTAATAATTTTCAAAGATCTATTTGACTTATACGAGACCCTAACATGTACTACCACTGACTCAGAGTTAACCTGGGAATAATAGTATTGAAGGGGTGATTTCACATAGCACCAGAACGGGAAGCCAAAATACTGGATGCAGGTAAGTGGCATATCCAAGATGGAGATTATATATATATATAATTTTAAAGAGGGATGTCTTATTCCTCTGCAGGAGATACAGTTAATTCATTCTAAGCTTGTTGACAAGCCAAATAAAGAGAACAAATAATTAAAATGTCTGGAAAGCTTCATACTTTAGTGTTAAGTCACAAATCTAGAAATAGCCTTTGTGATCGATCATAAAATTCATAGTCAAAAGGTAGAAAGATCTATCCTAGGTAGATGAGGTTCCTTATTGTAATTAATTAAAAAACAAAACAAAAAACAATCAAATTCTTTGGTTACATTTTTAATGTCAAAATGCTGCAATATTACAACAAAGACAAAAATAGAATGTTAAGTCTTAGTAAATTATTGCTAACTTGCAAAGAATACAGACTTCAATGACTGATACTAATTTCTTTTGCCATCAATTAACAATAAATATGCTTGACTACAATAACAAAAAAGATGAGAAAGATGCTAATCTGAGTACATCAAAAAATTGTTTGGCATATATGCCAGAGGTTGATCCATAGCAAGTTTGAAATGGGATAACACAGATAATGCACATTGTACAATGGATACTCAGAAAACAATGCCTATTTATTTCCAAGGAAGCTATAACAAATACAGAGAACACAATAACACCATTGGATAGAGCAGGTATTCAGCTATAATTCCCCCCCCACACACAATCATCACCATTATCAATACATTTTCTCTAATGATGAACAAGAGCATACATGCTGCATTCATAAGAAAGTTGCTCTGAAAGTAATGCTTTCTATTAGGTTTCCTCACAACATCAGAGACAGTTGGTGGCATGGTAGTAGAGGTTGAACCATCACACCAATAACCCATTTTTCTGCTTTCTTGCTGATAGCAATTAAGCTACAGTCTGGAAAAATGGCACCTGACACTGAATTCTTCCATATAGAAAAATAAATTGCACCTATTAACATTCATTGAGGATTGCTCAATGTTTACAGAGACCAAACTGGATGACATCAGTCAGATGATGAGTAATGCATTTCAGCAGTGGAAACAATGATATGAGTGTCAAGCCATATTCTGGCATAATTGTCAACCTATGAATTTAAGAGCATCTCAATCAGTGTATCTTCACTAACTGGGCACAGAGACACGACATAGACAGGATTTTCTTGACAAGTTCACCATTGCAACCTTGAAAAAGTGGAACACCATTTTTTTTTAATGCACACAGCATGCAGGCTTGTAGTTATTACTGGGGAGAAATGCATAGTAGATGGTAGGGATTATGTGAAATAGCTGAAAACTTACTCTATCCAAGGGTGTTCTGTTGTATTTTCCATGTAATAGAAAGCATTACTTTTGAAGTACCCTTCAGTATAACCAAAATGGTCCAAAGTGTATGTATTTACTCATGGGCAATTTGTGACAAGATCAATTCTTAAACAGAGTAGAGGGGGGGGTTTGAATTCAATTTTCCTTCTCCTAGGCTAGTTGTCTAACCAAGGCTAAAGAACCCAGCTTACTTTACTATTCTTTGGTAGAAAAAACATGGATTCATGCCTTTCCCCAATAGCATTAGTACAAAACAATGCTTAAATAGCCTTGTCCAAAATTTGAACTTGGGTCACCAATTCCATTTCCTGCTATGCTAAGTGCACCTTCAAGTGTATATGAATATATAGCCTCACCGAGATTGAAATATAGTGTATATGATAAAAATATTTTTTTTCAGAAAAAATAAAATAGAAATTTAGAACAGATTCATTTTCCGTTTATATATGGAAAAAAAAAAAAAAAAAAGCCTTCTATATTCTTTTGATAATAATCCAATTTTTGTTAAACCATATAATCAATACTACTTCTGTTCTATAATGTTACATTTTGTAACAGAGATTTATTTGCAAATAGAACAACTACGAGATAATAGTAATTTAAAAAAAAAAAATTTTTTTAAAATTAAAACTGGTTTTAATAATCAGTAACATTCATTTTCTTTGTTTTACTTTTCAAGGAAATGGTATAGTAAAAAAACCCAAAAAAAAACCCATTTTCTTAAAAAGTAATGTTCTAGTAGAAAGTTTTTTGTTTTTTTTAAATTTCATACTCATCATAGCAGTTCATGGCATTGAAAGAAATTGTGTATTATTAATTTCTTTAAAATAATAAGAGGGTCTAAAAATAAAAATGAAGAAATGTTTTAAAAATTAAGATTTATAAAAATAAATTTTTTTTTAAAAAGTGCTTCTATAGAAGATTCCACTCATTTTATTATAATCCATTTTTAGACTAATGGTATTTTGTGTGTATAAATAACTAACAGGTATATTTAAATTTTAATAGAAACTTAGTTTTGTTTTAAGAAAATGTTAATCTGTTGCTTTCAGTAGTGGATAAAGGTCATTGATAGAAATCCAAAGAAACAAAGGAATTGTTAGCATTACAAACTACATTTTTTGTTACACAATGAGTGTGCAACTAGAGTTGGTCCCTCACAAGAAAAGGGTTCTAATTAAAGAATTGAATTTATAACATTCCATACAAATGTGGAAAAGAATATAACTGAGAAATCAGCTGTATCCTAAAATCAAAGGACATAAGAAAACATTCAAAGAGAGGTAGAAAAATCTGGTAAATTAGCATATATCTGGAGAGAGAAGAGCACATTAATCTCTCTAGGAGTCAACAGGGAACACCGCTGTATAATGAAAAAACTGAAATAGAAAGTTTTCATCAGCTTATTGATTAACAGCATAAGTCAAGTAAGACAGTATAGGTTTCAATGTAGAATGATTTTTCATAATGAATTATACACCTAAAGACCATAGAATGAATCAGCTGAAATGTAGCAACCAAAGGGAAGATTTTACTTGTTTAAACAAAGCTAAGAATTTTAATGACTTAAATAAATCCTGTAGGTTTGTCCTGTTATATATATATATTTTACCTATGTGAACATTACAACATCAGAGTGGTTTTCAATAGTATGAACCCCCTTTGAAGTCACTTGACTAAAGTTGATCTCTCAAAAGAGAAGTAGTTAAACATTTATAACATCTACTGCAAATGTGGAAAAGAGTACAAAGAAGGAACAAGTTGCTTCTTTAAAGTCAGACTTCAGAAACATAAGAACACAATATTCAAAGAGGAGTTTTTAAAATGGTAGAAGAGAGAAGGGCTCACATTAGCTTCTCTGGAATAAATATAGTGTACATTGCTGGAAAGTGAGAAAATTGAATGAAGCAACTAATTATTTACTGTTGGATAAACATGTAGTCTGCACAGAGGGATCTTCTTTGTTTTGCAAGGGAAGGGTGAATTAGCATTTCTGGTATAATATAGAATCAACTTGTATTACAGATATGCTGAGAATGAAAATGAGATTGATATATTAACCACCATTTCTGCTGAAGGGTTAGCCTTTCATTCTTTCTTTACTGATTGTACATATGATGTAACAAAACTAATACAGAATCAGTTCAATAGTTTATGGAATGAGAATGACTTTTCAAAATTGTTGATAGTATTAAAACCAAAAAACTTTAAAATTAATAAAATCAATAATAGATAAATAGGATTTTAAGTTGAGAAAGAGAGAGAGAGGGGTTTATCACAAAAGCTACTTTCCATTTTAAAACTTGGATAACTTTGAAGATGTTAAGAGTAATGCATGAAGAATAAAGAGGAATATGACTAGAAATGATTTTTGATATAATGTAATAGGTCATAGACACAACTTGGCCACTGCTCATTACTCTAACAGCAATAACGGATATGCAATGGAAGATTAATTTCACAGGAATCAGAAATCAATGTCTCAATATCTGACTACTCCCGATTTTTCCTGCCAGGGTTATTTTAAACACTTGCAGGAATTGAAGAATAATATTTGACAAAGATTTAGAGCAAGATACCTTATAGGTTGTTATGAAAGACTGCCTCGAAAGATTTTGATTCTGCAAAGCTAAAAAGGCATTTACAGGATGCATACTCTACAATTTTAAAGTGTGTATACATGAGAGAGAGAGAGAGAGAGAATGTCTTTGCCATTCTATTAAAAAATGTATTTAAGTTTTAAAATGGAGAGTGATATTTGCATCACTTATATATATATATATATATATATATATTCCACACATACACACAAAATTATTAAATTATAATTTTGATGAAGCAGTAAACATAAGAGGTATTTCACAATGATGAAAACTTAAGTATGCATAAAAACAAAATAGTTAGGATTTACTTCAAAAAATCTAACCATAAGAAAAGATTCTATTTTAAACTAGTTGAATTTTTATAATTAATTTTAATCAGTTTCATTGATTCATATTTGTTATTTACAATGTTAAAAATTATCAAAATAGAAATAAAGGCTTTTTTTTTTTAGATAATCTTATGGGAACTGATATATATAACAGATACAAAATAATAACATTTCCTCTTGAATATAGAAAAGAACCGGGCAGAAATCTATCACTTATTTAAAGTAGCAATTTTCAACCAACTAAGTACTGTGAAGCATCTATGTATGCAAAGAGAGCTTTGAGGAAGATTAATCCTCCATCAAATAATAGCAGTGTTCAAAGTATAATTTTTGTATAAAATTTATTTTGAATTCAGTTAGCAAAATACAGAAATTAAAATTTGTTTTTGTTTTAATTTATTGGTATTTGGTTTTCTAGGCCTTATCTAATTATAAGATATCCAACAGCTATATACATGTATATTGATTTTTTTATTTTATGATTATCAGATAAAGCTAGGAAAACCAATTAACATTTTCATGTTTTACTAAATGAATTCAATATTCAATTATGAAAATCATACCATTTAAATTTAATGGATGTTGCAATTAAGTACATGAACTCTTGTTTTTTGTTTAAGTAATTAGAAAACTGAAAGTTTTAAATCTTAATTATTTGTTTTGAAATTGGTCTGTTAACTTTTTACTTGTACACTGTACAAGTAAAAAGTTAACAGACCAATTAACACAGAACTTCATTCAGAGTATAATTACTTTGGAGAAAAAACCCAAAGGATTAATACTACTTAAGTATTTGAAATAATAAATATTGATGATGAGATGATTTTAAACAAATAACTAACTTTTTTCTTCATCCTCAAAATCCTCATTTTAAAAATTATTTACAAGAGTTAAGTATTGCTTTTGTTTTTTATGTGAAGGACATATCATTTCAAAAAGTAATGATAAAAATCAGGAGAATTTGAACACAATCAATACTGTGGTTGAAAATCACCAAGTTAGAAGAGCAGCAGAACAGATTGTTGGAAGGAAAAAAAAATCATAACCAACCAACTTAGCAACAAACAAACATTTAAAGAAAAAAAAAATCAATTCAGGATTTTTATCATCTAGAATATTCTAGAGGTCTTATAAAACAGGATATCTAAAAAAAAATAAAAAATAAATAAAAATCATTACTAAATCTGTCCCATGATAGTTATTACATTTGCAGATAAATTTAAATGTAACAGTTATTATGGGATGGAGGTAGTACTTAATTTCAGCAAAAGTCTTATGACAGCAGTAAAAGACCAAATTTCATTTATCACTGAAGAATAAAGTTGTAAAGCTGTAAATGGGATGTCAGGACCATAAACGGTAAAATCCAAGAGAAACAGTGAGGCAGGAAAAAATGGTTCCTACAAGATAAAAACAAAATGATTAATTACAACAAAGGGAAACTACAAAACATTTAAATAATAAAATGATCAATGGTGTTGTAGATAAGAAACTTGTTCACCTACAGTGTTGGCCAACCAGCAAAAAGTTCTATCCATCAGTTCTGTCCAGACATAGGAACCATCACGAGGACTTGCCAATAGAGACAAAAAGTCAAGGGAATTTGTGCTATGAACATGACTTGTAGTATTGAAGTAAAATGGAGTTCAGAAAAACAATAAAAGTGCTAAGCTTTATTCAACTCAATGAAATTCAGCTACAAAAGAAAAATAGAAATCAGATTAAATAGCCTGCTTGGGTGAGTTAATTGCTTATACAGTATGAGTGTAAGATACTACTACCACATTCTTCGCTTCTAGGAAAAATGGAGTGTTACCATTCATGACAACCTGGGGGGGTCTTGTCCATTCGGATTCCCTTAACAGTTGGAACCCAGCAACATCTCCATTATGCATTGTGCTCTCCTCTGGTATGGGGACAACTGGAGGTACTCCTAATGGGTTCCATTTTTGAGGGACTCAGTGTTAACTCCATTTCAGGGCAGGGTGCCAAATCGAAGAGATACAGTGGACTCCCTTTCATCTGCATATTATGGCATAAGTCAGATTACTATCTAGGAGCTTGATGTAGTCCACATAGGGATCGGTTTTACAATTTCTTATTAACGTTTTTAATATGGGATAGTAACCAGAATGGGAGAGATCTGTGATGAACAGCACGGAATGTGAAAAAAAAACAAAAAAAAAAACGTTCATGCGGGATGGTATTTATAACAGTACATAGTAACAATCTTACATTGTAGCACTTTGAGAAGCACCAATTCTTAGTACTCCTCAGTTATGTTTTGTGGCTAACCAAATTGCATTCCATATAATGTTAATCGTTCAACCTGTGCATTCCAAGTTGGGTGATATGGAGTGGTTTTACTTGTTGCAACCCCTTTTTGGTAGAGGTAGACACAACTCTGTCAGAGTGTATGTAGCAGGGCATCCCAGTTTAGTTGAACAAAAAAATCTAAGGATTTGATCAATGATATAGTGTTTATGTTTGGACATAAGACAAATGGAAACTGCAAGTATTCATCAATGACTACAAGTAAATGTGTGTTGCATGTGACAGAAAACATGGGTCCCTTGAAATCAATACTTAGTCATTACATGGGTCTGGTCGCCTTTATAAGAGTGTTTTCTGGTGGGTTATAGAAACAGGGTTTAATCTCAGTACAAATTCTGCAAAGAGCACACAACTTTTTTACCTTCTCTGTAGAAAAAGGAAGATTTTTGCCCTAACAAAATGTACGAGTCTAGTAATTCCTGGGTAGCATAGTCCACTGTGAATTTTGGTGAGGGCAGAAGTATTAATGGTCAAAAAAGTGTAAGCTTGGCTAAGTGTGGCAGGAACTACATTCTCCTTGTCAGGATGATATTTGTGTAGTTGAAACTTGAAAATTCTAAATGCCACTCTTGGATCTTAGCAGTCTTAATTTTTGTATACTTTTCATTGGAAAACATGAAAGTGACCAATCTCTGGTCAGTAATTAGGATAAAATGTAGTAATAAATAGTGACTCCACTTCTGAACTGCCTCAATTAGTACCATAGCCTCCTTCTCTATTATTTGATACTTTGATTTACTTCCCTGCAGTGTTTTTGACATGAATGCTACTGGGTATCCACTTTGGCTAAGAGCCATGTCTGACATGTCATATCTCACCACAAAAACCTCTATTGGTTTTAGAGTGGACTTCAGTTTTTTTTGGTTTTTTTGATTGAATGAAAGCTTCATGTGCCTTCTTCTCCAGTGAAAATTTATTATTTTTTGCTAAAAAGGTCAAATTTTATTGGAAAAGTTATTCACTCATTTTGCATAATATGCAAACATGCCCAGCACCCTTTTGACTGATTTCAAGTTTTCTGGGGGAGATAGTTTTTCTAATGGACAAAGTCTTTCTGGGTTGGGCTTAATTCCACCACCAGCCTGATATCCTAAAACATCTATAGACCATACAGAAGTCACAGATTTCAATTTGTTGAGAGTAATCTTAGCCTTCGCAATAACCTCCAGGAACCTTTTCCCATTTTGGTCGTGTTCTGTCTGTGTGCATCCTGCAAATGGTAATGTAATCAATGTAAGGGAAAGCACCACGGATTTTCTTTATTATTTTGTCTATGGCTCTCTGGGATAAAATAGCCCTGTTTTTGACCCCAAACAGAATTCTGCAGAACTGAAGCAAGTGACCATTTGCCTCAAAAGCAGTATAATTTCTATCCAATACTTTAAGTGGGGCTTGGTGATAGGCACTTTTGAGGTCGAATGTAGAAAAAAATGCTGCATTTAGCATGGTCATTGAGCCTATCAATTCTTGGTAGAGGATAAATGTCCAGTTCTGTATACTGGTTTATTGTTTGCAAGTAATCAATGAACATTCATTTTTTTTATGATGGTGAGTTGGTTCTTTTACCACTACTAGCTGGGCCTTGCCATAGAGAAAAGCTTTCTTTAATTATGCCTTCAGAAAGCAGGTTTCAAATTTCTTTATTGATGAAGGACTAATCTTTTTTCTTTGTTAAAATGCCTCAACTTGACAGCAATTGGTTTATTTGGTGATAAATTGAGAAACAGTGATGGTTCCTCTATCTCACCCACATTTAATGCACTTATTAGCACTGTCCACAGTTAATTCAGGAAGAGGTCCACTGTATTTGAATGATTTTTCTGATGCTGACACAAACAATCCTGACTAAGTGAGACGTCAGAACACAAATCTTTCAAAACATCCAGATCGGTGGCAACATACAAGTGGCCGTTTAGGCAAAAGGTTAGATTTATGACTATATAGCCCCATGAGTTAGTGTTTAAGGTTTTTTGAGTCATAATAATACCTTTACTAGATGGATGAATTTCCAAGTTCAATTCCGGAATGACTCTTTTACTAATATAACTATCAGTACTACAGGAATCAAGTAAAACACTTATTCTTTTTCCTATTAATCACAACATGCATTGCAGCAGGGTAGAGTTCCCATGGTATGTTAGTAAGTATGGTCAGTATATGAAGACCGGCCACTGTAGCTAACAAAGGTTTGGACAGACATGCATGGGTGTAATGTTCTTCCTTTGAGCATTTTTTTTTACAAGTAGCTCCATGAGTGGTACAATGGCCCCATGATAAGGAGATCCACGAAAAAGTATTTACGTTTGACTTGATAAGTTGTGGCTACTGCTGGTTCATTAGGCTCAACTGGAAGTTCATAACATTTATCACATATCTTTGTGAGTTCTGGGTTGACTATTGCTGCCATTAGAGCTTCTGGAATAGTATATAAGTCATTATTTTGTTCTGTAAAGTCCAGTGCAGAAGTTTAAGTGTAAGCTGTTTGTAGATCTAAAGTCTTATTTTCCAAGAGACACAGCTGTGTGGAATGTGAACTTAAGACTGAAATGAAGGAGTTTTGCATAGCTTTGTTACCACATTACACACAGTAGTATGGTCTTTGAAATTACAATTTCTTTTCAGCTTTTTAAGTTCTCTGAAAAATTCGTCCAGAGACTCACCTGGCCTCTCTTGTCTGGTAGCCAACATGTACCTTGCAAACAAAGTGCCCAATTTTCTTATGGCCATGTCAAAGTCTGCACATCCTTCAATATATTCAAATTCACTTGGACTTAAACAACTCAAGAGGGCCCAGCATTTGTTCAGTATTCTTTCCTGGTAGTCAAGATAATTTAGTAGAATAGTTTGCCAATGGTGGTAGTCTCTGGCAGCTGTTGGAGAATAAGGTTCGATGTACAAGAATTTTGGCTTTCATGCTAGATTTTGGTTTGGTTTGGTTTTTTGCATATCAACCATTGTATGTATCATTTTTATACACAAACAGTTCTATTTCAAACAATTCAGTTTAGCATAAGTAGTTTTTTTGTTTACACACAGTTAAATGTAAAAACAGGTCTATTTCAAACAATTCAGTTTAGCATAAGTACACCGTTTAGTTCTATTTAACCCATAGATAGGACCCTATCAGGTGCTACCACTCCGGGCCAGAGTGGACTTGGGAGCGATGACAATAAAGGGGTACTCTGCATTCCCCAAAGCTCCAACATTACTGCAGCCTCACCATCAGATTGTTTAGTGTCATATCCAGGACACTCATTGGGGGAGTCTTACCCCTCTGCAGAGATGCAGTTTGTGTATTCTGCAATCCCAGCCAACTGGCCAAATGCTGCATTTTGTCTAAACATTTAGATGAATAAATTGTACGGTAGTAAATAAAGCTAAATTCAGAACAGCAGTAAAAGTGCTAGGCTTTATTCAAGTAAACAAAACTCAGCTAGAAATCACAGATTAAATAACCAGCTTGGGCAAGTCCATTGTTTGTACAGTGTGAGTGTAAGATACTACTACCATAATGAGTCAATGTTTAAAAATTAGCAAATTACCCAAGATTATGTTTTATTTTCAATTTTATTATTTTTTTTCTTGTGCTTCCATGTAAATATTTTTTCAAAGTTCCTGGAAAGTCATATCTCTAGCTAGGTAATAGCAAAAAACATTCTCAGACTAGTGATTTAAGGTTATTTGTTTTTACCTAATTTTTTTTCCAAATCATTATTTGTAAATGAGCAAAACATTAGATAAATATTCCAAATTTTGGTTTTCCCATCAGATTTCTTCTGTAGATACCCCACCCCAGTCAAAAATCATTATATATATAATTTTCAAAACGTTTGGGCCATCTTACCTCCAGCAAATTTTAAGACATCATTCCGATGTTGTTCAAATGTGGTCCTCATATCAGCAATTTTCGTCTCTATTTTGTTGTGAAGGTTGCAGATATGAGTCTCTTGCTCTGCAAACTAATCAGTAAAAAAGAAAAATGATTATTTAAAGGGCATTATCATAATTTACACAGCAACTAAAACTAAATATTTACTAATCATAACTACTTAATCTGATTTGGAGAGCACAAGAGTGAAATATCCAATAAGGATCAAACTTTCTGGCAATAATCACAAGACTGGGAATAAAGTATTTCACATTAGAATAGTTTTTTTTTCTTCCCTGATACAATGATGGCAGAACCAGAAAGACCATTTTGGAAGTTTATTCAGTGCAGTGACTTTCAATTTTAAAGCCACAAAGGATCACGGTAAATTAAATAGGCATATAATAATACATAACTGTCTATTATTATTAAAAATTCATTGCTGTCCATCTGATAAGTTTTTGAACAATATTCTATAATAAAGTTTGCTTGAAGCTACCCAACACTGGGGATTTGAAAATTTAAATGTTCAACTAATATTCCATTTATATCAGTTGCACCTTTTTTTTTCATGGATGGAAATATTTTGATAAACATGTCATTTATCATTATAAACAGTGCCATTAGCATGGATTCCTTTTACTTTCACTATTGGCCATTGGTATGTCCTCTTGTGACGGCAAAATTATTAAAATCCCAAGACGGGAATTTATTTTTCGCACGTGTGAAGATGGGGCGGTCTGGCACTTGATCCCTCGTAGAATAAGTCCTCGTTCAGAGGACTTTCTCAGGCATATAGGAACTGGCATATTATGTGGGGGTTAATTTAGGGCTAGACTGACCGCCGCTGGCAAGGGGCTTCCAAACTTCATGCTAACACACACACCCACCAGGCCACTAGCTCTTCCTACCCCTAGAACAATGGAAGATATGGACCTCTAGGTTTAGATATAATAATATTAATTATAGTAGTCGACAACTCAGGTTTCCCATATAATATTTTTAAAGGGAAGAATAGGACAATTTAGGCAAGAATAACATGAGGCAAAAGAAGCTGAAAAAGAAACATGAAATAAGCAACTTGACAGCAGACGACACAATGAACAAACTTCAACATGCGGGGACATTAAAATATAACAATCTTTTTAATACACACGTGAACACACATATTCAACGTGTTGGGTATATTATCAGCGGATAATACATGACTATAAATGTCTTTCTTCCTTTTTTCCTTTTCTGTAGTCTTTCTTTAAATTGAGAGAGAGAGAGAGAGAATAATTGCAATGCTTAAGAAGGGTGTAGGGAGAAACAGTCTTAATGTTTACTTATCTTTTCGACGGGTTCCTTCGGAGAGTATTTTCTCTTTTACGGGCTGACGGAATTTTATATCATATATAGCTCTGGCTTGAAGGTATGAGTTCCTCTTGTCCAAGATACTTTCCGTCTTCCCCCAGTGATTTCGGCAGTAGTTTCAATATATCTTATCACCTCAGCTACTGTCCCGCAAATCCCAGTTTTGGTGCTTCTCCCAGAGTTTGGCGCGAGATTCACCCCATCTGTTTATGATGACATCTCTCTTCAAAACTCTTCTTCACCCGGAGTTTGGCATGAGACTCCGTTCAACGCGACCTCTGTTCCAAAACTGATTTTTTTTACCCATATTTCCGCTGACGGAATGAAGGTGTCACTTCCGCTTTAGGGTTCTGGCCAATCGTTTCGCTTCTATCTTCCTCCTTCCCCTGTCAGGTGATTCCTTAGGACCAGTATCTCTTTCACCCGGTCACAGAGTGCAAACATCTGTTGGCTTTCATTCTGACCTGGACTTATTACTTAGGCCGTGAGGAATTGACCTATATTACTATTCCTCTTTTTAGTGGTCAGCCTTTGACGGCCTGCTAATTCAAACACAGAGGGATAGTAGTAATTCTTTATTTCTCTCCTCTCAGTGAGAGACCACGTGACACTCTAGACAACATCCAGTGTCTACTAAGAACTGATGAATGGAAGTTTTTACTTGTCAGCCAGCACTGTTGTGTTCATGTATAGGAGTCCATAGGGGAACATTGATTATTAGTTCATCCTTAATTCTCCAGCAGTACCTACTAAGTCTTGCTTGTCTTATTTGGATGGTTTGTGAAATGGAAAGTAAATGGCTGTACAGGTGCTGATTTCAGGATTTGTTCAAAATAGCACACAGCATCTTTATGTGATTCCCATCTAGCTTTTCTCCAAATATCTTATTAAAGTCCAAGTTGTGCAACCATACAGTAGTACCAACATGGCTACAGCTTGAAAGAATTCCCATTTAATTTTATCGGAAATATCAAATTCCCATATAGTTGTTAACCTGTCAATAGCAGTCCATGCTTTACTAATGGATATTTTGACATTGCTTTCAAAAGAGATATTGTTATTGAGGTATATAAACTGGTCTACTAATTTCAGAGACTTACAGTTTGATGGAAAAGAAATGGTACACTATTCATTGGAATACATGAATTGTTTTATCTGAGTTCATATAGAAACCAATGCTTCTTGCTGCTTGCTTCAGGTTGCAGCAGATTTGGCTTGAGTAAGTGTATTTGCAAGAAGTAGATACTTTGTATGATTAAAAACATTATCTGATGTTGTTAGGTGGTTTTTACAGCATATCAGTCCTTATAAGTTACTTAATGCTAAAATTTTATATATGATTTGTAAACAAATAGTTTGTTGGTAACATTTTTGTTGGACATTTAAACGGTTCCAAGTATCGCTATTTAATACTAATAATTCAATTCAATATTAATCATTTTTACACAGTAAAATGGTTTCAAGTATAGTAAATGATTAAACCGTTCTATTCGACCCTAACAGGTACTACAACTTCAGCTCTAAGTAGACCTGGGATTAATAGCAATCAAGAGGTATTCTACATTACTGAAAGCTCAAGGACTGGCTTAATGTCATATCCAGCGCATTTGGTGGAGGTGTCAGAGATGCAGTCAGTGTATTCTACAACGACAAATGACTGGGCTAAAATATTATCTGAGTAACATAACTTTCAGAACCATGTCAGATAACAGTCGAATTTATTTTTAAGTAGATAAATAAAAAAATTTCTTTTTTTAAAATCTGAGCAACAGTAAAATAAACATGACCAAAAAATGAAGGGGAAAGAAAGAGGAAACTTATTCATTTGAATCTTGATACTGAAGTATCAAAACACTTATGTTTCCATAATTTTTTGTGAGAAAAGATAAAACGTTAAACATTTTTTTTTTTTTATAAGAAAATGAACATAAATTTGTCAGATTCTACCATCAGGCAAAGATAAAGGCAAGATGAAAAAGTTCAAAAACTCACTGCTTCTTTTGAGCGGCTTTTTTCCAGATTAATATCAAGAGTTATCTTCCCTTGCAGCTTGGCAACTTCATCCTTTATTTGCTCTTTCAATTGCATAATTTCTCGACTTTGTTTCTACAATAAAGTAGAAAAGAAAGCAATAAAAATGAATAAAAACGACACTTTAATTTTTATATTAATTGAAAACACCTAAAAAATATCTTTACTTTTTATTAGATGAAGAATTGTTGGTCATGGTTGACTATTTCTTTGAACTTAGCTTTGGTTTGGTTTTATGGCATATCAACCATTGTAGGTTATTCAATGCAAAATCTGGACCTGGAAGTGATGTAATGAAGAGGTACGCCACATTCCCCAAAGCTCCAGAATCACTGGAGCCTCACCATCAGATTGTTTAGTGTCATATCCAAGACATGTTGAGGGAGTCTTGTCCCCTCTGCAGAGATGCAGTTGGTGTATTCTACATACCCAACCGACTAAGGCTCTTCTTTGAACTTAGTTTCAATTGCTTTTTAATGCAACTATTTAAGACAGACATTCGTAAACAGCATGGATCAGAAATAACAAATAAGCTCTTTGAGAGACTCAAACTCACATACCTTTTACCTTACCTTGATAGCTTTATATTAATAAAGCTAATTTGATACTATACATATGCAGCTTTCTGAGACCTAAATTTTACCCTATGTTAGGGGAGGAGGGGGTCGCACCATATGCAAGACACTGTGTGTGTAAATAGTTGGCCTAGGTCTAGCCTTGGCCAACAGTTACTTACAATTTTCAGTCGCAAAAGTCAACAAATAGTCCCAGATATCATCAGTGATACTTGAATATACAAGGTAAGACATTTAATTTGAGTTTTTGCTCCTATTCAAATTTCCTTTAAATGGAAGAAAAAAAAAATAAAAATAAAAAAAATAAACTTACCTCTGTAATATGACGAAGGTTAGAGAATTCACTTTTTTCTAAAATAATCATGTCCTTTCTAAGAGCAGCTATTTCTGCTGTCAGCTGTTGTACTACAATCTCCTGTTAACAGAAAAGAAAACAAATGAAAATCTCTTAACTAGTTCATAGAACTTTAATGTTACAAGACTAAGTAAAAAATTTTGCAGTATGTTGGTAACGTGAGGTACAATTTGGCAGCTCCAGATGCTTTTGTTGAGATCATGAAAGTGATGAACCACTTTGGACTGTGAGATGCAGAGTTGGTCTGATATTCTGCTTAGAGAAAAGCCTTGAAATCCTCGGTTTTAGGCCTATCTGGCTTTGGTCAAGGTTCTTGCAACCTGAGCAAAATTTCTTGAACCATCTAGTTACTGTACTGGATCAATGTCATATTCACCTTTCACATAAATGTTTTTTGGTTGCTTCTGCAGTGTTCTGGTTCAGTTCAAACCCATAAAGCACAAGTTCCTGAATTAGACTACAATGCATGTTCATCTGTGCAGCTTACAAATCACACACAGACTGAAGCAATGTACAATATGTCAGCACACCAACTACTATAATATCAACCATTGCGAGTACCTCCTATTGCTTGAATTACTTATATGCGCACTGCAAACTAGTACTTAAAATATTGCAAAACTTCTGACTCATCCAAGCGGTAAACACCGATTTAATAGAAAGTTTCTAGAAAGTAAAAAAGGGAATTGCAATCTGTTCTCTTTTGAACTCTGAAACAAAAACCTTGCATGTGAGGAGGAATAGGAAGCATTCTCTTTGTGTTTATTCAAAGCTTGTAATACTAAAGAAAAAAAAATTTCCAGACTTTCTTGAAAATTGATGTGAGGCTTGTAGATAGTTTACCTGTTGAGATTTGGTAACCATGTTTTGTGATTGTTGTTCTAATGTATTGTTGACAATTTCAACCAAAGCTTCAGTGATTCCTTCAGCTTGTTCTTGTGTAAAACCTTCAATGAAAAAAATAAATCAATAAATAAAAATGAAAAATAAAATAAATTGAATTATTCTTTAAGGAAAAAAAAAAGGCAAAGAAAACTGACTTCACTGAATTCATGTGTTAATAATTTGATCTTCATCAAACATTAATAATAATTGTTGGTTTGAATTTATAGGCATTAGCAGCAGCAGCATTAACAGCAGAGTCAAAAGGGTCAAACAATTAATGGTTTACACTGACATAACATCTCCAGGTCACTGATACATAACTAGCCAAGAAATATATAGAGCTTTAATAGAGCTCCAAGATAAAACTCACTTCCGACAAGCAAAGGTGCTAAGCTATGTTAAAGCTGATTGGTCATATATATATGCCATTTATATCACGTGGTATGCAAATCTAACAATAATAATGACTTATGGTCAACTCATGATGAAAGTATTAGTTTTCTGCCAGATCACCAAAGTTAAGCAACTAAGAGCCTGATTAGTACTTATGAGTGGCCATTTAGTGATAAGCACAGTTCACAGTTTAAAAAAAAAAAAAAAAGCCTGAAACTTCCATGCCAGACTAAGCCAAGTGTAATAATAACCAACCAGATGATAACATCAAGTTGCACTGCTAGCACAGATTTCCCTGACTCTTGCCATTCAGACCCTATCATCCATCACTCCTGGCAGGTGTTCCAGACTACATCCTATGTCTATACAGAGCTGTTGTAGGTTGGTTCTTGTTGGTCAGTCAACACTGGCACATCCATGTCAAGGGGATCCATAAGAGAATGTCACTTGCTTCTCCAGCAGTGTCTTGCACTTTTGTATGTGTTAATTGCATGTAAGGATGACCATTTGAAAGGTGACTCAACTTTAGTCCCTTTTGCTATAACTTTGGAAGTAAGTGCATGTTCTATTTTGTTGATATTTTAATTATAGTTATTCTTATATCTTCACTTTTAATCCTTCTGCAATGTGTCTGTATTCATAAGTGTAGTATCTGTTAATTTAGGATTGGTTGTTTTGTAAAAGCAATTAAGGGGAAGGTAGTGAAATAGACATATGGGCAACCTTAGAATAAAGTTAAGGAAATTAACCATTTGTAAGGTAGATTTAAATGAAGAAAGCTTACATTGGAAATAGAGGAAGAAAAAAGAATAGGTGAACTTAAAGTTAAAACTGTTTACAGTCAAAAAATTTTTTTTTTGAATTTGTTAAATTAAAAAGAATCTTTTTTAAACCATGGGAAATAACAAGGTGAATGTGAAGTAAGGTGGAGGAACACAAATTTGGGTCAATGGCATGCTTCACCTGATCCTGGGTGGAAGAACCCCACTCACATAGTTGAGTTTGGAAATTACTGCTACTCATCTATAAGAGTGGCATCTATTGATGAGATAAAAGAATAGCTATCAAAAGATTACCATGACTATATGATATAGAGTAGCCTAAAAAGTTTGTTTTTGTTGTTAGGTGCTTTACATAAAGTGAAATAAGATCTCAGGTCAATTTACTCCCATTTACTATACCAAAGGTTGATCATTACACAAAAAGGTGCTACTGCATATATGGTAGTATTAGAAAAGGGTTTTCTATTGGTTTTTTCATGAATTTACAATTTAGTTAAACAAGTACTGTTCCTAATTAGACCAAATGTAAGCAACAATTGCTTGTCTCACAATCTCTGGTTTTTCATATTGTTGCTAAGTATCCACTTTCTATTGCCTATCACAAATGGAACATTGTTATGACATTTAATTAATGAATTTATATATAGAAATATAGCCTAGTATTTTCTTTTTGCTCAATTTATGTGGAAGCCACACAAAGTAACTAACATAACCAAGCTGCTTGTACAAATGATTTTTAATGCTGAAGTTGGTCATTGAAGAAGATGACAATATTCCATATTATATAATGTTGATTATTCTCAAATCTTCATTATTATTCATTATTATTCTCATATCTTCAACTGGTCTGCAGCATTGTTGAGTGTATCCCTCAAAGAGAAATTTCCTGCATGAAGTTTCACAAACCACATTTCACATGTTTGATAATTCACAGTACTTTTTTTATAAATTGTACAAATCTTATTTGTGTTTAATTGACATTTTTACCTTTCTTAAAGCAAAAATAAAATAAAAACACATAACATGCTGAAAATGTTTTGTATCATCTTTTATATCTAAATCAATTACTGAAAATATACTAATTTTGACATTTTTGGTTTAAGTGGACACTGCTATAACAAAATTAAAAGTGATATTTTGTTAAAACTAAATACTTTTAATGCCATCTAACAACAAAAACAGACTTTTAGGCTACACAATAAGATAGCCCAGTACTATTATTACTCTGCTCTCACCACCACTCCAGTAAGTTTGCTTAGAGCAAACTCTTAAATTAAAATTTTAAACAAACCACATTTTAATAGGAACTGAATATCTTGTGTAAATCACAAGTAAGTAAAAGACAAAGTCTTATTCTGTTTTTCCATACCAAAAGATTCATTACACTAAACATAGCTTGTATTCAACAATACTACACAATTTCTATATTATTATATGGTCAAAAAGGCTGTCAAGTGAAATCTTAGACAGGTATGATAACTATCATATAAAAGACAGTCTCAACATGTATTCATTATCAACAGAAAGGTTTGCAACAAGCCTTTCCATCAGCAAATACATCAATAATGTGATCATAGAGCACAGGCTCTTTCAATTGACAATACAGCAAATGAACAGTCTGTCATCCATCATCATAGATCTGTGAAATGTTTAATTTCAGTTGGCAGCAACCTTTATAGGGCACATTAATAAAATGTGAAGAGTAACAGACATTTGCATACATCCCTTGCACATGTTTTGCACTGATGCAATTAAGAAAATCTTTAGCAGTTTTCAAGATTTCTTTATTTTCCATAAAATCTCAACATACCTTTTTAACTATTTCAAAAAGTTTGATGTCAGTAATCTTATATTTTTACAGGTATAAATTTGAAAAGGAAAAAAAAAAAAAAGAAAAGAAAACATTATCAATATAAAATCTTAAACATGGTCTAAATATTACTGAATAAATTTTCTATCGATTTGAAATGATGAATTAATTTAGAACTAAACATGCCTGGACATCTGCATGTACTGCTACTCATTGTTGATAATAATGAAATATTAAACAATTGAGCCATTTTGGAAACAAATTTCCTCAGTATTTTAACAGGGTACATAATGAGTGGCAGGTCAAACATTGTCTCATCAATAACAGCTTTTAGCATGAACATTGTCAATAAAAATTAAGCTAGGTTCACGGTTGTTTATATTCATGGTACTATAAAAATGGTAAAAAAACATAGAAGCATTAATGACAGTTTGGACCTTCAGGAATTTGAATGCCTAAACAATTTTCACAAGAAAAACAAATTTTCTTCCTCCATTAGATATGTCAATTTTATATCATTCCTAATCTTATTTTCAATATATATGGAATAAATTTGTGAAATACAATTATGTAGTTAAAGTATAATTGAAAATAGGTATGTTGAAAAATTGAATTTACACCACATAAAATCACTAACAAATCTTACCCATAACATCATAGGTTAGATAAACAATAATATATTTTATGAATGATCTGTGTATCATTTTATCTATGGGACCAATAAATACTTCAAATTCTTCAACTACATTATTCAATATTAATGTCCATAATTATGGAAAAGATAACAAGAGTAATAAATAATAAATTTCTGATTGGTTGGTTTCATAGCATTTTTTGTGTAATTATTCAATTTTTTTTTTTTTGGCACATGGACCTATCAGAAACGAATCATTTTTAAACAGCTTTACTTGACCAATAGATGGGATACTAACATATACTACCACTTCATCAGAGTAGACCTGGGAGTAATGGCAATCTTGGGATACTCCATACTCCTCAAATCTCAAACCTCACTATCAGATGCAGTTTAATGTCATACCCAAGAAACCTCTTTATGGAGGGAGTGTCTAAGCTCCTCTGCAGAAGATATAGTCAGCAATCAATGTTAGTAGTGCATACCAACAAAAGAATTAAGATACTTACCTCTTAACTGTAGCTGTTGAACTAGAGCATGCGTGTCACAGTGTAATGTCATACGGAGTGCAGATAAATCCATGTTGCGCATCTGGTACCCCATTCTTCGGATTTGACATCCTGTAATAAACAAATAAGTAAATAAAATTATCTCTTTACAAGCACACCAAATATACCCTAATTGAACCTTACTCTGCAAAAGAGAGTTACAGTCACTGATATGAATATACCACACCCATCTCCTCCTCACCCCATTGGCTTATTCCATGGAAAGTGGTCCAAAATCAGAGAATTTTAAATCCAATATTTTCTAGCACTGTTATGTTTTTTCTGAAAGACAACACCCTAAACTACAAAAAAATAAAAAAATTCCAATTCTGACAAAATTGTTGTGATTGGAAGATACACCTTCAATAGAGAGTATGACTTACAGTCCAAAGTGCTATTTATCCACTTCTTGTATATAGATATATCTAGATACATAGAAAACATTGTTAATAATAGGCAATAGCAATGTAAAAATGGAAAATACCCTTCTGGAATTAAGACCATCTGGATATATGCTATACTTTAGAGTATTCACAGCATATATCCAGGTGGCCATAAAACCAGAATGATAATGTCCCTTTTTACATCACTATTGCCTATAATAACCAATAAAATTTATTATTATCATTAAACAATGATTTCTACATTACTATTGCAATTAACAGCTTGTAATAGATTACATTTTACAGCTATTTTTCAACCAGAAGCTAAGGATAGAGGGAAGGGGACCTACGAGTGTAGGCTCAGGATCATAAGGGTTAAAAAGTAACTAAAGATATATAAAAGTTGTGCCTGGCCTTTAATAATTTACTATTTTGCAGCACCATCTAGCAACTTGCTTTAAGTAGTGAATTTTAAACTAAGGGCAAATGACAACCTATTTTACTGATACCGGTAGATTACAAAATAATCATTAACTTATCCAGAAAAACAAACTTATTTGAGAAGTAATAGAACAATTACATATATATATAAATATTTCTTTTAGGGTGAGAAAATGTGATTTAATTAAAAAAAAAAAAAAACAACATACAAAAAAGATACCATAATAGTTTTATGGACATGGCTTTTGGGATTCTTTTTTTTTTCAAATCAAAAGAGAAAAACAGATAGATCACAATGTTGTCTATCCAGAAGTTCTTATAATGAAAATATTCCTGATCCTGATATCAGATTTTGAAAAGAAAGTAAATGTTAAATAACATTTTAATACAAAGTATTTTATGAACATCAGTGACCATCTTTAAACCTGTAAGTAATGCTAGTTTATTTAATTTCTATTAAAGAATCTATTTAAATTGGTGTGTATATAGCTCTGTATTAAATATACAAACTGTGCAAGTCATACAGCTCGTAAGATGGGTAACGAAAGTTCGTTGATCACTGAAAGATGAATCGCTAAAATCATCCCCAGACATTATGCAAGTTAATTAGAATAAACTTTTAAACTTTTTTTTTTGTGGTCAAAGTCCAAAAGGAAAATTCATACTAGTAGGAGTATGAGAAAAATATTTGATATAATTTTCAGCATAACACTGATAACAATTGTAAACAAAACCGAGGGGAATATAACTGGCATACATGCGTGTGGAAAGATCATTCCGACATGATATTTACATTGTTAACAGGGAGGCTCCTACTTCACTTCTAAAATTGATAAAACTCAATATTTTTCAAAACTGACAAATCACGAGTAGCGGTATAATTAAAAAGTCACTTTCAGGTGTCCGTCCTACCATGGGCTGTACTTCCTCACGGCATTTACAAAGGTCGGGTCAGGATCAATCTTCGATGTCCTCCTCCAGCCCTGCAAAAAGGGAAATGCTGACGGGACAAGACAATTTCTGGAACTGCTATCCACTGTTAAACCTTTCGTCTAAATCCACCCTCGCGAGATGGATACTACTAGCCATATGGGTAGTTAGTAAGTAATACAGTATAAAATGCCATGTAAGACAGCTAGGAGCCAATAGACACTGGTCCTGTCTACGTTAATAACAGTATTTTTTGTTCAAGACAAGGGTTTGTGTTTTATAGTATTCTGCAATCCAAACACAAACAATACTTTTACTTGGTACTTGTTCAGAATAGTCCGCCATGGTAATGTACAATGTCAGACTGAATAATTTTCAATGCATCAATTTCCTTAAAGGCTATTATGGACAAGTACATTTTATTCTAGAGTTGAATAAACGTTAAGTTTGTTTTCTTTAATTTTATGATTTCCATACATCAAAAATTACTGAACAGTGAACCTTGGTTTGTCACATAACGCAAAAGTGTCACACAGTAGTAATAAAATTTGATAAATAATTATCAACATAAGCGAGAATGTCACATGTTGACAATTGTGACTGTCGGCTTTGATTTCGTAACCTTGAAATAGCCAAGGTTTTTTAGGAACGAAAAACCAAAATGGAAAAAATTTGTCGACGCCATAGAAAACAAGGGTAAAAAAAAAATAGTGTGAGGCTGCGATTCACTGGAGAGTTGCGAAAATTAGTACCTTTTCTCGACCGGTACCGGATCGATTAACTTGATAACAACAAAATGAGGTACATTTCACTTCGTTAAATAGTTAAATCAATGATCGTGAAGTACTTCTGGCGCGAAATCACCGATTATAAATGTAAGATTAGTAATTCGCTTTCACTTAGTAATAAAGAAACGGACATACCAAGCACACTGTCCCTTCCGACTTAGTTAACAATACGGCTAGCCATCGACAATTTTTTCAACAAGATGTAAATTCGGAGACCATTTCCATAAAGCATAGTGTGTCAAGAGAATTTCAACCGACAAGTATGGTGGTATGGTACACTGGTCATGTTCTAGGCCTGAAACTATGCTTGATCCTGGGGTCATCATCTGATGAAAATTTTGTCAGAAGTGTTTTTGTAGATAAGCACAATTTTGAAGGACAATATTTTCTACTTACTAAAACAAAACAGTATTGCGAATTAATATTTTTAGAAATTCTGGTTTTTAGGTAGATAAACGGCTTTTAGACTTTGTAGGACAAACATAAGGTGTAAAAAATCTACAACCAAGAAACTAAAAACAGGTTGATTATTCTATTTTAACATAGTCTTATTATTTGGTTATAAAAAAAATATTAAGTAGGCGTAATGTGAGAACATTTTAATTCGATGAAACCGGATAATTTGAAGAAAAAGTTAAGAATAAATGAATCAACTTACTATGCAAACTAGTAATTGATCCCTCAGAGAAACAATTCCGAAAACTTCGATTGTTTTTCAACAGCATATAAGATAACATCCGACAACATTGACGAGCCATTTTAGACTGACCATGCCACCGACAGGAACCGGATACTGATCCTAACCTGCAAAGTAAGTCCAAATTTGATTAGTTAAAATATAACCGTGTTTGTTTTGCGGTAGTTGATTGGAAGATCACAAAAGAGCCTTATTTTGATTGGTTGATTGTTGATACAAGCATATTTTTCAAACTTGTCCAGGCAGATTGTCCAAGTCCCCATTCGAAAAAACTTTCTTGAATCTGATTAACCACTCGTATCTGAATTTAAGTCTGTCCCCACTTTTTAAAAAATATTTTTTTCGTTTTCTCCATTTAATTATTTAAGTTATTGTTAATGGCGTCTCAGAATCGTGACCCAACTGCCAATGCCACAACTAGGAAGGAGTCAACCAGTACGACGGCTAAAGACAACCACTCCGTCAGCAAAAGGTCAATTTTGTACATTTTTTTTTCTTTTCTTTACCATAGACTTTTAGATATATATTAATACTTCTATCATCAGCTATCTTTTAAAGAAAGAAAAAGCTAGTGAACTATTAAATGCATTAACTTCACTTTAACGAAATGTTAACGTATTTGAATTTAAAAATCGCGAAGTTTAAACTTTAAAAATGAGTTTTAAAAATTAAGTTTCAAGTATCTAATTGTTTTTTTTTTTTCTTTTCATTTCTTATTGAATTTAGTGGCTTTTTATTAAGACTCGAAATCCTTAGAATAGAACGTTGATCTATTTTATTTATTTAGTTTTTTTTTTTTTTACCAGAAACAATAACGCACTCTTTTAAATTTTATTTTTAGGTAAATTTAAATTTTCAAAGGATTTGAACCCCACGTTAAAAGAATCTGGCAGTAGCACCTGCCCTTACATTCACCGATTTAACTTTTTATACGTTATTTCTACTTTAAACTTATAATGGTCCAAATACGTTTTTTCTATTTATTGTGTATAGCAAGCATGTCCGATAAAGGAGTAGTTTCTTTACTCACTAATTTAAAGTGCAGGGAAGATAAGTTAAACTTTTAACGGTCGATTATGAATAGGTATCGTTTTTCACTTTTTTGACTTCCTTATATTTCGAAAATGAAAATGGGATAGAGAATACTTATGTTAAAATCCTAAATTATGACTTTGTGGTTCTAAATCAGAACTTTTTTTCTTATTAATTTTATGTAATAAGTAAATACATTTATGACCGGAGATTTCAACACCATTCTTTAAACACGTTGGGTGGCGAAGAAATTTGAATGTGTGAAACGAAGTCCACTTTATTTTTTCTTTTGTTACGTTAAAATTGTTTTTGTCATTTCCGTTAAAGCAATATAAGATTTTTTGTTAACAACTTTATTGTTGGTGTCGATATAAGGACTTTTTTTTAACTTAGGGAAAAAACTATTACAAACGAAACACTTCGTTCAATTTTTATTTATTAATGAGTTGATCAATGGCAAAAATTGTCTTGCTTGTTAAAAGTCCATATAAAGATTTGACACAATTTTTTAAGGAGTTTATTGAAAATTTACAGCTGACTCGAGCGTTAAGCTTATTGGTTGGTAAGATGTGGAGCTTCTAAAGAGCGGTTTTTCAATTTAATGGAGTTCATAAATCGCTCACAATGGGTATGAGGACAATAAAGGAAAAAAAAGAGGGAGACTTAAAAGAAGAAAAAAAAACAAAAAACAAGTCAGTATCCCCGTTTCTCGCTATTTCCTCTCTTGCTACATTATTGACTGTGAAACAAAAAATAACTCCTTTCTAGTACACGCTATCATTATAAACGTACACAGTACATTAAACCGGGTACTTTTTAAAATATATTGGTCCCAAGTGGAACGTGGTTGACGCATGTGTTAAGGTCAGCAAAATGTTTTTCGAAAATATATTCCAGATTTTAATATACTATGTAGCAACTTAATCTTCATGCAAAATAAATAATTTAATATTATTTTTTCAAATCAAAATAATTTCAATTTTATTTTTAAAATTAAAACGATTTCAGGATGGTTTGTTTTTGTTTTTTCAATTAATTATTTTAAATTAATATAGTTTCGGGTTAAAGTAGAATTACTCGTTAACTGTAAAAGACAGATGATATGTCAACACATACCTCTCATCACGATCAACTTTCGGTTATGTTTTGGATACTGACACTAAACTGCATCCACTGGTGAGACTTCAGTTTCAAAGCTCTAGGGAATGTATTAACACTTTCGTTGCCGGTACTCCTAAGTCAGTAATATAGTAATATTTGTTAGGGTCCTATCTATGAGATAAATCGATCTGTTTGCAATGTTTAAAATTTTAATTTTACTACATTAATACATTGGCTTTTAAAACATTGACATTGCCATAAGGGTTTACTGTTTAAAATGATTGTGAAGATCATTTTTGTACCGTATATAATTGCACACCTTAATTGTTAAAGTTTAACATAAAATTACAGAAAAAAAAACTGTTGACATAGCATAAAAGCAGCTAACACTCAACTTGCAATCATTTTAAGTACAAACAACACATTTCAACGGTAAAAAAATAATTATTGCAGTATAACAATTGATTATGCCTGTATTTCATCCATGCATTAAGCGAAAACGTTTGTTTTTTTTTTTTTTTTTTTTTTTTTTTTTTTTTATGATCTCAGAGCCAAGACTGAAAATCCAGAAAAATATAATCCCCTCAAGACTTTTAACATGTTGACAATACAAAAAAATCAAATTAGCATTTCTAATAATTAGGATACCTTCTCAGGATTGATTGTATTCTGAAAGTACAAATTCTGCACATGAAAAGTGAAAGAAAAGCATACCACTTTAAAAATATTTCTTTAATTTTGGAACTTATGTACTTAAATTATTTTGTTTGTTGTTTATATCTTAGTAGCTAACATTCTTTGAATTTTAATTAGGTGAGGGGACAGGGAATATATTTTAGAAACCTAATGATAAACTGATGATGTAGTTTAATCGATGAGTGCATTTTTTTTCTTTTCTTCAATTAAGTGCATAACTTAAGTTGTCATAAGTGTTCCAGTGGCACTTCATGTGGTGTTCATTTTCATATTCCTTTTTCTGTTTGGCTGTTTGAATATAGTACCCAAAACTTCCTGAAAAATCAAAAATGTAATCAACAAAAACAGATTCCACATCAGAAGCTGTAATTTACAAAATAGTCTGCAAACATACTTGAAAAATACATTTTTGAATTTTCAGAAACTTAAAAGAACAAATATTTTCATATTCTCTTCCTTTCTTATTTTCTTGATCAACTATCAGGATAAGATAACTTATTTTCCTTACCCAGTTTTTACATAAAACAAATGAATCCTTTCTTAGATTAATTTGCCTTTCATATTTTCCAGACTCCAGCAGGAATTAATGGTTCTTTTGGTAAGTGTCACCTTTTTTCTTAAAAATGTTTTTCTTACCAGAAAAATTATATCAACACATTTTTCTTAGTAGTTCTGTTTTATTTGATTATAAAAAGGTGGTTTAAAAAACAAACTTTAAAATACAATTTTTTAAATTTTTATTTTTTTTTACTCCAAATAAAATTTTTCTGTAGGTTATTAGATAGTTTAATTAAAAATTCCATCTAAAAATAGTTTGACAGATTTCGATTGACTTTTTCTGTTCAATCTAAAAGATAAGAATCTAAAAATTTGCAAAAGTTTTGTATTGAGTGTTTTTTTTTATAACTTTTACTACAAAAGTTTTTCAGAATAAAATTCTCTACAAGATGACATTAAAATCAGTACTTTGTGCAAAATAAGCGACAATATTAATGCACTGTGTTACTGTGTGTGCCTAATTTGTAATAAGCTAACTTCTATTTAAGTTTACCAAGTGAAAGTATTCTGGATATGAAATTCTATAGTGTAGCCTCAGTAGCAGGTAAAATTGTGAAGAAAAGTTTCTGCTTTGTAACTTTTTTACAAAGATCAAGGAGCTAAATTTAAAATAAGCTTGTTTATTGGAAACGGTGCAAAACTGAGATCCACTTAGTTATTAACTTTGTGAAAAGTAGATTACTTTGGACAGCATAAAGTTTTAATCTTGTAATATTTGTATAATACACTGATGTACTCAAACAAGTGTCCTCATTTTGGCTGTTGTACCGTCTGGCCTCTGTTATAGTAACTTTCTTGGAATCTTAAACTGAATCTTTTATTCAATCTACAAAACGAGTAGATTATTCTCATTCTATTGTTTGTTTAGAGAATATCTAATATAATTATACACATTAATTCTTTATATCACTTGTCTGTTGGAAGTATGACTTTTTTTCTCCATTATCTGACCTAGAGATTGAAATTACAACCACCAAGTAATTAGAGATGCTGTAGCCAACTTGGCCATTGTCCCATAAGTTTTATTGGCAGTTGCCCTGCTTAAATAGAGGAAACTAATTTCTATACTAAGAATAAGTTTTGCTGATCTAAATGTGAATTTCATATTAAATTTTTTTTGACACACTCCTTGTTTCCTTTTATTACTAAGAGCAGGAACAAGTATAGATTAATTTCATCGAAACCTTACAACCTAACTGACAAATTGGAGAAATTTTTTTTAACAATTTGAATTTCGAGTAACATGAAATTATAGCTGGAGTCACAATATGTTTATGTTGATTATCCAAAGTGGCCAGTATCGAGTGTGTGTGACTATAAACCAACAAAAATAGTAAGATTTTTATTTGGGCTATACATTTAAAATCCTCTAATTTAGTGAATAAAGCAATTTCTTGTTCAATTTGGAATGGATTAATTTTGTAGAGTCTGCATTTGCACTGAAGTCACTTTTCAATCATTTGAATTCTCAATATAACTGAGATAACTATAAAATGGTAATCAGAATCCTTAACTCTTTTCTGAATAGAAGCATAGAAGAAAGAATGTGTGATTTGATTGTGTTATTGTTGTTTTTTTTTTGTTTTAATTCTTTTTTTATTTTTTTTTTTTATATAAGATCATTGTCATTTAACCCTTTACCTATTAGGTGCATAAGTGTCAAATGCATATTCACAATCATGAGTGTAGGCTGAAAACCATACACTGCATTCTTTGTATGCCTTAATATTAGAAACCACATGATACTTCAAATTATCAATAATACTATGGTAGTTTCATTGAAAATATATACAGCAGGTGTCTTTTCACCAAAACATGAAAATGAGTATACTCTAAATTAGTTGGTAATACAGGAATTTTCTTAACAGATGATGCAAACAACCATTAGAAAGTTTTGACTATCACTCAATTCATCTTTTAATTTCAGTTTTTCATTGCAACTTCTTATACCATCAGTCTTCAGTTATTAGTAAACAATACAGATTATAACCTTATTTCTGATCTATACTGGAGACTGATTGATAGTGTGAGTAGTTGTGATGATGAAAAAAAAGTTAATGGTTAATTGTAGTTATTTGTTGTCAAAAATTTTTTTCTTTCAGTCATCACAGGACAATCGTGTATCAGCTTTTCCTGATGGAGATAATCTTTTCAGATGGATTGGAACAATCGAAGGGGCTCCTGGAACAGTGAGTTTTTAATAAATTGGTATAATAGACTTACATGAAACAAATTTTCATTGACCTCAAACATTGCAAGTGTTTGAAAAAAAAAAAAAATTGTTACATAGACAAGTTTTAAAAAATTAACATGGTTACTGAGTATTCAATACACTCTTCCTATTACTTTTTAAAAACTGTTCTAAGGCAACTACAAATAAGGATAAAGAAAAGCTGGTGACAATCTTGTTTGCACAGTTATATCTTGCATACTAGAAAAAGGAATTCCCAAAATGATTTACAGATTTAAAAACTAAGAATTTGAGACAGTTTAGTATATCCTAATAATCTCAAGGGATGTTGATTTCTTTAATTATTAACTAAACTTTTTGTTGAATTTTTCAAATTACATATTTGACTTGGCTAACAAACCTTTTTTAGTTTCACCTATGCAAAATGCTCTCTCTCTCTTACATATGCCCATACACGCTATATATATCTAGACCTAACCCTTTACATCATGGGCTGGAAGGAAATTTTAGGTCTGTCATAACTGATGTTGAAATACAAAAACTTGATTTTCCACTGAATTTCATTGAAAATGATGAGACAAATGTTTTTAATGAAATTATTTTATGTTTTAAATGTCTTGGGTTTTTCTATTTTCCTATAAATAGACAAATAATACCTGCATAAGTATCTGTAATTAAAGACACTATTTTGAATAACTCTTTGTACATATGAGCATATAGAATTGTAGGATTTGGTCTTTAAAGATGCCATTTGTTTTAATAAATCAATAAGTGTTCATTATATCAAATGGTGAAGCCAGCTCACCCTAAGTTGAAATGTACTATTAAGTATGATAGAAATATGTGGAAAGTTGGATAAATCAAATGCTTAACTCAAATTTTGATGTGTGATATTTTGTTCGGCTTTATTTCAAACTTCTTCAGACCTGAAATAAAGCCAAACGAAATATCACACATCTAGATTTAAGTGTTTGATTTATCCAACTTTCCACATATTTCTATCATACTGTCAGATTTCCTACAATCTCATTTCAACATTATTAAGTATGTAGATTGTTGTTGTAATGTACATGATGATCTGCTTTTAGATTTTTTAATAATATAACAATGCAGACCTCTCTTATTAATGCTAACAGAAAAACATTAAATTCACATTATGGTATTACTTTAATGGCAGTGATTTTTATATTTCTAATTATGATAGATATTTTGCTTAGCTTTGTTAATTTTGTGTCAGAAATTTGTCCACAGAAACTAATGATTTTGATTTGAACAATATACTGAGCATCTGATAATATAGAGTAGTTTCAGTTTCCTTTTTAGGATTTTCTCATTATCTCACTTTACCTGATGAACATGTTAGGAAAGATAAATCTGACTGCAAAGTAGCAAGTGTTACATGATATCTACTTAGTAACTTATATATATATACTATGATAGAGTTGTCACTTTTTCCCATTTTTATTTCTCCTTAGGTTTATGATGGTTTGCGTTTTAAGCTTGTGTTACAGTTTCCCAGTGGTTATCCATACCAGGCTCCAACAGTGAAGTTTGATACAGGCTGTTTTCATCCCAATGTAGATGAACGAGGAAACATATGCCTGGACATCTTAAAAGAAAAGTGGTCAGCTCTATATGATGTCCGCACAATTCTTCTCTCCATACAGAGTTTATTAGGAGGTAAATTTACTTTTACTCAAAAAAATTCATATACGTACGTACGCACACACATTTATTTTTTTATTTATTTATTTTTTTTTGTGTGTATGTGTGTTTAACAAGTAAAATAGCTAAAACATTAAAGACCTTTGCCACTGAATATGCTAATTTTAGCTAATAAGGCGATTCAGGTGATGTAATGGTTAGCAAGCTAAACTTGCAAACCGTCACAAATCAGTTTGAGTCTCGTTGGGTACCTCATTTATACAACCTTGTGCCACATCTAAGCAAAAAAGCTTAGTAAATTACTAATTACAGCTAGTATTAAGGTCTCAATAATTGAGCACTCAGTAAAGGCAGAGCTTAGTGTTATTCTATGCACATATAAAGAATTGTGTCCAAAAGAAACTAAACTTTTTCAAATTAATCCTTTCCATTGTTTGTCCTGTGTGTATGTGTGTTTTTCTTTCCCCCGCTCCCCAAATTTTTGGAATGTGTTCTGAAAGACATTTTGAAAGTGAGCAGGTCTTGTGAGTTTTTCGTTTACTATGTCTAAAATTGTGATTACTTTTTAGGCTTGATTTCAGCTTTGGGAATATAAAAAAATTCTGCACCAGCTTCAACCAGAGAGTAGGGGCAATTATTTTTTGTTTATCTAACAGTAGGTATGGCAAAAGATTGTGCTCGCACTATGCATTATTAGCTTATGACAAATTCATGCTACAAATCTGGAATATATTCATTTTGACATATTGGTGAATAATTTATGGCAAAAAGGTCTGCTATAGATGTCTTCAATGAAACTTCCATTGTATTATTCATATTTTGAAATGTTATTTGCAAAGGATATAGTGTATGGTTTTCAGTCTACATGCCTGGTTGTGGAGCTACATTTGAGGTACACCTAGTATGTAGTGGGTTAAAACGCCTATCTCATGAAAGTTAAGCAATTGTAAACCTGCTCAGAAGTTAGATGGGTGATAACTTGAGAGCAGCAGGTCTTGTAAGCAATCTTAGGTTAGTGTGAAACACTAACTAGAATTTAGTAAATTCTAACACTATGCATCATAAGTTTTTCTTTTAATTTCATTATTTTTTGTTTTCTTTCAGAACCTAACAATGACAGCCCATTGAACTCATATGCTGCTGAGTTGTGGGCAGATCAAGAAGCTTACAAGAAATACCTTCATGAACATTATGCAAAGAATAACAAGAAGAAACTCTAATACACTTTGGCTATTATTTAAGACACTGAAAAGCAACACCAGACAAAAAAGAACCTCCTATCTTCTCAAGTCTATATCTGAGATCTTCATCTTTATTGTTTTCATTTTTTCTTTTTCTTTGTACACTTTCTTTTCTACATGTCCCTTTCCAGCTGTATCATCCACACATTCATTTGGGCTACTGAAGACCTGTTAATACTTACTTTTTCTCTTTTAACAACAACAAAAAATGACAAAAATTCTCACTAATTCCATCCTTTGCCTGGTGCATTCCATTAACAATAAATTTTCTATTTGTTTAGTTGGTAAATTTGTTAATTCTGTTTGTGTGAACCCATCTGTTTATGGAATTGGTTTTATTTGAAATGCTTTTTCTCTCTTGGTGCAATATACAGCCCCTTTTTTCTTTTCTTTTTTTTTTTTTCTCCCACATTCATTATCCTCATCTTCAACACAAACATCGTTTCTATCAAAGTTATTTGTGATATAATTCTCTAATATTTCTTATATTTCACTCCTTTTATTTTAAGGCTTTTAAACCTGATAATTTTTTTTTTCTAAGAGTTATCTCTTCCTTGCCATACTGCAGCAAACACTGCTTTCTAGGGTCTTCAGTATTTGTCTACTGCTTGTTACATTTTTACATGGAGAGCCACGTATGACTGTGATACTTAAGTGTGTCTGGAAACTGTGAATAAAGGAACTTGATTTCATCTTTAATTTGTATGTGTGTGCTTTTTTTTTTTTTTTTTTTTTTTTTTTTTTGTTGTTGTTACCTTAAACTGTCATTTGATGTTACAGGCCTGATTGAACATTTCCTTATTTTTATTTTCCATATGAAGCATATAAAATAACCATTAGCCACTAGAATGTGTTCATAATTTTGTTTGTTTTAGTGTGAATTTATTTTTGCCACAAGCTTGTTGCATTTTCGTGCATCTGTTCTAAATACTGTATTTTTTTTTTTTTTTTCTTCAAAACCTATATAAATTCTTATTTTTAGTCTGTATGAACTGGATAAAAAGTTGGCCAAACGTTGTTTAGTTACAGGACTACAACTGATTTTGAATTCAGTTTTCCTTCTAGACTGATTGCCATACAAAGGTTAAAGAGCCCAGTTTGACATTGTTGGAAGGAGAATAGTTGGATCCATACCTTTCCAAAGGGTATTGGCAGATGTGAAATGTAAACAGCCTCATTCAGAGCCACGTGCACTTCCTTTGACACCTGACACAAATGTACTAAAACAGTACTTCCAAAATCTACAATACTCTTTTATGTAAAAATTAAGTTTGACAATTCTATAATGATTATTAGTGTTAGCCAACCTAAACAGTTCTTGTGGCATAGGGGCTAACATGCTGCAGTACTTAATCATATTAAGCAAGTTACACTCTTACCTTCACTTTCAGAGCAATACCTTTAGCAATCCACCCACTTTTTTCTATAAGGATGACTTTATGATTAAATAACCCATGAAAGTTGATATGCCATTAAACAAAGAAATCCAACTGACCAACCAACTTAAATAAGAATGGAGCAATATCATCTGCCAAAAACTTAGCTTTTTTTTTTTTTTTTTTTTTTTTTCCTAACTATAAGTAGGAAATTCAAAGCAGTAAAGTAATTGAGAGGCTTATTTCATAAACTATTAATGAATTCAATCTTCAGGGTTGCTGTATCAATTTTAATGTTTTTTGTATTCAAGTTAATTTATGAGTAAAATATATAATGCTTAATACTTTAATTATTCATGTACAAGATGTTATGGGTAAATTGTCATTTTGAATTATTAATTTTGTGCATGTACTTTACTTGTTTCAGGTTTTGTCTACTGTGCAGCAAATTAGTTAGACACTGTTTATGAGGAAAGCAGTACCATGATGTAATTCACTCTTTCAGAAATTTGGAAATGGCATGTTGTTCTGATAGGCATTAAAGCTGGAAGCACCAATACAAAGATTTCAGAGTGTCTGGGTGTCAATCTAAGTACAGATTCATATTCATTTTAATGAAAACAAAATGCCCTGTCTACAGACAGTGACATTATGCTTCCATTCATCTTTCCACATGACCTCAGACTCAACACAGGGGCCTATATCAATTACCTGGAGGAGGTAGTACTTCCCTGGTTTGAAAGGGTAGCTACTGGAAGACCCTACTTCTGGCAGCAGGATTCTGTGCCATGCCAAACAAGCAGGAGAATCTAATCTTAGCTGTTTGAAAATTTCTGCAACCACCACCCCTTGCATCTGGCTGCCTAACTTTCCAAATATCAATCCCCTTGACTATATGTTGGATGCTGTTGAGTGAGAGACTGACAAAACTCTGCAATACTAAAGATGAACTGAAAGCAAGGATGATGGCAGTATTTAGCAACTTAAACAAAGAGACCATCAGAAAAACTTGCAGGTGATTTTGAAGCTGTCTGGAGGCTGTAGTTAAGCCTATGACGATTTTTCACTGAATAAATTTCATCAATAGTATTTTAACATATCTTCATGTAATTTTGGTAAATACAAGATCATTAGATAAGTTTCCAGACTTTTTTTGTATGGTCACTTTTATTGATAGTACACACATGAAACTCTAGTCCCCTTTGAAGTAATCTCCTCTGGCTGCAATGCACTTGTACCATTCCAACAACTTCTGGAAGTCCTCTTCTGTGAGTGTGTCAATGACCTTCGTCACAGCCTCTTTCATCTCCTCAATTGTCTCATAACGACAGCCTCTGAGCTTAGGGACTAACCAAAAGTCACAGGGAACAAGGTCTGGACTATAAGGAGGGTGAAGATCTGTCTTGATGCCCATCTTGGTCAAATGTGACCAGGATGGAGTTGTGGACTGGTGCATTGTCCTGGTGGAAATGCCACTGAGTCGATTTGAAGAGTGCTGGCCTCTTCCAACGGAATCTCCTCCTGAACTCCCTTAAAACCTCAACATAGTAAGCCTAACCCTTTGGCCAATCAACTCTGGTGTATTGACTTCCTTAGTCATCCCTCACAGACTCCCTGCCTTCTTTGAATCTCTTATGCCACTCAAAAACTGATGCTAGATTCATGCAAGATGGTCGAAAAGTAGTCTGAAGCATTTCATACTTTCCAAGTTTTAAACAGAATTTTATTGCATATCATTCTTCTAAAGTGTCCAGATTTCGTTTTTGAAATTCACCAGCTGTGACAATTAGGCTTTAGTAGGGTGTATTCCAATTCCTGCTGTAGCTGTTCATTTGAACCTGAAATCATAAAAATTGCTCAGTCATCTTATAAGATGTATAGCAGTAACGTACTGAATTTTCAAGAATCTACGACAATTTTAAATACCTGTACAAAAAAGTCTAGAAACTTATTGAATGCACCACGTAGGTGTGCTTAGCGTAGTGGTTATCAGTTTAAATGAAATCTGCTACTCAAGTTCCAATCCTTAACAAGGTTTGTGATTTACTTTGTGCTAATACCTCTAGAAAAGACGAAAATCTTATGGGTTATTGAGGCCAAAATTTGATTAATTTGCAAGTGTTTTATTACTCTAAACTATTTATATTTTTTTACTTGTCTATAATAATTTCTTTGTGTACAGTTATAAGGTTTCAAGTAATTGTATCTAGTTAATAATTCAATTATTCTTATCTAATAATAATCGTGTTTGCATACTATTATAGTTTAAAGTATTCCTATCTAATAGCAATAATCTGCATAATATGATTAAGTAACTAATTTATTTTAATGCAATTGCACTTGGTTTTAAGTATTCCTATCTACTATTATTTCCTAATAATTTCCACAATTATATGGTTTCAAGTAACATAATAATCCTTTGTAAACACTTAAAGCTTCAAATAACTATTCTTAATATAAATGATTTGCATATGCACGTGTTTTCAAAAATTCCTAACATTAATAATATTCAACCATCTGTTTGATGCATAGGTGGGTTGGTTGGTTTACCACGTTAATCCTTGTTGGGATACTTAATAGTAAAAGATTGTCACTAATAAAGTTGGCCATACAAATTTTATTCTTAGCTTTCTACTATTTCTTATTTCTCTTTAAAACCTGACTTGTGCCTTCAGCACTTTCAACTTAAACTAGCAGCTTTTTTTTTTTTTTTTTTTTTTTAATAAATACAAGGGATAAGCAAGTTAGCTAACATGGGTCTATGGGTTGTGGATTGGTACTCTAATAAATCATAACAGGTACTACGACACTGGGTTTTAGTGGACCTGGGAGTAATGATAGCAAAGTGGCACTCCACATTCCTCAAGAGCTCTAAAATTGGAGCCTTGCCATCAGATGCAGCTTAGTATCATACACAGGATACCTTTTATTTATTTATTTATTTATTTATATATATATATATATATATATATATATATAATCAGAAAACAAATCCTCACCACAGCATCACACACATATTTCTGATCAACCTTTGAACCCCTTGTGAAATCTCACTCTACACAGCTGTTGGAATGGTGGGGCATTTACAACTTGACACTGTTTCAAGGCAGCAGTTTCATTTGTTGATCATCTTGCTTGATATTCAAAAAGTTATTCTTATAGGCCAAGGATGTGTGTTTCCCAAACTGATAAGCCATGATACTCCTCTAGTGATGAATGTTCTGAACAGAAGTATGTCCCTTCTCTCGAAGAAAAACAATGTTGGTGATTAAATTTTATTATAGTATATCAATCTACATACAATCAACTCTCATATGGCATCTATAGTTATACCCAATCCAGACACCATACTCTGTTTTGTATATGTGTGTCACTCTTAAGTTAACTTAAGCAACTTAGTAAATTTGTTGGTATCATTTACTGAAGAGTGTGTAGGTATGTTAGTGTTTTCTCTATCAGCTGACTGCTATAATAGCATATGTGCTTAACCTTTCTCAATACGAATCTATTCATTCTCTCTGCAGTCCAAACGCCAACTAAACTCATGGTGATTGGTGTCATATGTACATTTCTTCATAATCCAAATCAATTCCCACACAGAAAATACATCCCATCTAAACTTGTTAAAATCAAGTTCAATGGGCATTTGCTCTACACTTAAATCAAAACAATATTCCATTATTGTCAGCCCATCTGTTACCTATAGCCCGCTTCGAAATCCACAATATGATTTGACCTCTCACTATGCAGGATTACACCTAGTCTTCACAACAATAAACCTGTTCTGAGAAAACTACAAATTTTTGACTTTTTTTTTTATATTAACCCAATCCAGACAGCCGTAAAGAATGTTATAACTATTTTCAAAAGCAAATTAACCTCATGAGTAGATTGTTTGCCAATGGTCTGGGAGACTGGGGTTCAATCCCAGGTCAAGTCATACCAAAGACTCAAAAAAATGATACTTGATATCGCTTTGCTTAACACTCAGTATTATAAGGTAAGGATCAAGGTAAAGTGGAGTAATCCAGAGAATGGAGTAGAGCCCTCTCTTACACTTTGATGTCGTAGCTATTAAAAAGGGACTAAGGTCGCCAACTTTACTTACGTTACAATCAGGTGAATTCACCAAACCGGTGTCACCAACTTAGAGGATGATTCTAGGGACAGGCATGCACACACGTGTGTATGTATATATATATATATATATATATATATATATATATATATATATATATATATATATATATATATATATATATAAAAACTCACAAAAATGAAAGATGGAAAATCTGATTTACACATTTCATTATAGGTGTCGGCGTTCATGATGTAACTGGTATCGTTTTTGGATATCATGAGACGTAACACAAGGGAGATGAGACATTCGAGATGAATAAAGGGTTTTATTCTTGGTTAATATACAAAATTAGCTGTCAGTACATTATGTAATTTAGTCATCGCATATAATTTTGGTTGTGTCTTTGAGGAGGCTGCTGCTTCTTAATGATTGTTTGGTATCTCTTTGAAGTAGCAGCTACCAGGATCCATTTTAGACTGAGCTAGAAATGAATTACACAATTTCAAATACCACAAACTCAGGAAAAAAACAAGTTTTATCATATTTAAAGAAATAGAAAATGTAAATTCTGTTTAATAATCAAATGTTTTCTATTTGTGTGTTGGCTGTCATCTTGGATACACCTTCCCCATGCCAATGTGTATTGACAAATCTATTTCTCCCGTTATGAAACAAACAAAATGCTCATGTAGTTGTGAAAGTTAACTTTCTATAATCTCAGTCACCCCTCCACCACAAATCTTTGAAACAAGCCTATGTAAATTTCACTAACATTCTTATTTAGGATTTTTTTGTTTTATTTTTATTTATTATTGGATTATATCTACTTTTTAGTTTTTGATCTTGAAGTAGAAGCTATTAAAAGTATATTCTAACCTTCTCTGGAGAGAAACACGGTTAAGGGCAAGAAACAAATTACCAAGTTTTTGGAAAATTTTTCCATTGCGTGTCATAGAAAAGTAGTTTGTGGGCTGCATATTTGAGACCCTTCATCTGACTTATTGGTAGTTAAACTTGCCAAGCTTTAAATAATGGAAGGACTTTATCCTTGTGTATACATTCTGCTGAAGTGGTATTGTAATTTGCTGTTTAGAAATATAAATCAATTCAGTTTTTAATCAAGCAGCATTAGCATTTTCTTTGACATAACCATTATATACACACATATACGATTTCAAATCTTGGACTGCGCTGATTTCATTTCACAAAGCACTAGTACCCTTGGGAAAGAAATGAGTCTTCTTCTCACTCCAGCTATAGGTAAATAGGACAGACTATGTTCTTCAGCCTTGATTTGGCAGCCAGTCTAGAAGAGGGGAAATCCCCTGTTAAACTCCGCTTAAAAATGGAACCCGTGTCACATCTTGCCCGTGTGGAGGGTTGGTAAATCACACACTCACAATCATCAAAAAATTTTTTTTAATTCACGGCACAACAAAGAACCAGAAACAGAACAATACATCGTCCGATTAGGGGCGCTCTTCGTGTAATGGTTATCGTAAGAAATGGTCTTGGCAACCATAGTTCAAATCCTGGAAGAGGCTGTTAGCATTTTATCATTGTACTCATGCCCCTGGAGAAGTTAGGAATCCAACTATTCTCTCTCCAGCTACAGATAAGTAATACAGCACACAGGGTTCTTTAACTTTGGAGGAGGTTGGATAAATACATACATTGTTTAGTTTGCTTGATGCTTGTAAAATATTGTCACTGAATTCTTAATTACTTACAAAGTAAGGGTTTGTTGAAAGGGTGAAAGAATCATCACTGGAGATAAAGCTTAATCAGGTGACAGCAGTATTAAAGAAGTGACTGATTAGTATAAGGAGTATGTGTCGATAAAATAGGTATTGGCTAATCAGTGACAAGAGTGAAAACAAATTGTCACTTTAATCTACTTAGCCAAGAAATATATAACAAAACACTAACGTATTGGCCTCTCAATGAAAATGTGAATATTATTAAACTTAAATTTTTTATACTGGAGAGAGATAGATGGACTTGGGGAGGTGGAGATAAATGTCTTGAATTACTGCTCAAATAGTCTTCTTCATTGGTCCTGTAACCAGACTTGGTTGTGGGGGCGCTACACATGTAGCGTGTCTTGGGCAAAAAATATTCCTGAAAAGAAATGTTTATAATGATTTTGAAATCTGATTAGCTCCAGGTAAAAAGTAAGCAAAGTTGGCGACCATAGTCGAGGGTGACCCTAAGGCTCCCTTTTCGATAGCTACTACACCAAGGTGTATGGAAGGGTGCTACTCCTTTCCCAGGATTGCTCCACTTTACCCTTGATCCATACCTTATAATGCTGAGTGTTAAGCAAGGCGGCATCAAGTACAATTTTTTGAGTCTTTGGTATGACTCGACCTGGGATTGAACCCAGGTCTCCCGGGCCATTGGCGAACACTCTAACCGCTAGGCCAATGTCCAGGTAATATGTTTGATAATACATAAAGTACATGGAGAACAGTTTTGCTCACGTAAATTCAAAACTGTATTATAAACAAACACACATTCCAATGGCTATTTCTCTGTTGTGTTATCAGAAGTGTTAGTTACACATTAGTTTGGACCGGTCATGTCCCACATATGGCAATGCACATAACGGGAAAAGTTGATATTTAGTTCTCGTGTATAGTGCGATCCCCTAACTTTGAGGTTGAAAAATCTAGAAAACTAATGCGTCTTATACACAAATTACTGTTATTTTCATCAAATAAGATTGGACAATCACCATTCATTGCCAATAACAATGTATGCATAATCTTTGTATTGGAGGGATTACATCCCTTGCTTACCAACAAGTTCTGCTATTTGGCGCTTGGAGACACAAAAGGTAATCACTTCCAATGACTGCCAGATAGTACAGCTAATGGCCACTAAAGGATGTAATCAAAATGGCATACGACGTGAGCGTGCGTAAGTCAAAATTTTCTTGGGCCCCAACGAGAGAGAGAGAGATCTTGTTTGCATGGACAGGGGCTTCGCACTCTAAAGCATTTCTCAAACATGTAAGTCTTCATTCAACATTTATACATTAAGGATTCTACACATATGCTAAAGACTCTTTTCATCCACACATCTCTACACATCCTCTTTATGAACTCTTTGTATTTCACATCATTTTTGTATTAATAGTGTTTATAGGATATAAAATCCTATATTCTACGATCCATAAGGTAAGCACAGATGTGAGAAACGCATATTAAGCAGATCAAAATCATTAAAAATAAAAATTTTGTTCAAATCAGAAAAAAAAATTAAATAAGTAGTTTCTGGAACCTGGTTAGACAGAATAGTCATGTGTCTTGCATTATGATGGGGATACACCAAACCATGATACATTTCCTCTACTACAAATGTCCAAATTGTTATCTCTAAATCTAATAATGTTAATAGTGAGTTATGGCACACAGATACGACAAACATACGAAATCAACCTTCAGTCCTTCGATACCAAGTCATCCGCTATACTATAATTCACCAAATATTTTTGTCCGTGTCATCACGTTTCTAAAGGACGGCCAGAGCTATGTTAAAGCATGTTTTTAATGGTGTAAAAAAAAAATCAATATCAAAGTTTTTAGCGAATATTTAGATTGACATGTAAATATAATGCTAAGCTAGACTCTTACTTTAAGTTCGTCATAAGTACTTTTTGTTTAATTATATAAAGTAGCAGAAAATTTCCTAGCCAGAAACCAAAGTTACGACTTTTTTTTGTATCTTTTTCCGGTCATCAGAAAATCAATATTTGGAAATATGTTATATTTACAGTTGTAAATAGACATTCAACTCGAGGATGTTTATTAACATAACTCACAAAAATAGTTAGGTGTAATACCTGTTTATTGCAGCGATGAATTCATCGTCTGTTTATGTAACTTGAAATCTTGTTAATAGGAAGGATTTTCAGCTAGTAATTAAAATTTAAGAAACAAAACAAAGCTTTTATATCTTATATAAACATGTAAAATTTTCATCAAATGAACATGGCAAAAATAATACAAAGTTGATTCAATCTTTGCTGGTCAGATGAATAATTTAAACAACTGAGAAGAGTTGGTTTTAGTCACAACAAAAAAAATATCTAAATGTATATTTATTATGCACCGACGTTCAAACTGCGAATAGAACTTATTCTTTGAGAATCAAAAACCAAAATAGAAATAAGAAATTTACGTCGAGTACAATTTATAATTTTGACGGCATGTCAACCCGACTTGGGTTATTTTATACTGAAAAGTTAAGGAAACTCGTTCATATTTTTTCAGGAATTTTTTTTTTTTTTTTTTTTTTTGCTTATGGTCCTATCGAATACGAAAAGTTTTTAAACAGGTCTATTTGACCCAAAAGATGGGATCCTAATATATGCTTCCACTCAGAGCCAGAATGGTTCGGGGGGGGGGGTAATGGAAATGAAAGAGTACTCCACACTCTCCAGAACTGGACTCTCACCGTCAGATGCTGTTTGTGATACACAGAACAAGCCTTTTTAGGAGTCCTACCTCTTTGCAATGGATACACAATCAGCGTATTCTAAGCCCCACCGACAGGGCAAAATTGATTTTCTAAATTAAATTCAGCATTCAATATTTTATTTTACACAAATTTCAATTGTCACAATTTCAGACAAAATATAACATTTCAGGGAAAACGAAATTATTCCAATGTTGCAATACTTTTAGAAAATGATTGATAGTTATCAGTTCAAATCATTCAAATGGGAAGCCCGGAAATAACTCCAATCGTAAATACTCGTCAATATTTTCTTCCCCAATTGTTTCATCAATCAGTGCCTGCCAATCTTTGCTTCCAAACATTGTCTCTTCGTCGAGTGAAATCCTTAAATACTCATCGCTGTTCTCGTCCACTTCACCGATATTATTGTCACTAAAAAAATGTTCCTTTTCTGCATGTCCCCGACATTGGAAGTTTTGGTGCTCTTTATTTATTGTTTGTGTTGTGGTTGTAACACTAAAAGATCGCTTCTTAAGCGGATTTTTGTCAAAAGAGGCGTTGTTATCAAGAGGATCAGTTTCAAAGATATGATCACCTTTACTATTTTCCTTATGTTTTGTCGGGTTGAGAGAAATTTTAAGCTTACTGTTGTATGTTTCCATAAGAGTAACTCTCAGACTATTTTCCCTAGATTTTTGTCGCTCAGTTTCATTGACAGATTTCACATGTTCCTTCAGACTCCGTGACTTCTTGAACCTGCGATTGCAGTGACCACAGGCATAGTGCTTCTGACTGGCATGTGCATGATGCATGTGTGTTTTCAGCAATCGAAACTCTCCATACAGAAAACCGCACTGACCACATTTATAAAGTTTCATATTTTCTACAGACTCTGAAAATTTCTCTGGGATAGTTTTGCGCAGCTTGCATGCGTTAGGGTGGGTTTTGCTGGAATCAAACCGTTCGGTATCCAATTCTTTCAATTTTGTTGATTCGAAGGATTTATCATAGTCTTCAGGTTTTTGATTAGTTCCATCGAAAAGAATTTGTTTGTCGTCTCCTCTCAGAGAATACAACAATTTCAATGCATCTTCAACCTCTCCTATATAGGAACGCTTTTCATCTTCAAACATCTTCGAATCTTTTTTAAGATGACAATATCTTAATTTTGAGGAATCTGGTTTTCGGCTCGTATTTACATTTAAATCCTTTTGTACGTTCAATGAGGTCACACGTGCCTTATTTGGTCGTACAGACGAAACCAGAGACGAGTCTTTTGAGGAGACCTTTTCTGTTATTTTATAATGAGTAGTATTTTCGTGAAGCTTCAAACTGGGAAGTCTTTTGAATGATTTGTCACACATGGAACAACAAAAAGGTCTGGCATCAGAATGGACGATTAAGTGATCCTTAGCGTCCGATGATCTCTTGAAAGATTTACTACATATATGACATTTGAAAGGCTTCAAATCTGAATGAACAATCAAATGTTTCTTCAGATCTGCTTGTCGTTTGAAGGACCAACTGCATTGCTCACAAATATGTTTTTTCTCATTGCTATTTTCACATATCTTAATGTTCGTTGATTTTTTGCGTGTGCGAACTCGTCCATCTTTTTGGCTCATTTTATATATACACACACACACACACACACAGAGCTATTATAACGAATTATCCACGTATATTATTTTCAAGTAGAATTATTTAGAAGAACTGAACGTTTTATATGGCCCTTTAGGTATAGCTAAGAACAAATTCCGAGTCGCTTTTTCCGATAAAATTATTGCAGTCTAATTTTTTTTATTCTGTTTTAAAAAAAAAAAAAAAAAAAAAAAAAAAAGAAAAGATTAAAATACAAACGGATAAAAAATTGCCGATTATGATAAAATATTAATCGTGTAACGAGAAAATTAAAAAAATGAATTTAACTTGTATATGAGAAAAAGGTTTAAATTTTTTTATGATTTGTCTAAATTTTTGAGATGAAACTTGATAATTATAATTACTTAGAATATTCGGATTTTTGACCTAAACTTTATTGTTATAATCACAAGGCGTTTGGTTGGAAGGTGCTTCTGAGTAAAATCATCTGGAGGTTGCTGGTTTTATCCCAAGAACAGGTAAGACTAACAAGGAATACTTACTCTAACTTAACACTTTTATCTGGTCATAGTTAAGAGAACTGGAATCGTCCACCTTCGTGATTCAAATAAAGGGTGTGTGGACTCCCGAATTTTACATGAAACACCTGAAGAAGGCTGAAAGACATATCGGCCGAAACGTTTTGATTATAAAAGATAAGGTCAACAAGCTGAATATTCTAAGTTGTAATGTTTATTTATAAGTTCCTAACCAACTGTAACAGATTGTTACAATTTTAAAATCTGGAGATATTTATGTCAAAGAGATGCAAGAAAAGGAAAGAACTTAAAACGACACAAAAATATATTTATGAAGTTTTATGTAAGAGTGAGAAATTTGTTTGAGGCAATTAAAAATTTTGTTAAACAGATCCAAGATATTGTGAATCACTGCGGTATAAGAAAAATATCAACTGTAACTATATCTTTCAAAGAAATACTGCTCATACAAAGATACTGCAAACTACATGAAAATTATTACAAGATTAAAGTAATTTTAACCGTGAAGAAATGAATTAAAATCATAGCCACACTCACACACATAAGATTTTTAAATGATATTTGTGGTTAAAAATGTTCTTTTTGTAATCTTAAAAATTCATATCACTTCTAATTTTGCAGATTGCATTGTTTTCTGTCGAAATTATAAAAGTATTAAAAACAATCGGTAAGGACATCTGAAACTTATGTTTAAAGAAAATTTAGTGAATAGTAGTGGGTCATTGGTTAGGTATAATCTAATTCTATATCGTTAAAATAAATAAAAATGCCAAATGATATGCAATCTAACTGCTTTGAAACAATGCTGAATTTATTCCTTCGTGTAATTCAGAGTAAATTCCTATATAACTGAGAAATAACGGAAGAGTCACCCTAGTTCAAGTAATTTTAAAATCTTCGTAATTCTCCTTTTAAAAGTTTTTTTTTTATTTAATGAAAGTAGTGACTTAAGCATTTCAAAATTATTTTAAAGAAAGAAACCTTTTATATATATATATATATATATATATATATAGAGAGAGAGAGAGAGAGAGAGAGAGAGAGAGATTAATCGCGAGATCTAACAACTTGTCAACAGAAGTATTTAAAACATATCGATTATTATCCAAGTATTATAAATCATCGCGTTTGGGCACCTCTGGTGGTGTAACGGTTAGCAAGCTAGACTAGCAGACCTACACGAGTGAGTTCGAGTCTCATTGGGCGCCCCATTCATTCGGCCTTGTGCCACAAAGCAAAGCGCTTTGTAAATTATATAAATCATCGCGTTTTAATCACGTCCAAGATTTTGAATTGTTATATACAACTAGTTCAAAACTAAAAACTTTGACGTACCATTTCACATATTTGCAGAGTAAATAAAGTGTATTCAAAGCAAATATTCTAAGAAATTCCTTGATTATATTATTTGTCTAAATTTTATTATTTGCAACTTAACTACAAAAAGGAACCCAGCAAAATGAGAAAATTAATTTGATTGATTTAGTTATTCTTGATAACAATATCTACGAAAAATACATTTAAATATCTCGTGTTGTTTGGCATGTCAACTCGTCTAGAGTCATTTTATACCATTGTACATTGATATTTTACATTTTTATGCAGTTATTTCTTAGTTTCCCCTCTACACGGTCCTCTCGATTGCGAATAATTTTTCAACTGATCTATTTGACACATAGATAGGACCATAACAGGTACTTCCACTCCTGGTCAGTGTGAACCTTGGGTTAATAGCAATAACGTAGTACTCCACACTACCAAGAACGAGAGCTTCATCATCAGATAAAGTTTCGTGTTATAACTAGGACACCTCCTTTTTGAAGGAGTTTTACCTCCTCTGCGTACCATCCAGTCAGCGTATTCGCAGCTCCACCGACAGTGCAGTTTACAGTTAGTGACGTCATACCAATTTGGTTGGCATCAGAAAACTCCAAGGACACTTGTTGTTGTGTGAAGGGGGGGATCTTACTCCTCTGCTGAAATGCAATTGGTGTATTCTACATCACTAGCCGACCCGGCTCTTCAAAATGGTATATTTCCGGCTTCCCACCAGGCAGTTTTATTGTGGGGGCCGCGCACGAATCGAGGTTCATGTGTGGCAGGTGCAAAAATAACTTGACCTCATCGGCATTCTCCTTATGGGGCACCACAGGTACCAAGCAATGAATTTAGTTCTGCAGATAAGCAAAGGCCTGTGGGAACGGCCTCCCTGGGGCCAACGGGAAAAAGTTCCCACTTTAAAGTCTAATATCCTACTTACATAAAAATCTAATAGAATAAAATATCAAATCCTACAAACATATTTACCTACTCAAAATTTACATGAACTCTTTCACTCTTCTATTGGGGAAGATGATAAATAACGATTTACAACATTCTTTAGTGTACTCATGAAAAATACATAAATTTGTTTGGCTTTATAGGAAATTTTCAATCTGACGACTTACCTATCTATAAATTTCAGCAACTTCTCGAGGCAAACAATATTTAAAGATATGAATCAAATATAATATCAGAAAGAAAATATTTTGTATGCTACTGTTTTATGACCGACTCCATCCAGAAGAGTTTAGTTTCACCAATATTTAAAAAAAAAGAAAAGTAAGCAGATTTAAAGTTATTATATTTCAGATATCTTGCTACCCAATAGTTGTAAGATTCTAAATATCAAAACTCCAGTTTCCTATTAGCCACATCACTTGATGGCTTGGCTTTAACAAAGTTATTTATTCATAATATAAAGATAAAACCTTATACGATTCTTACCTTTTGTCTTCCTCAAAAATAGGGCTTTGACTTTAAGAGCGGGTAATTCTTTATGTCTTATTAGGATTTAAATAAGTAAAATTTCAGGACTGGGACAGTCTATTACTGGGTACAAATGGACGACATCATTTTTACGTCACCTTATGTATGAACTAATATTTCTAAAGTATTGAACACAGACTGAAATTTATTATTCAACTAAATAGCTCTATCATTAGTGTCATAAGGCTTTGAGGGTTTTTTTCCGGATTAAGCGTGGTTTTTCTAACGCTTAACCTATGTCGAGTAAAGCATTGTATTGGATTTTAGTTCGTGGCGCTGTTCAAGACGACTTAGTGGAAAAGCTCGGTGTGACAGAGGAGGGTTGCTTCTTGTGGTCTTAAGCATCAGGGATGAGCTGTCTCAATAACGACGTGGCAGCACACATCTGGTGAGTGATGCAAAAATGGCCACTGGGTCATCAAGTGACTCTTCGCAGCCGGACTGGTAATTTCGTCAAAATGCTTTCGCTTGGGGCGGGGTATGGAGGAGTTTATCGAGTACGCTTTCTTTTATTGCGTGACCATACGACCGTCATGTAAGTTTCACCGAAAATTCTTTCTGATGGCCAGTTCTAATTGAAGCAATGTGGTTCCGCCGCTTAAGAGTAAGACACAGCTTTTCTATGTTTACCCAGCATTATGAAAATAATGACTTTGGATGACGAGAGCGAGTTTTTTTTCCTCAAATCATGGTCTTTTTCTTTAGGCATCGACTTTAAAATTAGGACAAACGGGGGACTCTCTTAGTCAGTTTTAGAGAAAGGTTTGGGTTTGTGTCAAGTGAAAGACGTCGAGTCATTCTAAGAATTTGTAGTTTCTGAAAATACCGATCAACCCATAGCAAGTCGGTAAGATTAGTTTTTGTTTTGTATTTTAAGAAAAAAAAAATGGTTTAACTTCGACTATGAATGAACATTGGTCTTTGTTTTTAAAGTCCTCACTTGTTTTCATTTTAAATACCCCTTCAATTCATCGTTAGATAACAGAAATTCGAGTTCTTCGGATGTGCAGAGGATGTTTCCTTCGCTCCGATACTTTTTTTTTCTCGACCTGTGAACTAGCTTTTCTGCTATTGTTAGTCTGTGAGGGTGGGGGGGGGAGCAATTACAATAAACTTTCTTTTTTTTTTAAATTGATTTAAATTTTACTTATCTGTTCATCTTCGTTGGGAATTTTTGAAAAAATGTTTTCCTCCTCTCCCTCCCATTTTTGTAAATATGGGTTTAGGTTTGAGATTCATCGAGCGTTTGACTTGTTTTGGTGACCGTAGTATGAAAGTGTTTTTTTTTTTTTTTTTTTTTTTTTTTTTTATAATTTGCGTTGTTGTGGTGAATGAATTATTGAAGTACGTATTGGGTCAGTGGATGGAACAAGTTAAATTAAGTTAGGAGAGTGATACCCCCCTTTGCCTCGCGCCATATTTTCTTTTTGTAATATTGGGAGTATACGAGAATGAGCTCTCTCCTCAGATTATGGTCTCTTTCTTTAGGCATCACCAAAAGTTTTACTATCTTGCTAGTTTTACTACCGTCTAAGATTTTTATCTAGCAGTGAGTTTACCCGTTAAGATTAGAAGGACTAAGAGACGGAGGTTCCCTTCGTCGGATTTCAGTGAAAGGTTTACGTTTGTGTCAAATGAAAGGGGCCGATCTCGAATTTTTCATGTAATTTGCGAGTCATTCCAAGAATTTGTCGTTTCTGAAACAACCCTCTTTAACAACTACGCAAATGAATGTGAATGACTTTTTTTAGAGACTTTCTATAATGGAACCTGCAATTAATGTCCATGAATTCATGACGGAAGACTTATAAGAGATATATAACTATAACAGCAAACTTGTTAGCGCAGGGGATTTGGAATTCAACACGAATTTCTACAATCTATTTGTCAACTTTGTTTATGTCGTATTTCAACACTTTACTTTTTAGATTATCAAAAAGAATTTAGCTTTAATTATAAAACTTAGATATTACAAACATTAAATACTAAAAAAAGTTCTTCCTTAAATGACAAATTAGTCACATAGTTCCTCGTGTCCTCTTACTAATTATCAAAAATTCTATCAGTCACTAAAACATAGAATAAAAATTTGCATTAGTATAATCTTGATATAACTATTTCCATTTATCTGGTTTTATTTGCCCTTCGTGTATATCGCAGTCCGTGAACCTGGTTTCGTCATGGGGAAAACTAATGTAGTGTATTTTGGCCTGGAATATCTTGGTGGAGCTCATCCCTCTACTTGTCTACAACTAGTTTGAATTCAGTTTTCATTTTCTTAGATTGTTTGCAATACCGAGGTTAAAAAGCCCAGTATGCCTTACTATTTACTCATAGTTGGGAGAATAATTGAATCCATACCTTTTCAAGGTATTAGCACTATATGGAATACAAACAGCCTTATTCCCGATTCGATATCTGGAAGCCAAGTCCATTTTCTATGATGATAATCGTTATGCTACGGTTGCTTCCATTGTATATACAAGATAATAAAACCTACTAAAGAAACATTGTAAATTCCTCTTCTCACTAAAATCAGATTCTCTGTTAGATAATGTAAATTTGCTTGTTTGGTGTTTGTTTGTTTTTATTGTGAATATATGCAGGCATATTATCATAAATTTTAAGCTCTTGAGATTTTTTTTCTCTTCATTATTACTGAAGCTGTAGAATATGCAGACTGCATCTTTGCAGAGGGGTAAGACCTCCACCCCTCAACGAGTGTCATGAACATAACTCTAAACCATCTGATGGTGAGAATCCAACCCTGTAACTTTAGAGTACTCCTTCATTACCATTACTCCCTGGTCCACTCTGACGTAGAATGGTAGAACCTGTTATGGTCCCATCTATGTGTCAAATAGACCAGTTTAAACATTTGCTATACTTATAACTATTTAACAGTGTGCAAACAAATGATTAATATTAAATTGAATTATTAGTATTAGATAGCAATGGTTCTAACCATTTAACTGTGGCAAATAGAACAATTTGTGTTAGATAGCACAACTTGAAACCATTTAACTGTGTGTAAACAAATGAGTTCTGGCTCATTTAAAATTGTTACCTCCAAAGTGTATTTTCAAGTTATATATATTGATAGACATGATTTGACCTTAAATCATCTAGAAGGGTTGATATGCCGTAAAACATATTTAGCAGTGAGTTCACCAGTAAAGATTAGGACTAAGAGACGAGGCTTTGTCGGAATTCAGGGAAAGGTTAGCGTTTGTATCGAATGAAAGGGGCGGATCTCGAATTTTTCATGTAATTTACTAGTCATTCCAGGAATTAGTCGATTCTGAAAAGAAGCTTTAACAACTACACAAAAAATGTAAATATGACTTTTCAAGAGACTTTCTCATATATGTGTGTGTGTGTGTGTGATATCTATAACATCAGCTGGTAGCAATGATTTTAAATTAATTTTTAATACAACTTTTTTAGAATAAATTTTTTATTTATTGCGGACTTTTTGTCATCATCTTGGTAGGTTTTTGTGTGTGTGTGTGTGTGTGTGTGTTGTTTCTTCTTTCGCTACGTTTCGGCCAAATTTCACCTCTGGCCTTCTTCAGGTGATTTACCGCGAATAGGAATGATGAGTCTTGTAACCGTATCCCCAATAATTACTGCCTTCCATAGTTGTTGTCTATCGCACCACGTTTTTGACCAAGTAAACCTCTGGCCGGCTTGGGTAGGATTTGGGTAAAACACCTGAAGAAGGCCAGAGGTGAAATTTGGCCGAAACGTAATGGAAGAAGAAACAACACCATAAAAACAAAAAACTACTAAGATGAGGACAAAAAGTCCGCAATAAATAAAAAAATAATTCTCAGATTAAGAAGCCTCATCTCAAAATGATTCCAATTAAAAGACAATTACAACTTTTTTATTCTTTCACTTACCAGTTACTAATTATATTTTATTATGGCTTATTCTCAACAACCCAAAAATTACCACAGACACTGAAGAAATCATGTCTTTTATGAAATAGAAAAGTACAGAAAGACTACTAGTCCGTCATATTTGGTTTCAGAAGGAAATGTTTGATGCCAAAGAAAAAATTCCTTTAAAAAGTATTGCTCCTTTTAAAAAGTATCCCAAATAAAACCTGTCAAAGTGATTAACTGGACAAAGGCAAAAGAGGCTTTTTTTTTTTTTTTTTTTTTTTTTTACATCAGGTCCTATAGAATAGAAATAATTTGACCGCTACATGAACCCTAACAAGGGTTCAAATGGACCAGGGAGTACTGCCAAATGAAGGGGAACTCTTCACTTATCCAGAACTATTCTTATCAGATGCAGTTTAGTGCCATACCCAGGATACCTCTTCTTCGCAGAAGATACAGTGGACATATTCTAAGCCCGGCTGAGACAAGCCATTAGCATTTTTTGTTTTAACGCTTCACTAACCAGCATTTTTATTTATTTTCAGGGTTTAGTTAAAAAGAAATAGATAAAACGAAACTTTAAATTACAAAAAAGTTCTATAAAAAAAAAAAAAGACTAGTAAGCTTAAATGAAAACAGGTTTTTTGGCAGGATACAAAAGAAATTCAAAAATAAGAACTGTTTTTCATAGCTAAAAAAAAACAACAACTTTTTTTTAGAGTTTCAAGAAGAAAAATTATAAAATTTAAATGTAAATCCATGCAATAATTCAAGCAAAATAATATTTATTTACTCTCAAGCAAAATTTTCCAATACAAAACAACTGAATAAATCTTTTTTCAATGCCAGGCTTTATCTGAGAGGAGGATATTTCACTGTGATGTCAGCAGCATTCTTTGGATCCTGAAATTAAAGTTTCCATAGATAATCATTATTAGTTTAATTAGTATAACCAGTTAAAGAGCCAGTAATTTTAATTACAAACCCCTAAATAAGACATTTTTAATAAGCAATAATATTTCTGTATTTTGACTTGCTTATCTATCTCCTCGACAAAAACCACAATAAAATACTCATTTAGCATGTGATAATGGATACATATAAAGATGTGAGGTGGGGGAATCTCCATGGTGTAATGGCTAATGTGCTGAAATCGCCTTGAAGTAAGCAAGTTTGAACTCCAGTCATGCTATTACATTTGCATTTGGACTAATACCCTTAATAAGGGTATTCACTGCTGTTATTCTACAAGTATGGCTTTGGAATTAAATAACCCATAATGGTTGATTATGTCATTAAACAAAGAAACCAAACCAAACCAAACCAAACATAGCTGAATGGTAAAAGAGGGCAATTTGATTTTGAGAACTGACATATGCAGTTAGTATACATGCATATGAGGTGAACGTAGTACACATCGGGGTGAACATTTTAAAAATGCAGAAATATGTCTGGATGTCCTAAAGTACTTGACAATTTTTGAACTTTCCACCAATAAGGTGTGTCAAACACTGCTTAAAACCTAAAAATAGATCTGAAATCTGAGACAGTAAGGCACCAGTCTTTGCAAAACTAATGTGAACATAGTCTGGGACAGGTCATGTGCCAAAAATATCCACATTTAGGATCAATAGTAATTAAGACTAAATAGTATAAAACTTTGAACTGGAGCCGAGGTAAGTAAAGTAAAGTTGGCCACCGTAGTCAAGGGCAACCAGAAGGGTCCGTTTTCAATAGCTACTACACCGAGGTGTAGGGGAGGGTGCTACTCCTTTCCCTGAATTGCTCCACTTTACCCTAGATACGTACCTTATATTGCTGAGTGTTAAGCTAGGAGGTATCAAGTATCATTTTAAAGTCTTTGGTATGACGCGACCTGGGATTGAACCCAGGTCTCCCGGAGGTAATCTGTATAAAAGCAACTGAAAAAAAAAGCTTTCACTTACCACCATTTACAAACATTTGTCAGACACACATTCACTCTTGGACAATCTGGACAAAAATAACAAGATACTCATCAAGTAATAAATTTTGTTTATCACCAAATTAAAAAAAAAAAAAGTACTGTGCATATATACAAAGGATTTTCTGTTGTAAGAAGTGTTTGACTCATCTCTGATATATGCTCAAACACATAGGAATTTCCTCTTTACTTCACAAATATTCCTTTTCAAGCTTTGTCATATTTTATTCAATAAATTTCAGTTTCTAATTGTTGCCGACCAGACAAAAAAGGAAAATCAGTTGTCTGAATTTCTGAGACGAAGCTTGATATCTATCATTCAGGGCTTTTGGACTTTTGTCTTCATCTTTATTATATTCACAACGTTTCGGCCGATGTAACGTCCGGCCTTCAAGTGTTTCTCGTCCAACTCGGGAGCCTACATGGAACTTCGAACTACGTTCTTTATTTAATCCACGAGGGTCACTTATTCGTTAACCATAACCGGGTACAAGTGTTAAGTATTCCTGTATTGTTACTTGCCTGTATTCAGAACTGAACCTGCAACCTCTCGATGATTGTCACTTAGAAGCTTAGGGAACCAACGCCTATAACCGTTACGTTATATGTCCTGCTGGAAATCCAGTAGGACACATGGCGTACAATTTTCTATACTTTAAAAGAGTTGAATTTTTTTGGTAGTTCTTGCTTTCTGAACAAATAATTTTTGGCAGAAAACTTAAGCGCACCTTAATAGCTATGTGATAATAGACGGAGAGAGTGTCTTTTATTAATTTTGGCCTACAACTTGAATTTAAATACAATAATATAGTTATTAATGTAATATTCGTGGTGTAACTTGAAGTTACCTCCCTTAGATCATAGAATATTAAAATGAGAACTCTCCGGTTTTATAACAGTAGTTTCCAGACCCACATGTAAAAATATCACTCACACACTTAATGTACTTCTTGCCTACTAAACCAACGCTAAAAGCTAACACTACATTATCATTATTTATTAAATCCATACCATCTAACTCCATAATACTACGTTGCCCAGTCGGTTGGGGCTGTAGAATACACCGATTGCTCTTCTGCAGAAGGGTAAGACCACCCACCAACAAGTGTCCTGGATATGACACTAAACAATCTGATGGTGAGGTTCTAGTAATGCTGGAGCTTTGGGGAATGCGGAGTACCCTTTTATTTCCATCACTCCCAGGTCCACTCTGGCCCCAGAGAGGTAGCACCTGATATGGGTCATATCTATGGGTTAAATAGAATTAAACCGTGCTTCCTACACTATACTGATTTTGCATTTAAACTACGTATTTATGGTAAACTGAATTGTTTAAAATAGAACTGTTTTGACATTTAACTGTGTGTAAACAAAATCTGTACTTATACTAAACTGACTTAGCTGAATAGCTCAAAATAGAAATGTTTTTCACCATTAAACTGTACTTACATTAAAACTGCGTGCTTATGCTAAACTGAATTATTTGAAATTGAACTGTTTTTGACATTGAAACTGTATTTACACTAAACTGAATTGTTATATATAACTGCTTGAATAAACTGAATAGTTTGAAATAAATGTTTTTGACAAACTGTGTACTCATGCTAAACTGAACTGTTTGAAATAGAACTGATTATTTACATAAAAAATGGATTTGGCCTTAAATAACCTACAAAGGTTGATATGTCATAAAACCTAACCAACCAACCAACCAACCCACCCAATACTACGTGGTGTTAGATGTGGTCAATTGAAAGTTTCGAACAAACTCTAAAACAAGATTTCAATGGAAAAAGGAATCTAAAAAAACTCTTTTCACTAATAGAAGAGACAATAGCCATTACCCTGCACACACCCATTAAAAAAAACACCTGAAGATCATTAATAATTTGAGAAAGAATTCTTCACAGAATTGTAAGACTATTTTTAAAGAAATGGCTGTGAGACATTTTCCTGGAAATATTTCGCCACCTGAGAAGATGTCCTTTTTAGGAAATGTTGCAAACAACTGGAAAAATTCGAACGGAATTTTTAAAACTATTCAGTTGCTGGTTGACTCTCAAATGAAATTGATGCAGAATATCAAACATCTTTATTTCTAGCAATTATTGGTCAGGGAAGTTTTTGATGATGATTTACAAAAAAAAAAAACAGAACTAGACGAGGTGATAAACAAATTCGAGTAATTTTTTGTCGGGGAGACGCACGTAGCTTATAAATCTTATCAATTCCACCTTTGGAAACAAGAACAATTTGAAAAAAATGACCTATATAGCTGTTTTGCGCCATGCAAAAAAAACCCAAAACAACTGCAACTTTGAACAATTAAAAGACAAACTCGTTAGGGATGAAGTCGTTGTGAGTGTTAAAGATGCATGAAGAGAAATTTTTAGCAGACAAAACGTTAACCCTCGACAAATGCCTAAAAATAGGTAGAGCTCATGAATCAGCTAAACACTGAAAGAAAACAATCTCCTCAACTATTAATGCAATAGGTCCACAATTAAACCATTTCACAAAATCAGCTTATAAAAAGTATCAACATAAAAAGACGATATCTGAAAAAAAAAAAAAAAAAAAAAAACTGCATGCGGTGTGGAATGTTCACATTTCATAACAGAGATGACTGCTCCGCCTCAGCAACAAGATGCAGACGCTGTTCCAGAATAGGACACAACAAAGCTGTTTGTAAGAATAAATCAAGAGTTAGTGGGTGTGAAAAGGAAGAACACTATTTCTTTTACATGAAAAATATAAATGCAGTAAATGAAAATAAGCTCAAATGGTAAAAGAAGATGGAAGTTACTACCCAAGTCTGCAGCAAAATGGTCAATTAGAGACATGGTATTGGTGCAGATGTGACTGTAATACCAGACCGGTTCTTCAGGAATAATTCTCCCATAATAAAACTGACAAACAAAAAGTTATACGGACCAGGTTGACACAAAATAAAAGTCCTTGGGTGCGTAGATGCTACACTGAGTTATATGAAAACAACTTTGCAAGAGAAACTGTATGTTTTAAAAGACTTAGCCGAACCATTATTAGGTGGACCAGCAATCAAAGCTCTCAAGTTATAGAGTAAAATTAATAGAATAAAGAGTGATGATCACCAATACAAAAGACTTCCTCAGTGTGTTCACAGTATAGGATTTACACTCCTATACTTTTTAGACCAATCAGCCAAAGGCGCACAGTGGAAAATTCTAGAAAAAGAGGATCAGAAACTCACTTGTAAAATAAGTAGTTTTCAGAACCTGGTTGGATAGAGTAGTCATGTACTGGTACTTTCAACTACGTCCGCGAGTTTAAAATCTCGAAGGAATTTGTCACGTGCAAAAATAAATCTTGCGTTTGGAGCCGGTCATGTGACTAGGAACTATAATTCATGCTCGTGACAGCAACGTCCTCTTTTTCTCACACACTCTCCGACATTCTAGGATCTCAGACACCCGGGGACACTTGCGGATTCTCTCAAATTCCTTCAGACACTGGCAGAACCGTTCAGAACTTCAGACCACAAAACTCAGCAAAATGGCCAGTAAAAAAATACATTCATAGTATACTTACCAATTTTCGGCTAATTCCACATCTAATGGACGTAAATACCTGCTACTACAAACATACATACATGTTCAGCAAGCAGTCTGCTGTTGTGTGCCTTTGTTCTCCATCATACATACATATACATATATATATGTAAGTAGGACTTGTTCGCTTTTTAACCCTCAGGCTGGACGGTAAACACATGTACACACAGATATTTCAACCAATACTCACTACCATTTCAGCGAATGTATCTGCATTATACACACACACAAATACATAGCATACTCAAACATTGCTATGGTGTATTAAATTTTCGATTGTTTGTGTCTTGTTTGTTTTTTGCTATATAAAAATTATCTGTTTTAATATTCTTGTTGCTGTGAAATTTCTTTTGTCTGCTTTGTTTATATTCTGTGTTGTTAATTGTGGAACACGATACTCAGAATTTTATTTCTAACAAAACCTTGAGAGAACAAACCATCACTCTACAAGTAGTGATCACTGACATTTTATCCACCACAATAAGCCTTGGGAAATTGAGGCATGTTAATAAGATTCATTTGGACAAGACAGCACAACCTTTCTCAATCACTGCCTCAAGACATCTATCACTTCCCATGAAGAAGTAAGTCTAGGAGGAGTTAAAATGATTAGAAAAAGAGAAAATTATCCATCCAGTGAAGTTGCCAACAGACTGGTGTGCTCCCATTTTAGTAGTCCCTAAAAGAGATGGAAGAGTCAGACTTTGTGTTGATTACTCTAAGTTGAATGAAAGTGTGAAACAGGAAAATTTTCCTCTCCCCTCAACTAATCAACTCCTTATTGAACTTGACAGAACCACTGTGCTCACTAAACTTGATTGCAAGAGTGGTTTCCATCAAATAGTTTTACACAAGGACTCACAGGAACTTATGACTCATCATTCTGTTACCAAAGGCTACCTTTTGGAAGAAGCTCCGAACCAGAAATTTTCTCCAGGGAAATAATGCACATTGTATCTGTATTACCAGGGGTCATTTATCACATCAATAATGTCCTGGTCAGCAGAACACAGAAAGAACATGATTAGAGGGTACAAATGTTACTAAAAAGAATGGAATCAGGAGTGACATTAAATGAAAAAAATGTCAATTCTCTACTTGTGAAGTAAAATTTCTTGGGCACTTAATCTCCAAAGAAGAAATACAACTAGATCCTGAAAAGATAAAAGCTATAAAGGAGTTGAGCAGAGCCCAAAATGTGTCTGAGCTAAGGTTATTCAGAATGGCAAATTGTGTTGCCAAATCCACTGAGAATTTAGCAGAGATGACCAAACCACTCTGGGATTTACTTTTTAAAAAAAAAAAAAAGGAAGAAACCACTTAGATATGGGACCTGCCTCAGAAAACAGTGTTCCAGACTCTGAAGAAAAAAATGAGCTTTGCACCAGTACTGATACATTTATAGTGCGGACAAACCAACACAGGTCTCAGCAGATGTATAACCTTATGGCTCTGGTGGCGTGCTTCTTCAGAAAGAAGGAGAGGACTGGAGACCTGTATTCTATGCATTGAGATCTCTCACTGAGACAGAACAGAGATATGCACAGATTGAGAAGGAAGCATTAGCAGTCACGTGGTGTTGTGAAAATTTTGCAGATTACTTGAGAGGACTACAAAAGTTCTAGATAGAAACAGATCACAAGCCTCTACTACCACTGCTAAAGACTAAACGTCTCCATAGATTGACATCCAGAATCCAGCATTTCCACGTGTGACTGAGATTCACCTATGAGATTACAGACACTGCAGAGAAAAATTTGTTACAGCAGCATACCCTATCCAGGGCCCCTGGCAGTGTACCAACGAAACAAGTTTCAGCAGGAGACAAACATGTTTGTCCATTCCGTCATAGAGAACATCTGAGTGAGTGACAAATGGCCAGAGGAAATCAGGCAGAAACAAGGCACTAACTAAATCTGCAGTCAGTTTAACTTTTACAAGATGAATCACCTGAAGCAGCAACATAAGTTTATCAGGAACTCTTCCTATATCAAAGCTGAATCATCATCCCTGCAAACCCCCAGAAAAACATCTTGGATCATCTATATACAGGACACCAAGGTATAATCAAATACTGAGCACTAGTGTGGGACAATATTTGGTGGCCAGGCCTTTCAAAACAAATTGCTGAGAAGATAGTGCAGTGAGAAAGAAAAGAAACATTCACCAGAGTGACTACGACCAGGCAAGTTATTAGACTACCCATGGCAAAAAGGGGGTGTCCTCGTGGTGTAATGGTTAAAGTGATGGACTACGGAATCGTAGTATGCGAGTTCATACTCCAGTCGCGCTATTACGTTCACTTTCGGACAAATACCCTTAGGAAAGGTATGAACCCCCTTATCCTCCCAGCTATGGGTTAAATAGTACTACTACTGTTCTTCTAGGAGAATGGCTTTGGCATTAAATAACCTAAAAAGAGTTGATATGCCATTAAACAAAGAAACCAAACCATGGCAGAAAGTAGGAATGTCCTTATTCAAACTGAAAGGACATGGATAGTCAGAGACTATTATTCTACATGAATAGAGATATTTCATCTACAGATAACAATTTCAGGTGGTATTGTTGACAATTGCAAATCAATATTTGGTTGAAATGATATTCCTTATTTGAAATGAACGGCCCTCAGTTCATACCCAAAGAGTTCTTGGATTTGGATTTTTGGCATTGTAAACCTCACAAATAGCCCCCACCATCCACAAGGAAACAGAATAACTGAACATATAGTCAAGAACCTTTTTAAGAAAGCAAGTGATCCAAATATTGCACAGCTTAGCTATTCACATTACTCCACTCCAACATGGCAAAAGTCCTGCAGAGTTGTTAATGAACAAGAAACTCAGGACTCACATTCCAACAATTTCCCATAAAAATATATTCTGTTAACAAAATATTTGGCAACATAAAAATGCAGACTCTCATCTCAAAATGAAACAAAGTTTTTTTCAACAAGTATTATCGAGAATGTGCATCTTTTACTGAAGGACAGACAATTTGATTGAAGACACCCAAAACCAGTCCAGCCAAAGTGATGAAAACTCACCAAGGTCAGTACTTGTCAAGACTGATTCAGGATTACTTTGTCAAAACAGAAGCCATCTTTGCAATAGAAGTGATAAAACCAAGTTTCCTCGAGTAGCTACCTCAACAGAATTGTCTACCTTACCGACCATACCCAGAGGCATTTCTGAGTACAGCCAAGACAATTCAAAAGAACATCTCGCTGAACCAATTAGAGAGCCAGTTTTCTGTGCACAGGGATGTCCCACCTGTCAACTTGAGAAGTCCCTAGCCAGCAGTTTACACCAGGAGCGGTCAGAGAATTCGACCACCTAATAAACTATCATTATGAACTCATGTGCTGTGATTTGAAGTTACCTCCCTTAGATCATAGACTACTATTAAATTATGAACTCTCCTGTTTTATAAAAATATTTTCCAGTTCCACATGTAAAAACATCACTCACACACTTAATGTACTTCTTGTCTAATAAACCAATACTAACAGCTAACACTGCATTATCATTATTTATTAATCCCATACTGCCAAACTATATAATACTACAACATATTTACATTAATTGGTTATTAATGTTTTTATTAATTTCATTGAAAAAAACTTTCTAAAAGAATTTTAAAATTTTAATAATATTTTTTAAAATTTACATAACTTTGAGTTGGGTAATGTCATCAACTTTTGGTGAATTTAAATCTTTGAAATACATAAAAAAATGTTAATTAGATAAGTTATGTTATTTGCTTTTAATACTGATAATTATGCTATCTTTCAAATTCAATTACAATTTAACCTTAAATAATAACTTTGCTTTCTAATTCGTTTTAATGGAAAAATGCAAAATTCTGCTCATACCTACAAGGACAACTTTGGCACTAAATAATCCATGAAGGTTGACATAAGCTCAGTTGGCTGGGGCTGTAGAATACACCAACTGCATCTCTGCAGAGGTGTAAAACTCTTCCCCCAACAAGTGTCCTGGATATGGCACTAAGCCATCTGATGGTGAGGCTCCAGTAATGCTGGAGCTTTGGGAAATGGGGAGTACCCCTTCATTGGCATTGCTCCCTGGTCCACTCTTACCCAGAATGGTAGCACCTGATAGGGTCCTATCCATGAGTCAAATAGAACTGTCTGACATTTAAACTCAGCGCAAACAAATGACTTAAGCTAAATTGAATTGTTTGGAATAGAACTAATCATTTAACTGTGTGTAAACAAATGACTGCTGTTTAATGGAATTGTTAATGATGCATAGCAATATTTGGAACTATTTAACTATATGCAAATGAATGATTAATACTGAATAGAATCATTATTGTGAGATAGCAATAATTGAAACCATTAGAAACAGTAGCTATACTCGTATTAAAACAAATTAGTTGTAACTCATTTAAAAACGAAATTACCAACAAACGATTCTCTTACATATCTCTTTAAATGTCTTCTAACAAAAGACTGATGTTAAATTGTTACTGTTACATAGCAATACTTGAAACCATTTAACTATGTGCAAAAAAAAGACCTCGGGCTTGTTTAAGGATGTTATCGACAAAATGTGTTTACAAATCATGAATGTATAAACAAGATTTAGCATTAAATAATCTACAATGGTTGATATGCCATAAAACAAAACAAAACCGAAAGTTGATATGCCATTAAGCAAAGAGACTAAACCTAATTTGTCGGTTAGTGTTTTGTTTACATAACTTTAAAAGAGGGGAAAATTCAACTAAGACATAAACGAATTCATAAAGTTCACATAAAAATAACTCCCCACATCCCCGTCGAAAATTTAAATAAACGCATAAAAGATCTTTACGCAACTATGAAAGTAAGTATCTACGAACAATGAGAATGAAAAACAAGTTGTACTTTTTTTTAACTAACTGGACACTTATTCTCTGCTCATCCTTACGCTCACAATTCGCATGTATAAGATGCGGTTTAATTAACCTCTGAATTAATGATAATAAAAATATTGCATGCATTTTTATGCGATCTGAAAGAGTCTGGCGTGTATAGAAATATATTCCCTCCACCAACGGTGTTGGGGTATGACACAAGGTCAGTTTAAAGTAGGGTTTCTTGTAAGAAGCAAATTTTCCTTCAGATTAAAAACGATGAAATGATAATAGCTGTTCTCTATTATTAAGCACTTACATAAATGTTTTTAAATTTTTATGCTGACGACGACAGCACTAAATTTTATACTAGTTAAATATTGCACTTTGCTTACACCCAATTAATTATTAATTAAAAAAAAAAGATTTTTAACGACTTATCAAATCGTATTTTATTTTGCTTTTCCTGATCTTAAAAATTTTCAGCAGTTAATCTTTTATGCTTGAAAAATAAATGTACGTTGAAGTTGCTTTAATTTATTAATTACCGAAGAAATATAGACTTTCTCTCTCTCTGATATATAAGAAACTTTTCCATTCACTTTCCTATATGCTTTGTTTATTTCTTTCTTACGCCTGGTGTGCATAATATTGTTTAAATCTTAATAATCTTTTTATTGGCGTACACACACAAAAAGAAACAGAACCATCAGAATTTGCAGGTATCGTAATTTTGAATTTTAAGAATCAAACAGAATAGTTACTCGTCGTAAAATATGAATTTAAAGTTTACGCGGGAACACCAAATTACAAGTGGAAGTTGAATCAGCACGCACTGTATATAAGCCAATAAAAAACTACACGGAGGTTTTCTTTCTTGTAAATCTGAGGATTGAAAGTAGTTCGCGACCTGATCTACGAGTTAATACAATGTGTACTTCAAATCCGAAATTTTCCATCAGTTCAATTATTTCTTCTGGATCATTCTCTTCTATGACAACCAAATAAAAAATTCCATTCTCCGAAAGAATATCTTTTACTAGAGGAAAAAGTCTGTCCATAACTTCACGGCCCCGATTCCCACCAGCCCAAGAGACGGGCAAAGGATCAGATTCACACAACTTGATGTCCTCACTGGGGGTCACAACATATGGAGGGTTAAACAACAAAACGTCTACCTGTTTTAACAATCTGGGTAGGAGTCCAGATACTAAATCAGTTTGTACAGTTTCTAAATTAACGCCATTTTGTATAGCAGTTCTCAAAGCAGTTCGTACGGCCGAAGCATTTATATCCGTGGCTAAGTAAAGTGCATGGCGACCCAAAAGTTGAGCAAGAAAAACAATTCCAATTCCTGAGCCGCAACCTATCTCCAAGCATAATCGGGGTTGACGATCACTTATCAATTTGTAATCTTTTTCAATGGCATCTAACAACAAAAAAGAGTCTTCAGCTGGTTCGTAGACCTTCTCATAGTCCACTAAAGTCAGGTGTGACAAATTAGGAGTTGGAAACATTTTAAAATATAATTTTTATCGTTCCAATTTTAGTATATGTACTGCCGAAGCGAGTACAATGGGAGTTTCTGTTTATTCAAATCGAAAACTCTTCATTGGAGTTATTCCCCTTGTGGCGCTTCGTTTTGTTCAACAAACAAACTATAACTAAGACACCCCACTTTCGCGTTTTGTAATGGTTAGCTAGCTAGAGAGGCAAATCAGTACAAATAGGTGCTCCATACATCCGACCTTGTGTCACAACTAAACAAAAGCTTAGTAAATAACTGAAAACAAAACAATTGTAGGCGTGTGTTATTGTTATAATAAATCACTGTAAAGGCGGTTCGTTTGTATGTCCAGTTTTCAATCAAAAGACATTACAATCAAACTCAAAAATCATATATTCTGACTTAACTTCTAAGGAAGGTTGTGACTTTAGAATAGGTTTTCTTTTGCGGAGGGAGGGTTTATGATCTATAGAACAGGAAGTATTTGTGAAAAACTATATTGTAAAAGAAACAAATTTTCGTTCAACAGTAATATGGGGAAAAGCATTTTGCATTAGAAAAATTTTAGACCAAAAATTTTGCTCTGAATGCTGACGAAAAATTATTTTTTTAAAAAGTTGCAGTAATAATAAGTAATTTAATAAGCTTTTTGCTTAGATGTGGCACAAGGCAATTTGGTAAAGTTAAAAAGTATGTAAAAATGTATTATCCCTTATATTCACAACCCAGACGAGTTTCTCGCATTGTTTGTGTGTGGTTTTTTCTTTTAAGCTTTTTAGTATGTGCTTGAAAAATAAAATAAATAAGCATCTAATCTTAAAAGTGGCCATATTGATTTCCTTAACCATAACCCCACCTAACCAAGAGGAAAGTTATCTATTTATTTTTTTACATTAAACCATATTCTTTTGAATGCTAAAAAAATCACCACTTTCCGGCTGAGTGATGGGGGATAGCCCTGTCTCTTGTTAAATCAATATGGCCGCCTTTCAAATTGGACTTGTTTTTGTGCCTAAAAGTTCATGAATAAAAAAAAAAAACAATGACTGAAATTCATTATCCGGATTGTGAATGTAAGTACTACATTTATACATAATTTTTTGAATATTACTGCAGCTATTTTTCCTTCAATACCAAAAGTGACCCAATTGGCTAGAACTGCAGAATACACCAATTGCATCTCTGCTGAGGGGTAAGACTCTCCCAATGGGTGTCCTGGATATGCCACTAAACAATCTAATGCTGAGGATTCAGTAATGCTAGAGCTTTGGGAAATGCAGAATACATCTTCATTGGCATCACTCCTAGGTCCACTTTGGCCTGGAGTGGTAGCACCTGATAAGGTCCTATCTATGGGTTGAATAGAACTGTTTGACATTTAAACTGTGTACTTATGCTAAATTGAATTGTTTGGAATAGAACTGTTGGTCATTTAACTGTGTGTAAACAAATGACTTATGTTTAATTGAATTGTTGGAGTTGAATAGCAATACTTGAAAACATTAAACTGTATGCAAAGAAATGATTAATAGTAAATGGAATTATTCATATTAGATAGAAATAAGTGAAACCATTTAACTGTGTTAAAAATAAAATAGCTCAGGCTTGTTTAAAAACGTTATCTACAAAATGTGTTTAGAAATCATATATTTAATATATATGTATAAAAAGGATTTGGCATTAAAAAGCTTACAATTGTTGATATACTATAAAAACAAGCCAAATCAGTTCTATAAGAAAGTTTTGTTTTTTTAACAACCAATAATTTGGGTATCTATATTAAAAATAATTTTTTTAGGCAAACACCTTGAAAAAATCCCACAAAAATGATTTTAATTAAACTTTTTTAATAATTTTATGTTTTTAAACAATATCTTCAAAGAATACTTTGAAAATGTTTCAAATCAGTCATCCTTCCACTCACCTAATTTAATTTTTTGAAATTTTGAATAAAAAGTTGGATGGAACTTAAAATAAATACATCTTCTTTTTATAAAGATAAATTTTTTTAACTTTGATACTGAAAGCTTTTCCCAAAGGTAAAAAAGATGTGCTAGAAGAATTTCCACAGAAAATTTTTAGGCAAAAAAAAAAAATTTCTTTACAAAAAAAAAAAACAAGTGTTTATTTAAATTTTTTTTTTTTTTTTTTGCTAAAAATATTTTGTTTAAATTTTTTTGTTTTTTTTTTAAATGAAGCTTGATCGTTTTTATCATTTAGGGTATTTGGACTATTATTCAGCAGGACATGTACCATAATAGATATAAGCATTTGGTTAATGAACATCTAAGTAAAATCATTGGGAGGTTGCAGGTTCAATCCTCACTACAGGCAAAAATAACAAATACTTACTATGTACCCAGCTATGGTTAACAGAATTAAAACAATCTACCCCCATGGATTAAATTCAATTCAAAGTTCCACATAAGCTCCTGAGTTTGACAAGAAACACTTGAAGAAGGCTGAAGGATGCATCAACAAAAATGTTGTGAATATAACAATGAAGATGATAATGTTAAAAATTCCATTTTGTTTTCTGTTTTTTTTTGTTTTTCTGATTTTGTATTCACTTTCAAAAAAAGAAATGCTATTAGATAGAAAAGGTAAGTGAGTGGTTAGGTTAGATTATTTGGTTTAATGGCATATCAACTCTTGCAGGTTAGTTAATGCTAAATCCTGTTTATACATATATATGATTTTTAAGACAATGATTTGTAGGTAACTTAATTTTAAATGAGTTAGAGCTATCAACATTGTATTTATCAAGTATTTATATCTAACTTAATACTAATCCTTTGTTTGCATACAGTTAAATGGTTTCAAGTATTGCTATTTAGCACTAATAATTCTATTTAATATTAATCCCTTGTAAAAGAATGCACAGTTCTCTATGACCTATAGATGGGACCCTAACATGTACTACTAGTCATAGTGGAACTGAGAGTAATGGTAATGAAGGCTACTCCACATATCTCCAACTCCAAGACTGGAGTTTCACCATCAGATGCAGTTTGACGCAGCGAAAATTTGAAGAATAACATTTCATATTTAACATTTTGATACCAAAATGTTTCAGTAAAAGAAATAAGTTTCTGAAAAATGTTTCAGTAAAAGAAATAAATTTCTGGAGAGGAAAAATCTTTTAAATCAGTTGACATTATGCTACTGCATAACCTCAATCCTCCAGTTGTCCTGTTGGTAAGGCTTAGAATATTTTGACTGTATCCCCGGCAGAGGCATAAGACCCCCCCCACTCTAAAAGGGTATGACACCAAACTGCATGTGATGGTGAGGCTCCAGATTTGGAGAGTGTAAAAAATCCCTTCATTGCTGTTACTCCCAGTTCTACTCTGACTTGGAGTAGGAGTACCTGTTAGGGCCCCAGCTATAGGCCTAACAGAGCTGTCTAAAAATTATTCATAGTTGATTGGATTATATGTAAAAAAAATTTAAATCTCTTAAGAAATAACTAATTGACCGCTAGACATAAAATAACCCAAGATTGGTTGACATGCCATTAAAATCATTTCTCCAAAATTTACAGTGACGCAAGATTTACCATTAAAAGTTTGAGGTTTCATGTCAGGAAAATTTTCTGAAGACAACTGCTTCATCCCTGGAGTACCTCTCGGACCAAATTACTTGTCATTTGAATTTAAAAGTTTCCAGTTACTTCTGCCATGACCATCAAAAAATCTCAAGAGCAATAATTACTCAAAGTTGTTGGACTAAATATGGCAGTTCCTGCCTTTTCACAAGGTCATGTTTAATAGTTGGAAGTTCTCATGATCTCTTCATTCTGTCATCAAAGAGTAAAACCTAAAATATTGTTTATTCTGAAGCTTTGAACTCAATGAATAATTGAAAAAACAAAATGTTATAATTCTTATGGCAATAAAAATGCACCTACTGCCAGACTATAACGCCTTGAATGGAAAAACAAGGCAGTATAATAGAGGCTCATGCAGATGCAACTGGAAACTTTTTGGGTGCTGACTGCAGAGTATGGCCTGATCTTTGATGTAAGGCCGATTAAATCTGCCCAAAATCTGGCTGAAAAACTTACCACAGTTCTGTAGAAGTGGTTAGATTTGTTGAAGAAGGACGCTGAACCTGTTCTATTGTGCAGTCACAGGTGATATAGTCCTGCAGAGGAGTAAGACACCTACGTATTCTATGTCCAGCTGATAGGGTAGGAAAAAAGGTTGGATCAAAAGTGAAAACAACCTTGGATACCAACCATAAAAATAGAATCTGACCCAGAACCACAAACCTAGCATTGTTTTTCAACCAACAACAAAAAAAAAAGATTTAAAATTAAACTGCATCTGATGATGAAGCTCCAATTCTGAGGAGTGTGGAGTACTTCATTGCCATTACTCCCAGGCCTACTCTGGGCTGGAGTGGTAGTGCCTTTTAGGGTTCTACTTATGGGTCAAATAGATTTGTTTAAAAATTATATTTGATAGGGCCATGTGAAAAAAAATACACAAAAAATGTAAATATGAACATATAATAAACACAATTCCCTAACCTCAAGGCATAACACTGGATGGGTTGACATGCTGTTAAAATCCATTGTTATTTATTCATACATACAAGGATCATTAAATAAGTTTCCAGACTTTTTTTATATGGGCACTTTTATTGATAGTACACACATGAAACTCTAGTCCCCTTCGAAGTAATCTCCTCCGGCTGCAATGTACTTGTTGTACCGTTCCAACAACTTCTGGAAGGCCCCATAGAAGTCCTCTTGTGTGAGCATGTCAATGACCTTCGTCACAGCCTCTTTCATCTCCTCATTTGCCTCATAACGACAGCCTCTGAGCTTAGGGAATAACCAAAAGTCACAGGGAGCAAGGTCTGGACTATAGGGAGTGGGAGGAACTGTCTTGATGTCCATCTTGGTCAAATAGTCTGTGACAAGAATGGAGTTGTGGACTAGTGCATTGTCCTGGTGAAAATGCCACTGACCCGATTTGAAGAGTGCTGGCCTCTTCCGACAGAATCTCTCTCTGAACTCCCTTAAAACCTCAACATAGTAACCCTAACCCTTTGGCCAATCAACTCTGGTGTATTGACTTCCTTACTCCTCCCACACCTCTCATCAGCCCTCACAGACTCCCTGCCTTCCTTGAATCTCTTATGCCACTCAAAAACTGATGCTTGATTCATGCAAGATGGTCGAAAAGTAGTCTGAAGCATTTCATACATTTCTGTGACATTTTTTCCAACTTTAAAACAGAATTTTATTGTATATCCTTCTTCTAAAGTGTCCTCACATCCAGATTGCATTTTTGAAAATCACCAGCTGTGACAATCAGGCTTTAGTAGGGTGTATTTCAATTGCTGCTGTAGCTGTTCATTTGAACCGGAAATCATAAAAATTGGTCACTCATCTCCATAAGATGTATAGCAATAATATACTGAATTTTCAAGAGTGTATGCCAATTTTAAATGCCTGCACAAAAAAAATCTGGAAACTTATTGAATGCACCACATACTTTTTTTTCCAAATGTATAAATGTATGAGTATAAATTTTCTTTGTCTTTTACTGCAATTAAATAAATTCTTGGACTTTCTTACATTTTAAAGACACATTAAGGCTGTTATTTATACATTAATTAATGAAAAAAATATCTAAAAATATATATATAGTCACATACCAAATAAAAATATAGTTTACTTGACTTTAAAAAAAAAACATAAACCATTCCAAGTACTATGAATAACTATCATCATTTTACAAAATATCCACATCATATGAAATTACTGCATATTCTGACAAATAATAAAGTTTCTCAAATACTGTACTGTAATTATTTGTGTATAAGATGCTCTATTTTTCCAGATTTTTCAGCCCAAAGTTTTGGAGGCATATTTTATGAGAACCTAAATATTAAATTTTTTATTCAGTCACATGCATCACCATATTTGAGATAGCATGACCAAAAGTAAGTTATATCTATGATCCAAACTAACTGATGTGTAAGAAACACTGTTTTATACCATTACAGATAATTGGCCACTGAAATGCATGTTTATTTATAATTTGTTTCTTCTATTGTGAACTTCTTGCTGAAAGTTTGTGACAATTTCTTGTGAATATGTCCTTGCCTTTGCACTAAATACTGTTTAAATTTTGTTTCAAAACATTATATAAACTATAAAAATTATTTTTAGTTGATACAAACTAGATAAAATGTTGAACAAATGTTAAATTTAGCTGCTACAAATTTTAAAAAGTCAATTTATATTATACAGATGTTTTTTTTTCAGAATTTCATAGCTTAAAGTTATGGGTGCATATTATACACAATTGTGTGTTATACATGACTAATTATGGTATATATTGATGCTCTGTTTGCTAATGGAGTCAAGTGAGTACATTGTTCAGGTGCCTTTTTCGTGAATAGCACCAATGTTGCAAAGGAGTGGACCAATACTTTGTACTACTTCAAACGGTCAAAGATTTAGTAAAAGTTGTACATTTGTTTCTTGTGTCCTTTAATTGAAAAAGGCAGGCAAGATTCATATTGTATCTTCAGAAGTGAAATCTGGGTTCTTCAATAATATTCATTTTATTACTCTCCCTTACAAAGGTCCATTTTACATGCTTCAACCAAATATCACTCTTGTTCTAGTTTATTTCCAATGGTGCTACCCTCAAAACTGTCATCTGTCACTTATGTACACAAATTATTAATCATTCCACCTGGCATCCATGCCGAGTAGTTTTGTGATATTAATATTTGCTTGTCCCGGGGGGCTTTCCACTAAGGTAGCTCATGCTCCTTTGTCTAAAATGCACAAGGGTTAGATTTATTGCCTAATGCCATTGGCATCCCTATGAGCAATTTTGTGCCCTCCTCTTGAGAGGCATGCTTCCTGCAGAGTACCTTCACAATAAACTGACTTTGTGTTACATTCCAGCACCATTAACTTATGCATAAGCAATGGCAATATTATGGACTTGAATGCATGTAGGTGCAGATATCATATTGCAAATGGCCACTTACATAACCTACATGCAAAGCATTTTTTGCATCAGGTAAGTGCAAATTATCACAGCCTTATTCACCAATGTTTCTTCCTGTGTATTATTTGGACCTTATTTCATATGTTTTTTGAAATTGCATTTGGATGCTGCTGATAAAAACACACAACAAAACAAAACCAACAGTAATCACCATCCTATATATCAATGGTATGTCAGAAAAGATCAAGTAACTATGCTATGTGTACATCAGGACAGTATTCAAAAACACTATGTAAGACCAGACTACCTCAAAACTAACATGACAAAAATATTGTATATATGATATTCCTTGCAACTATGATAGACAATAAAAAGATGAAATCAATCACCCCTTAAAAATAACTGACTGCATGAAAAGAAAATATTGGCAGAATTTGGGAACCATTATCAAATAAAATGAGTTTGAGAAAATGATTCCATTTAAACATGATTCATGTTCATCACTGTAATGAAGAGCAGGTAGTATTTGATATATCAGTTTTCAAGTGAGAAAAAATCATATTTGTACTTGAATTCTAATATATATTGGACAGCAGCTGCAAGCTGTTGATCAAATCTAGACACCACCAGAAGGCCTGAGACAGGGCTAGATTAAGATTAATAAATGTCTAAAGCACAGGTAAACTTAGAACCTTCCTACCATAAAGATATATAGAGATTCAGGTGGAGAATGAACTTTCTTAAAGTTAAAACTTAAATACTTTCCTAGTTTTCTTTCTGGAAAAATCATGAATTAAATCTGCAAAATTAATCTGATATAGAAAATCAGATTCAATGTTCTTAAATGAGAGAAATTTGGGACATTGTTGAATGAAACTCCTTTCTTATGCACTTTCACTTTAAGCAAGTTCATTCTCTACTTAAATTTGGTGATAAATATTTTCAGCATGAACTCTCAGTCTTAAACAAATAATTTCCTAGCTTTCTTCCCGGAAAAATCATAAAATCAATGAAATGAAGCTGATAGAAGATCAGATTTCATCTTGATAAATGAGAAGAAACTGAACAATTGCAAGGACATTGTTGATCAAACCTCATTTTTCCATATGCTTATAATTTATTTTTATTTAATAACAATGGCAATCAAGTTCAGACCAAACACTGAAAAAGGTTTAAAATCATGAGAGTAAAGAGGCAAAAGTGAGTGTTAAATTTGGCATGCAACCTATTTCAGATTCACTACAAGATTTCTAAAGAAAAATTAGGAAAATTCAGCTTAATGGCTGAAATATTTGCATTTTTCTAATTATGCATCACTTGTATAGCCCTAACTATTCATTGTTGAAACTTGAAATTTTGTACATATACTCTCCTCAATTGGGTGCCTCACATGATATAATGGTCAGCAAATTAGACAAGCAAACCATTACTAGTGAGTTTGATTCTCGCTCGGTTCTTCAAATTTCTGACCTAGTGTTATATCTAAGTAAAACTTAGAGAATAATTATACTCATCTCAATGAATGGGAAAAACATTATTTTCTTTAAAAATTTGGTTATCTGAAATAGGTGCATTTTTCTATCTATATGTCACATGTAAAACCCTAACCATTCATAGTAGAAATTAAGAAAATATTAGAAAAATGCTGTTTCCTCTCAAGAATAAATATAAGAACAATTATGTACTATTAGCAACAACATATCTTATTGCCCAAGAAAACCAAATAGAAAGAATACAAAAGAATTAAATGAAGTTGTGTATAGAGAAATGTTCTGTATATACATGTATGTGAAATTCCTAAGAAATATAAAAATTTGTGAGAGACATATTTGAGAAATCTTCTTTTGTTGTTGGTTGTGTGGAATTAGATATGCTTGTGTGTAAACAAGTAAGCTTAAGACATTGTAAGCTGTTTATTATTCTGTGATATCATGATTAATGCAATATGATGTTAGCTGGGAACAAAAAAGTCTATATCCTGGTGGACAAGACAAGTCTCGTCTCTAAGGCATTCTGCGAATGAAAGAGAATGAGATTTTCATGCGACTTTCTTGCAATAAACTCTTTGGCTGGCAAGAGAAACATTTTTTGCCCATTTAAGCTTCAGTCAGAGTGAATGTTGAACCTAAAGTAGTCAGTTTTGAACTACTGTTAACTCTCATCTTCACTATTTTTGTCACTTTTTATCATATACAAAATTAATGATTAATGATATACAATATTTTATTTAATAAAAAAAATCATAAAAAAAGTATCCCATTCTTGTAAAGAACATTTTTAGAACCAGACTCATATACAAAATTTAACATATGACCTGATAAAAAATATTTGTGAAATGGACATTCTTTGATTTTCTGCTTTCGAGATCATTAAGATTGATGAAATCATGAAAAAGGCAGACAACAAAGGTAAACAAATGGAAATTGATTACATAGAATATTATTTTCTAGGATTAACTAAAGAGATGATTGATTGATTGACTGATTTTAAAAGCATGTCAACTTATTTTATGTCTACATTCATATTTACATCTTTTATGTCGTTTTTTAAGAGGTTCTTTTTTTGCATACAATCCTATTGAATACAAATAATTTTTTGTTGCTGTTTCTTCAGAGGCTCTTTTTTTTGCACACGGTCCTATTGAAAGCAAATAATTTTTAAACAGATCCATTTGACCTATATATGGGACCCTAACAGGTACTACCACTCCAGGTTATTGTGGACCTGGGAGTAATGACAATGAAAGGGTACTCCATACTCCCCAGAACTCTAGAACTGGAGCCTCATCATCAGATTCAGTTTGGTGTCATATCCAGAATATCCCTTTTTGGGGGTTCTTACCTTTCTGCAGGGCAGATAGTTAGCCTTTTCTAAGTACCACTGATAGAGATGAAAGAGCTGCAACAAAAGAAGTTACCACAAAATGTGTTGTTTTTTTAAAATATTATTCAATCGCCTAATTTGCATGTGGGACAAATATTTAAATGAGTTTGTTTTTGCCAAGTTTTATAGATATAAATAGTTAATCAAATAGAAATTATTTAAATGAATAAAAAAATATTATAAATAAATAATACATATTAGCATATATACTTTTTTCATGAGGTCTTTTATGATTTTTTTATTATAATTTTTTTAACTTAATTCAATATGTTTTTTTATGAATCTGACTTTACATTTTTCAGGGAAAATTTTCATTTTTGAGAAAAAAGGGTCAGGGTTAATTCATCTCCCCAAAACATTGTTGGCATAAATTTAACACTTAATTTATCTCAAAGTACTCTACAAAGATGGCCCAGAAAGCAGTTGTTCTTGCTTTCAAACAGGAATGTCATGGTCTATTTAGAACTTACAAAGTGTAAGTTTTTGAATTAAACAACATAGCACAATCATCTGTGCAGCTTTCAAATTACACGTGGAAAGAAGCAATGTGTATGTCAATACACCAATTACAATATCTTGAACTGCTTTGATCTCATGATATTCATATTACTAACTAGTACACACCAAAATATTACAAAACTTTGACAAACCATAGTATTTTTAAAATCTTTTTTGTCAAAATATAATGTGTACCAAATTATCAAAAGTTTGCACACCACGTTTTTTTGTAAATAGGATCTGAGAGGTAATGTTCTGCAAGTGCAAATCCACATGCAAGAAAGAGAGAGAGAGAGAGAGGCAGGCAGGCAGGCTTGAATTGCAAGCCAATGAGTTAGACAGACAAAAACCAGAACAGCAAAGAATCCTACCCAGAAAAATTTCAGATCTAGCCAGACATCCAGCAGCTAGGGCATCAGAAATTCTGGCCTAAACACAACCATGACTTATTGCACCACAGATGAGTCAGACAACGGCTAAGGCATCAAAAATTCCTGTCCAACTAAAACAACTTATTGCATAGGAGAGCAGACAGTGAGTAATCAGACAGCAAAAATCCCTGCTTAAAAACAATGATAAAATATTGTACAGAATATGAGACAGACAAATGTTAAGGCAACATAAATTTCTACATAAATATGTATTTGACTTGCTGTACAAATTTACTAGACAAAAGCCAAGGCAATATAAATTTCTTGTCAAAATATATATACATGACTTACTGTACAGAAAAATGAGTCAAACATGAGCTAGAACTGCAGAAATTCCTGCTCAAATGCAAACATGATTCAATGCACAATAGATGAGTTAGACAGGAGTCAGGATAGAAGAAATTCCTGCAAAAATAGAATGATAAAATATTGCATAGCAAATGAGTCATACAGCTGCTGATAGATTGATTGATTTTAACAGGATGTCAATGCATTTAGTGTTATTCTATGCCTAGAGGTTCAGGAATCACATTCATATTTACACTTGATGCGAAGTTGTTTGGTTTTTTCCCTACACTATCAAATAAGAATAACTTTTATCATGGGACCCAAACAGATATTACCACTCCAGGTCAAGAGTGGAGCTGGGAGTTATGGCAAACACAAAAACTAAGACATCAGAAATTCCTTCTTGAACATAAATACAACTTACTGCAAAGCAAAGAAGTTATATAAGATATGATTATATACAAAAAGAAATATATAAAAATCTTGCTATAAGTTAAGTCATTCAAGTATAAAAAAATAATTTGAGTATATTTGAGACCTAGGCAATACCAAGTATTTCTGCTAGTATATATATATATGTGCATCAATTTTTCTTTAAAATAGATTCTATTTTAACAATTTTTAGCAATTTTCTCCAGCTTTTATTCAAGCTTATGAATGTTTATTTCAAGTTTGTGCAAAAATTGAGGAATTGACTAAATATTTCTTGAACTATTCATTTTAAAGGGTAAAAACTGAGATTTATAGTTTATGAATTGATAAAAAAATTTTCTTCGTTTTTTTTTATTTTTATCATTGTTTAATGACTTCATTAGCAAACTGTTACAACATATATAAACTGTTTGAGATATTGTGTAGTTTGTGTTTGGTATATTAATTATTGATTATATCTAATATACTGGTCCATAGACTGATTGATATTTTATCAAAAGTTTTTTTAAAAGTATTTGGCACTTTGTTTGGAATTTATATTATATAGTATCTTTGTGTTGTCTACAAGTATCTGCTTTATGTATATATCTTAAAATAGATTGGATGATAAATCCGACAGTTTGAAAAATAAAGAAAGCAAAATATCAACAATATATTTTTCATATACGCTAATATTTCAGTTTAACTGACCATCATTAAGGCAGTACTTTATTGTTTTCTATTTAATCCAAAGATATTCTAAAATGAATGTTTATATACATAATTCATTGTAAATATTTTGTTTTCCTTATATATATTTACTAGCCCATTGGTATAATGGTTAGTGTTCTCCAATGGTCTGGGAGACCAGAGTTCAATCTCAGGTCAAGTCATACCAAAGATTCAAAAAATGGTATTTAATGCCTCCTTGCTTTTCAATCAGCATTATAAAGTATAGATCAAGGATAAATGGAGCAATCCAGGGGAAGGAATTGTGTCCTCCCCAACATCTTGGTGTAGTAGCTATTGAAAAGGAAGCCTTTGGGTTACTCTCGATGACAGTCGGCCATCTTTACTTTTATATATATATATATAAGAAAAACAATATATATATATATATATATATATAAGAAAAACAATATATATATATATATATATATATATAAGAAAAACAATATATATATATATATATATATATATATATCGGGGGCGGAGACAGGACCAGTGCTACTCGTGCCCGGCATGACCAATAACTTGGTCAATGTTATTCAAAATGGATTAAAAATCATCCATTTATTTCAAGCAAACATACTAAGTCTGATCTCAATTAAATTATGTATCTATTCAAGTTTCGATAACTAAGTAGCCACAAGTTCATAAATATATCTGGGAATAATACAACGATGCTGTTTTGAACGGATGGTCTTTGTCCGGCCACCGTCAGATCCATTGAACATCCCATAAAATCGGCTATAATGTTGAACATGCGAAATCCGTGCCAGGCACTAGACCCTTATAATAACAGTAATGTTAGAGAAATCCGCTTTTGACTGTAGCCAATAGCAAGAGCAACTCAAACACAGTGCTCAAAAATATGAGCACTATGTGACTGCTGACAGCTGTCTTGGGAAGAGGGCGAGGGACCGAGAGAGAGGGGGGGGGGTATAGCAGATTATAGCTGTCGCCGACGTCATCATCATCACTATGGTAAATATTGGTTAAACGGCTTGTTTTAATTCATTTTTTCACTAACAGATCTCTATTTCTTTAATGAATGTTGCATATATTACATTCTGTAACTAAAATTTGTTTATTTGAATACATTTTCAACAAATAATCTTTATTTTAAGCGAAATTGAAACTACTAGCTGTGTCTGTGTATATTGTCATCAGTTTCTTTATTCTAATAAACATATTTTTCTCGTCATAGTAATGAACATTTCTTTTCTTTTATACTTTTGAAAGGAAAAAAAATTATCTTATCTACTGTATTATCAAGACTACAAATTATATAGTATCTTGATTGTTTACGAAAAAAAAAACCACCATGCAAGGTACGTTTGTCAATCTGTGCTATACAATGGAGAATCACGCAATAGCAACTATGTTGACTTACTTTGGGTCCACGGACCACGGGTTGGGAACTGTAGTTGACAGAGGGCGGGGGGGGGCATGAGTAGCAAAAATAGGCTAGAGTCGCCACTGATATATATATGTATATATACATATATATATATAAGAAAAACAATATATATATAAGAAAAACAATATATATATATATAAGAAAAACAATATATATATGTATATATATATATAAGAAAAACAATATATATATATAAGAAAAACAATATATATGTATAAGAAAAACTATATATATATATATAAGAAAAACAATATATTTATATATATATACATATATAAGAAAAACAATGTATATATATATATATATATATATAAGAAAAACTATATATATATTTAAGAAAAACTATATATATATATATTGATATATCCTGAGGTGGCAATAATATAAGGATAATCAAGAGATAGTATTCCGTGAAAGGAAATAAAGGAAATAATAGGTACTATATGTTTGAATAGATAAAGAAGCAGTTTATTGTAATATTTACAGAGAGAGAGTGTGTAGTTCTTCAGGTGTTCTGTCCAGGGTGTCTCTCCGTGTTTCTCTGTCCGGTGACCGGTGACATGGTCCCTTATTTAAACTGTTCCGGTGGTGATTACATATCTCACCATAACACCTCCCATTAAGCCAATTTTTCCCAGGAGAATTTGGCTTAATACCGTTTGTTTTTAGGTCTGGGGCTCAGCCGGTTGACTTTTCTTTTTACCCTTGTACTTTTTCTCCTCAACATCATTTGAGGGGGTGGGATTGGTGATGAAACTGGTACTCTCGGACCTGGAGTAGGAGATACCACTTTCGGAGTAGGTTGTGTCATGGGTAGAGGAACATTAAAAGAGTCATATAACACTTCCAAGGGCAGTTCATTATCTTCTGCCTGTTTGTTGTCATCAGTGTGTCGAGGTCTTAGCTGATTTATATGCCTGCGACAGTCAAATTTACTACTTCTTACAGAATATAGCACGTGTCCAATTCTTTTCATAATAATCCCCTCTTCCCAAAAGCTTTTCCCAGTCCTATAGTTCAAGAAGAGTATTTTGTCACCAGGTTTGTAGAACCTTGTCGAAAGATTTTCTCTTCTTGCTGTTGTCTTGTTTGTATTTGGTAAAATCCTGTCAAATATGGATCTGATTTTTCATGCGAACATTAGTTCAGCTGGTGACAAACCGGCATTAGTGTTCGGGTTAGGAGTGATCCTGTACACAGATAGAAAGTTTTCAAGACTCTTCTCATCAGTGTCCATGCCTTGGTTTTTCTTCAAAGCTCTTTTGAACGTGTCCACAAATCTCTCTGCGAGACCGTTTGACCTTGGATGGTATATTGCTGTTGTTAAATGTTCAATGGATAGGGCCTTGCAGAATTCTTCAAACTCTTTGCTGGTAAATTGGGTGCCGTTGTCGCTGACGATAGTTTTAGGCACTCCAAAACGACTGAAGAGAAGTCTTAGTGCATCTATAGTACTTGTTGATGTCGGATGTTTACACTTAAACACTTCCGGCCATTTTGTGAAACTGTTGACGATTACTAAGAAATAAAGACCATTCAAAGGACCTGCATAGTCAATGTGTAACCGAGTCCATGGTGTATCCGTCTTCGGCCACGGTTGTATTTGTACAAGTGGTGCCTTTGCTGCTAGCTGACACCCTTGACACTCTCTTACAATTTTTTCAATGTCCCGGTCCATCCTAGGCCAATACGTATATCCGCGCATTAAGGCCTTCATTCTGGACATGCCTGGATGACCGCTATGGAATTCTTTTAGAATCCTCCTCTGTAGTGTGGTCGGTATGACGACTCTGTCAGCATACATTAAAGTCTGCGAACAAATAGAAAATGGTGAAATTTTCAAGTCTTTCTTCGACTTTTCATTTAACTGCACCTGTTTTTTCATTTTTACAATGAATTCATCTGTTTCTGCTGCTTTGTTGATGTCATCTAGAGTCACTGGTAACTCTCGAATCGTGTTGCACAGCAGTCCGGAGAGTTCTTTTTCCTCTCTCAATGCAGCTATCACTGTGTCCTCTAAAGGTTCTGCACACTTTCGAATAAGTCTGGATAGTCCATCTGCATGTCCAATATTTTTGGATGAAATGTACTCCATTTTAAAATTATAATTCAACAGAATTATGCTCCATCGTTGAAGTCTGTTTGCAGTATGAGTGGGTATGCCTTTTTTAGAGCCAAAAATAGTCAACAAAGGTTTGTGGTCAGTCTGCAATGTAAAAATCCTGCCATGAATGAATCTATGGAATTTTTTAATTGCATAAATGATTGCCAAACTTTCTTTTTCAATTTGAGAATAGTTTCTCTCTGCAGGCAAAAGTGATCTGGATGCATGAGCAATTGGCTTCGTTGATCCATCTTCAAGTTTATGGAGAAGTACTGCTCCTAATCCGTAATCACTTGCATCTGATGCCACAATCAATTCCTTCTGTGGATCAAAGTGTGCCAGTACTAAATCTGATAGCAGGCATTTCTTAATCTCTTCAAATGCACTTTGGCACTCTTTTGACCAAATCCACTTTTGTCTCTTTTTTAACAATTCGTTCAATGGTGCTCTCAACTTATGCATTTTTGGGATATAAATAGCATAATATTGTGCTAAACCCAAAAAAGATTGTAACTGGGCAACATTGTTAGGTGCTGGCATCTTCTCAATGGCTTCTGTTCTCTGAGGATCCGGTCTTCTGCCTTGGCTGTCAATGATTTGACCAAGATATTTTATTTGTTTTAAGAAAAATTCACATTTTTTGGCACTCAATTTGAAGCCGAATTCTTCAATTCTTTGGAAAACTGTTCTAATGTGTTCCTTATCTTCCTGTACATTTTTACTCTTTACAAGAATGTCATCCAAATATGCGATTGCAAAACCTAAATCGGCAAGCATCGTGTCCATTATTTGCTGAAATAACGTGGGAGCTACTTTCAAACCAAAAGGGAGTCTTTTGAGTCTGAAGAGTCCTAAATGGGTATTAATACACAAATACTTTGAACATTCTTCACTGACTTTTACCTGAAGGTAAGCCTTAGATAAATCAATTTTGG